>PVHT020000079.1:2640010-2689575 GCA_004024745.2 Catagonus wagneri | reverse complement strand
ACTAGGAACCATGAGGTTTCAGGTTCGATCCCAGGCCTCGCTCAGTGGGTTAACAATCCGGTGTTGCTGTGGCTGTGGTGTAGGTTTCGGATGTGGCTCAGATCCCGCGTTGCTGTGGCTGTGGTGTAGGCCAGCAGCTGTAGCTCCAATTAGACCCCTAGCCTGGGAACCTCCATATGCCACGGGTGCGGCCCTAAAAACCAGAAAAGAAAGAAAAGGAAGGAAGAGAGAAAGAGAAAGAGAGAGAGAAAGAGAGAAGGAGAGAAGGAGAGAAGGAAGGGAGGAAGGAAGGGAGGGAGGGAGGGAGAAAGGAAGGAAGGAAGGAAGGAAGGAAGGAAGGAAGGAAGGAGAAAGAAAGAGAGAGAAAGAAAGAAAGAAAGGGAGGGAGGGAAGGAAGGAAGAGGGAGAGAGAGAAAGGAAGGAAGGAGGAAAGAAAGAGAGCAGGAGCAGGTGTGCAGGAATTAACTGGAATGGGAATCTTTCTGGGGTGATGGTTATCTTCTGTAGTTTGATATGGTTCAGATTACACAGTTATCTACATTTATGAAAACTCAGTGAATGCGCCTTTATGATTTGTACATTTCATTGAATGTCAGTTATATCTCAGAAGGCAAATACTATAAACAAATCTTGAACTCTAGCAAACGATATGCTTGTTAGAGTATTTAGGGGAAAGTGTGCTGATGTCTGCAGTTTGCTGTGTGCTAATGGGGATTGACAGATGGATAGAGGGATGGATGTACATGGGTAGATTTGTAATGTAGCAAGCGCAGTAAAATGTTAATTGTAGTATCAAGATGTGGGTATGTAGGTGTTCAGGGTAAAATTCCTTACACTTTTCTAAAGTTAGAAATTTTTCATAATGAAATGATAGAAAGGAGTTGCCATCATGGCTGAGCAGAAGCAAATCTAACTAGTATCCATAAGGATGCATGTTTGATCCCTGGCCTCACTAAGTGTGGTTAAGGATTCGGCGTGGCTGTGAGCTGTGGTGTAGGTCACAGACGTGGCTCAGATCCCACTATGCTGTGGCTGTAGTGTAGACCAGCAGCTATAGCTCGGATTCGACCCCCCTGTGTGCCATGGGTGTGATCCTAAAAAGAAAAACGGGGGGGGGGGGATTCAAGGTACAAATGTGGGACCAGAATCTCCTTGCCACTTTTTCGCTGTCACAAGCTTGAATGTCTGCTACTCAAAACAGGGAACAGTATCACCTGCTAGGAGTCTTCTGGCAAATCCAGCCACCAGTTTACAGGAAGATGCCGGGGAGCCCGTTCTATTGCTCTGCTGGGAGTAAGACTTTGAAAAAGGGTGGAGGACATTACATTTCAGGGTGGCGTGTTTTGGTACCATTTTACACCAGCCACCTACACATGGCCCAAGAAGAGAGCTGATTAAGCCCTGTTGAAAGCAGTTCCCTGTTTGATAATTGAGCTCCTGATGCAAAGGAAACCCACTTTGTTTTTTTTTTTTCAATAATGATTTTTATTTTTTCCATTATAGCTGATTTACAGTGTTCTGTCAATTTTCTACTATAAAGCAAGGTCACGCAGTCACACATACATGTATACATTCTTCTTCTCACATTATCATGTTCCATCGCAAGTGAGCAGACATAATTCCCGGTGCTATTACAACAGGATCCCATTGCTTTTCCATTCCAAAGGCTATAGTTAGCATCTATTAACCCCCAGTTCCCAGTGCCTCCCCTTCCCTCTTGGCAACCACAAGTCTGTTCTCCACGTCCATGATTTTCTTGAACAAAGACATGAAGAGCTGCACTGTTATCATGTTCTCTTGGAATTACTCTTCCTCTCCCCACCCCTAACCTTATATTTATCCCCCTTGTGGAAATTAAAGGTAAAGAAAAGGGCTTAATTTTGAAACAGAAATTGTCTCCATAGCCTTTCCCATGGCCCTCCTCCTCCCGAATTTTCTCTAATACAATACGGTAGGAACCTGAGAGTCAGAAACACTTGCATTCCCCCGTGTCTGTCCCTGAATGGTTCTGCGACCTTGAATAAATGGCTTAATCACATTGAGCCTGAATTTCCACGATTGTGAAAGGAGCAGATTCAATCAGATAATCTACCAGTCCCTCCTAGAGCTGGAATGAAACTACTTTTTTTCACCCTGTCTTCCTAGAATCATCTGGGGGTGGGGGGGGCAGGGGTCAGCTGTAGTGAAATCTTGAATCCAGACCCTGGCATACGTGAGAAGGAAAAACTCCCTTTCCCAGTAAGACACACTTTTTGTGACTCTGCTAGGAGCTCACTTAAGTAATGCTTAAGGTTTTAGTCCCAGTCAGTTTTCCATCTGTTCCTCCGTATTAGCCAGACAAGAAGTTAGTTGAATATTTAAGGCGTTCTAGAGTTCCTGTTGTGGCTCAGCAGGTTAAGAACCTGACCAGTATCCATGAGGATGCAGGTTCGATCCCTGGCCTCGCTCAATGGGTTAAGGATCCAGCCTTGCCACAAGCTGCAGCATAGATCCCAGATATGGCTCAGATCCCAGATGTGGCTCAGATCCCGTATTTCTGTGGCTGTGGTGTAGGCTGGCAGCTGCAGCTCCAATTCAACCCCTATCCCGGGAACTTCCATATACCACAGGTGTGGCCATAAAAAAGAAAAAAAATAAGAAAAATTAAGGCATTCAGGAGAGGAGAGCCAAAAATATCAGTGAAGGCGGAGAAGAAAGTGATTTTTCTGTGGGTAGTGCTGTGTGTTTACTCAGGCTTCTCCCCAGGTGAAAATTTCATTTAAATACTGATTATGGGAAGAGGCTATCAATTACCAGCCAGGTATTTTTCCCCAAGGACTCAAAGCAAAACAGAGTATTCCTAGTAGGATGTGTCTGTTTTCATTCTCAGGGTATAATGGAACTCCATGGCAGGAGCAGTTTGGTGTGTCACAATATATAAACAACCCAGTGAGGATAATTTGATAAACTTTGAATCTCTTCATGTGCTACTTACTCAACTGTGTTGCCAAAGACAGAGACTCGAGTTTCATTATGTGGGTTCCTTGGCAGTTCTAACTGCCACCTGAGGGGTAATTATACAGACATCTCTTTTCATAGTCATGGCAAGCGTAAGTTATGTAACAAATGTAGTTGTCTCCACCATGTAGCTTTTCTACATATTACGTTTCTGGGTTCGCCTATTTTGGCATGTATACCTACACATTTTTTTCCCTTAGATTAAGGATAAACCGACTTGAGTCGTGAGGCTACTTAAATGGTGAAAGAGGCTAATTATCAAGGACTTGACTTTACTAATGCACTCAGGTTGGAGATGTTTTTGGTGAGGAGGGCCTGGGCAAGCCATCTGATTTGGTCCATTATTATATTTTCAATTATCTTTGGTGCTCAAAGAGAGACAGTAACATAGCTGAGGATGACATAGCAAATTACCACAGCTCTCTAACCTTTTAAATTGCTAACACTGTTGTAATCTGTAATTATAGAAATCAGTGTGAGAATTGTGGCACTGCATAATTATCTTTCCTGATACTTTATTGCTGAATGAATTATTAATCAGAATCAGTCTTGTATAGTATTTGCAGCAACTCCAAAGAATAATGTATAATTAAATTTCATTATTCCTATTTTTGTGCTAATGTTTTATGATGTTGTAATTGATAATTAATTGGCCCAAAATTCACACAATACTTGGGAGTTTCAGGTGGGTGGAAAATGTTCAGTGTGCTGAGTTCATTAACTAAGTAATGATCATCCTGTAAAGACCACAGAGTCTAGTCCAATCTGTAGGAGAAAGCTTTTGAAATTGTTATATTCATCATTAAGCTTTTCACGTCTCCTTAAAAGAAAGCAGTAACTGTCAGCACATAGGAATAAGTCAGAAATCTTAATAGATTTCAAATCTGGTCAATTTTAAATAATCAGATGTTGATTATGACTATCAAGCTAATACACTAGATGCAGTTGATGCGCTCTTCTGTGTGTCAGTCTTCATTCTAATTAAACAACCAGCAATCTCCCTGTAACTGCAGTTTCAAAAAGAGCATAGCAGTGCGGTAGCCTGAAAAGCCATTTCCCTCTGCCTTTGAAGCGCAGAACCCATCGTGGCGCACATCACTATAGGCAGAGTCTAGTCTAATCTTCTTTTCCAATTGTCCAAACTGCTAAATGGTTTTCCTCCACACAGACACACAGGATTTGAAATCTGAAAGGATTATGCACTTTTCCTTGACTGGCATTCTAACTAAGAATTCCTGGTGTGAGTCTCTTTGGTATCCTTTGCAACCTAGGTAACCAGCCAAAGCTCAGAATCCAAGAATGTCTTTCACTCAGCCTGAGTTCTATTGAAAAGAAACATTGTCGGGTATTTTATGTGAGCTTCTGCTGTGCCATTTTATCAGATTTTTTTCTTAAAGGTGATGCTTTTTTTTTTTTGCTGGTTTTCAAGGGTCTCCTTTAGAAACATGCAAGTTTTTTTTTTTTTAAACAGGTGAACATCTTTTTCTTCTCCAAAGAATTTTGAAGGCCTTGTGATAGAGAACTTTGCAATGCCTGTGCTCGTTTTTCTTTCTTTCCCTTTTCTTTTTTAAGGGCCACATCCACAGCATATGGAGGTTCCCGGGCTAGGGGTCCTGTGGGAGCTGTAGCCTCCGGCCTACACCACAGCCACAGTAACACCGGATCCCCAACTCACTGAGCGAGGCCAGGGATCAAACCCACAACCTCATGGTTCCTAGTTGGATTCATTTCCACTGTGCCACAGTGGGAACTCCTACAATGCATTTACTCATTTTTAATCAATCCTTTTCTGAACTGATCAGAAAACCATCCACAGGGTTTTGTTCCTGGGGATTGCTGTGCAGATGCACCCACTTTCCCAGAAAGATCGTGAGTATTTTTTTTCACATCGTTACATTGGCTCCAATGTCTTACAGTTTCAAATTATAAATTGTTAAACAGGAGTTTGTCATTAGATTAATATGGGCGGTACCAAGGCACATTCCTGTAGCATCTGGAGGAAGGTTACTCAGTGGCCTTTGTCTGTTGTTTTAATGACCATCAGACACCCTCCTCTTACTGTCTTCTCTCAATTTCAGCCACCCTCTCCCACCCCACGCCCCACTCCCAAGAGCCATGTATGATCCCAGAACAGCCGATGCCTTTGCAGTGGCCCCGCCAAGCTCAGTCATACTCCAAAAATGCATGACTTTGAGGGTCCTGCATACCCATCATCTCCTGCGGGCTTGGAGGCCTCGATGCTGCTGAAAGGGGGTGCATAATGGGTCCTCTGTTTGGCAGTTTGAAATGGGAGGCTGTGAATTTAGGGAGAGGGATTCAGAGCTCTCATGTTTTTGCCAGGATAGAAGAGCTCGATGGTTTGTGAGGATGCATGTTGCACAGAACCAGCTGACAAAGAATATGGTTCACTGTTAGTGAAGGGCTGGGCCCAGAAAGCTTGGAAATAAAGCGTGTTTAAGACCCTTCCATTGAGAAATTCTACAAATGTTAGCTTTTCCTTTACTGTGTCAGCCTAAGCTTTTCCTTTAGCTTTGGTACCTTCCCATGCTCTTGATGTGTTTCTTGGAGCTTGTCATGTTAATTTCCTCTCACATTTGTATCGCTCAGAAGGGACTGAGTTTTCTGTGGATAGACAGACAAGGTGACCTAATGGCCCAGAGAAGACAGGCAGCTGCCAAGAGCATAGGGAGGGGTGAGAAGAAACAGGTTTGAAGGCGGCTTCCGCAGAAACAAAAGTTACACCGAGGACGAGGACAGAGAACACAGGAAAAGGGGCGGGTGGACTTTAAGTAGGGTGGTTAGGAAGGCCTTCCTGAGAAGGTGTTATCTGAGCAAAGACCTGAAGGATGTCAGGGAGTGAGCCAGCACATTTAAATCTCAAGAGAGTCTCATTGGAGGCAGGTTTTCTCTTCCTTTTACATATAAGGAGACAGAGAACTTAGATGAGTCCTCCAGCTCCAAGAAGTGACAGGCGATCTTCCTAGTTTGTGGGGCTGCCTTGGATCAGCTGCCATGGGGGTTAAATACAGATTCCCGGAGTTCCTGTTGTGGCTCAGTAGGTTAAGAACTGGACTAGTGGAGTTCCTATTGTGGCACAGCAGAAATGAATCCGACTAGTAACCATGAGGTTGCGGGTTCGATCCCTGGCCTTGCTCAGTGGGTTAAGGATTTGGCATTGCCATGAGCTGTGGTGTGGGTCACAGACGTGGCTCGGATCCTGAGTTGCTGTGGCTGTGGTGTAAGCCGGCAGCTGTAGCTCCAGTTTCAACCCTAGCCTGGAAACCTCCATATGCCATGAGTGTGACCCTAAAAAGCAAAAAAAAAAAAAAAAAAACGAAGAAGAAGAACCAGACTAGTATCCAGAGGATACAGGTTCGATCCCTGGCCTCACTTAGTAGGTTAAGGATTCTGCATTGCTGTGAGCTGTGACACAGGTCACAGACACAGCTCAGATCTGGCATTGCTGTGGCTGTGGCGTAGGCTGACAGTTGCAGCTCTCATTCCACCACTAGCCTGGGAACGTCCATATGCCACATATGTGGCCATAAAAACAAAACAAGCAAACAAAATATGGATTCTCAGCCCCACTCCATTGACTCTAAATCCATGCAGTGTGGGAACTGTTATAATCCCAAGAGATAGGATAGTGACTGGGAAAGTCTGGGTTATATAGGTGGAACTAAAATTAGAAAATGCCAATGTGAAAAAAGGACAAGCCTCGCTACTGTATATATGCACATTGCTGTTTATAAAATAGATAAACAACAATGGCCCAGGGAACTATATTCAATATCTTTTAATAACTTATAATGGAAAAGGATCAGAAAAAGAATAAATATATATGTATATGTATGACTGGATGGCTTTTCTGTACACCAGAAGCATTGTAAATCAATTATACTTCAGTTTTGACAAGCAGAGTTCCTTTTGTGGCCCAGTGGGTTAAGAACCTGACTAGTATCCATGAGGATGCCGGTTCGATCCCTGGCCTCGCTCTGTGGGTTAAGGATCTGGTGTTGCTGCAGGTTGTGGCATGGGTCAAAGATGTGGCTCGGATCCCCAGTTACTGTGGCAGTAGCATAGGTTGACAGCTGCATTTCCGGGACTTCCATATGCTGTGGGTGTGGCCCTAAAAAAGTAAAAAAATAAAGATAAATCAAATTAAAAAGGACAAGCCATCATCAATCTGGGAATGAAAAATGAATGGAGGAGTTCCCGTCGTGGCTCAGTGGTTAACGAATCCGACTAGGAACCATGACCTTGCAGGTTCGATCCCTGGCCTCGCTCAGTGGGTTAAAGATCCAGCGTTGCTTTGAGCTGAGGTGTAGGTTGCAGATGCGGCTCGGATCCCGCGTTGCTGTGGCTGTGGCGAAGGCAGGCAGCTGCAGCTCCTGTTAGACCCCTAGCCTGGGAACCTCCACATGCCGCGGGCGTGGCCCTAGATAAGGCAAAAAAGACAAAAAAAAAAAAAAAGAATGGAACTGGTTGGCATGCTGAGAAAGAAGAGCTGTCTTTATTGATCACATGCTGCGTGTTGAATGAGTGAATTAATGAACAAACGTATGCCCTGTTTTCATCCTCATGGGGTAGGGTGCTCTTTATCAGACCCTTTTCGTGCAAATCAGGAAACTGAGGCACAGAAAAGTGGTATCTTGCAAAGGTTTAGCTGTAGTTGAGTGACAGTGCCAGGATTCCAAGCCTGGCAGCCTGGCTAGAGAAGCTGTGTCCTCAACCATTACACTGCCCTGCCTCTGTCAACCCTGCTTCATGCAGTACCTAGTGCGTGCTTCGTACACTCCCGGAATTGTTCCAGATGCTCCGCGTGTTTGTGCTTTAGATGACTCACCTCTCATGACAACTGGATCGCAGGTGAGGGATCCTTACAGAGAACTCATGGTCGGTCGTATGCAAAGACCCTGCAGGCTGGCTCTGGAGCCTGGCTCGCCACTGCTGCACCACCCTGCCTCTCAAGGTGAAGGAGCGTTCTGCTTTGTCTGAAACATACAAAAGGAGGGAGAAAGTGGAGGAAACCTGTCATAGAAAGGTGGGCTATTCGAAGCACGTACTTCTAGCACATAGAAGAGGATGGAATCTTTCGGAAATGTTGTCAGATGAGAATCAGTACAAGTCCCCCATCTGCCAGACACGTTCTCTTGGTGTGCAAGAAAAATACATCAGGGTTAAGTGCCCATCAGAGCAGACATTCTTAATATAATCGTGTAGAATTAGTCAGTGGTGAGAATAATTCCTGATGCAAGTAGAGTTCTTTATCCTTCTCAGAGAACCCTCAGATCTACCGCCAGATTTGACCTTCATGGTCATCGCGGGATGGTAGAGAGGAGGCTGCAGTGGTGTCCCTGTTGAAGTTGCCAGAAAGCACCAGATCCCTCTGTCTCACGGGCTAGAGGATAAAGGTCAAGCCAATTGGACTTTCCCCAGGTTTAAGCGGGAGAATCTGGAAAACAGAGACATACCTTACTCTTCGTGCAGTTCAGGTTTGCCCCAGTATAAGAAACTCTCAGTCTGTATAGAAGTACAAATTTATGTAATGTACAAAGAAATTCATTCTCTTTTCATAATAATAGCTTCCATTTTTGGAGTGTTTACCATAAAACAAAGACTACCGTAAATACCTTATTGCTTCATCTCATTTAATCTTCATATAGCCATTTTGTAAGTGGAAAAACCAAGGATTACAGAGTCTAATGAATGTACCCAGTGCCCTTCATCTAGGAGGTGGGAGAGCAAAAATTCAAACGGATGGCCCTCTGTCCAGGGATGAAAGGAGAAATGGGGAAGAGATATGTAGAATCACAAAAGTGGAATTCCTGTTGTGGCTCAGCAGTAACGAACCTGAGTAGTATTCATGAGGGTTTGATCCCTGGCCTTGCTCAGTGGGTTAAGGATCCAGTGTTTCTGTGAGCTACAGTGTAGGTTGCAGACACGACTTGGATCCCAAGTTGCTGTGGCTGCAGCTCTGATTCGACCCCTAGCCTGGGAACTTCCATAAGCCACAGGTGTGTCCCTAAAAAGCAAAAAAAAAGTCCTGAGGCGGAGAAAGACAAATACTGTATGGTATCACTTAGATGTGGAATCTACCAACTACAGCAAACTAGTGAAAATAACAAAACAGAAATAGACTCACAGATACGGAGGGCAAACTAGTGGTTACCAGTGGGGAGAGGAGCAGGGGAGGGACAATATAGGAGTGGGGGATTAAGAGATACAAACTATTAGGTATAAAAGAAGCTACAACAATGTATTGTTCAACATGGGGAATATAGCCAATATTTTATAGTAACTACAAATGGAGCATAATCTTTAAAAAGTTTGAATCACTGTATTGTACATCTGTAATTTATTTATTTATTTGTCTTTTTTATCTTTTTAGGGCTGTACCCACAACATGTGGAGGTTCCCAGACTAGGGGTCGAATCGGAGCTGTAGCTGCTGGCCTACGCCACAGTCACAGCAACTCGAGATCTGAGCCGCGTCTGCAACCTACACAACAGCTCACAACAACACTGGATCCTTAACCCACTGAGCGAGGCCAGGGATGGAACCCGAGTTCTCATGGATGCTAGTCGGGTTCGTTAACCACTGAGCCACAGCAGAACTCCTGTAATTAATTTATATAATATACATCAACTATACTTCAGTTTTTTAAGAAAGAATTTGAGAGTTCCCTGATGGCCTAGCACTTAAGGGTTCAGCGTTGTCACTGCTGTGGCTCAAGTTCTGTCCCAGACCCCAGAACTTCCACATGTCACAGGTGCAGCCAAAAAAATAATAGTAAAAAATAAAAGTAAAAAGTAAAAAAAAAAAATTGAAACATAGACCTTTAAAAAAAATTTTTTTAATTTAAAAATAATCTATCCAGAACACCTCCCCCCTCAAAAAAAAAAAGGGAAAAAAAGTACTGAAAGATCTCTTCCTGCCTGGTACTTCTGTGTGCTTCTCTAGTACCCAAAGGCTGGCCTTGTCCTACTGTACCTTTTTCTAACCATTTGGAGAGGGGGTGTTTTCTCCTCCAGGGCAGTGTACTTTTGACCTTTTGTGACGAGCATATCCTGTGGGGTACCAGTGGAGTGTGTGAGTGGTGGTGTAGGCGTACAGTGGGGTTTATATTTTTTTTAGGGCCGCACCTGCGGCATATAGAGGTTCCCAGGCTAGGGGTCGAATCAGAGCTACAGCTGCCGGCCTACGCCACAGCCACAGCAACGCCGGATCTGAGCTGCATCTGCAACCTACACCACAGCTCACAGCAGTGCCAGATCCTTGACCCGCTGAGTGAGGCCAGGGATCAAACCCGCAACCTCATGGTTCCTAGTCGGATTCGTTTCCACTGCAACCACGATGGGAACTCCCAGGGGTTTGTATTTTAAAGAGCGTGTCAGTGTCATGAACCACTTGTGTTCCTGCCTTTCGTTAAGAATAATCATCATTCTGGGAGTTCCCGTCGTGGCGTAGTGGTTAATGAATCCGACTAGGAACCATGAGGTTGAGGGTTCGATCCCTGGCCTTGCTTAGTGGGTTAAGGATCTGGCATTGCCGTGAGCTGTGGTGTAGGTCACAGATATAGCTCGGATCCTGCGTTGCTGTGGCTGTGGCGTAGGCCAGTGGCTACAGCTCCGATTAGACCCCTAGCCTGGGAACTTCCACATGCCGCGGGTGCGGCCCTAAAGTGACAAAAAGCAAAAAAAAAAAAAAAAAAGAATAATTATCATTCTGGAGTTCCTGCGGGGGCGCAGTGGGATTGGCAGCATCACGGGAGCGCCGGGATGCAGGTTCCTACCCTGACCTGACACAGCAGGTTAAGGACCTGGCTTTGCTGCAGCAGCGGCTTAGGTCGCAACTGTGGCTCAGATCTGATCCTTGATCCGGGAAGACCACATACTGCCAAGGACAGGATAGGGACTTGGAAGGCTCCAAGCACATCTTTCTCCCCCCATCTCTTCACTGACCTCCTTCCTCTCCCCCCGTCTCCCAGGAGAGCACTTCACCTGTGTGTTAATATTCCAGCTCCACTGATCTCCTCTATGGTGACAGAAGGTCCAAGTGCTTTTATTGCCCAATGTGGGATTTAACAGACTGCCAAGCAATGGTCTTAGCTTCATGGTTTTAATCATTTTGGAATGGAAAAACGGGAGTGAGGGTGTCCAGGCTTGAGTGGAAAATCCACAAACCTTTCCCAAAGCATTTCTCGAGTTGACCCTTGAGCCAGATGACTTCTCTGCCCCAAAGCCGTGATTCGATGCTGCCGACTGAGGGTTCTGAGTTTTACTTTAGTTACCAGGCGAACCATCTTGCAGTCTAAACTGCATCCATCCCCGCTTGCCTTCCTAAGGAGAAGAAAATGTTTCAGAACAGAATCACGTGGTCCAAAGGACCCCAGCGCCTGAAGGAAGCAAGTTTCCTTCTATTAAGAACCTTTCCTGTGAAAGGTGTATTTCTGCCAAGCCCCAGAACCTCACTTCTGTTTTCTTTCCCACCTGTAAGCATTGTGTTCTCTCAGAAGGCTGAATAAGCATTGCTAGAGATCACAAGGATGAGCATGTATTCTTTATATACAAGTGGACCTTTTTGTCAAAAGTGCTGGAGTTCCCCTGTGGCACAGCAGATTAAGGATCTGGCATTGTCACTGCAGCGTCCCAGGTGACTGCTGTGACGCAGGCTCAGTCCCTGGCCCCAGAACTTCCACACACTGCAGGCGCGGCCAAAAAAATACAGTGTGTCTGGAGGGCCCATCCCCTCCCCAGAAGAAGCTAGGTTTAATGATCCAGTCACTAGCTAGCATCATAATTCCTGACCAGATGACTCTATTTTTGGCAAGTTACACTTCTGAGCATCTGCAAAACAAAAACTAGCCCAGAAAATAGTGGCTTTGCTGATATGGTCTCTTCACATGGACACTCAAGCCCAGCATTGTCACTGCCCTGATGAGTAAGCTTCTGAAAGTAATTACAGTTTCTTTTGAAGCTGAAGTAAATTCAGGGAGCAGAGTTTTAAAATTCTAACACTTAAATATTCTCTTCCTTTTCTTCCCCGCCTCTCTCCTCTTCCTCTTTTTCCTCCTCCCCCACTCTCTCCAGCTTCTTCCCCCAACCCTCTTGATCAGATTTGAGGTCCACTAATTACTGAGTTTAATTTTTGACAGGCTTAGGTTTGACAGTAATGCTAAAGTTGGAATTAGACAGCCTTGCCGTCTCCCCTTTTTTTCTGCATTTGACTATCTGTTGTCTTTTCTTAGTCTTTGATTCTCTGTTGTGAGTTTTGACTTGGTTCTTCTCTAAGAGAGAATAATTTCTGTCAGATTCTGGGAACTCCCCTCCCACCCGATGGAGAAGTTTTGGGGAGGGGACGTGCGCCCCGTGGTGAACTGTGCACTGGGTACCAATCTGCAGCGCCTTCTATTAAAATGTAAAATGATCCGTTGAGTCATCCTCCCTCTGGTTTGACTCAGATGCTTTATGGTGCACTTTGCATGTCATTTCTCTGTAATGATTTCCCCATGGAGAAGGGCGTCTGATAGAATCCAGGCAGACTAAAGATTGCTCTGAGTCAAATGGATCTTTTATTCTTTTAGCATTAACCCTTATCTCTCAGTTTCCCGTTCCCGCATTTTCCCTGAAGGAGCCTTAATGAAGTAAATAGGTTCCACCGCCCTCATTTAGCCTCCTAATCACTGTTCATAATTTCTTCTCACATTAGCAGCATGAAGCTCTAGGGTAATATTTCTCTGGCTGGAAGGGAACACCAGGAGAGAACATTTCACACAGATGCCCTGATAAAGAAAAATGTGGAAAAGAAATGACTTCTCTCTGTCCTCTAACTTCTAATATGCAAGAAGCAAAATGCTAATAGGAAGCAGAGATTGATGTATGAGAAATGAATATAAATGGAGACCACAGATATAAAGAAGTAGTACCGTGGACAAACTGGCAGTGACAAGGTGGAAAAGAAAACTTGCCAAGGTTAGAAAAGGGCCTGCCCTCCCAGAATAAGTTGGGGCTTTGGCTGCACCCTTAGCTGGGAGGTTACCACAAAAGAGACAAAAGCAAGCATCAAAATATAGAAGAGCGGGTTAAGAGTTCCCCGGTGGCCTAGTGGCTAAGGATTCAGTGGTGTCACTGCTCTGGCTCAGGTTCAATCCCTGGTCAGGAATTTCCACATGCCGCGGGTGGAGATGATAGCAAAGACGCATACCCAAATCTCCCCGAAATCCCTAATTCTCTTCCTCCCAGCCCGCCCTCCTCCCTCACCCGTGGCCTCACCCCCACCATCACCCAACCGCTGACAGTAATCATGTATCTTAGCCAGCCTGGTGTGGAGTCCCTTTCACCCACTGGTTTCAAAGCATATAATTCTTTCATCTACTTTTTTTTTTTTTTTGGCCACGCCCAAGGCATGCTGAAGTTCCCCTGGCCAGGGATGGAACCTGTACCATAGCAGTAACCAGAGCCACAGCAGGGACAAGGCCAGATCCTTAACCTATTGATCCACCAGGGAACTCCATCATGTACTTTTTGAGATGACGGTGTATGCACTGTGTGATAAACCCAAGCCGTAGCCTCCTCCCTGGTTCCCGAAGAGCGTTGTGTCGCCTGACATCACTGGAGGGAGACCCAGGCAGGAGGAAGTGACAGATAACCTGCTTGATTCCCTACCCACCTCCCCAAGACAGCTTCTGAGAACCTGTCCTGCCCACCAGAGCCCTCTTTGTGGGGAACAGGGTGGGAAGAGACCAAGGTGTGTTGAACTACTGTTCAGTCCCAGTGGACGCTTGCGTTCCATTGACAGGAGCAAATTGGCCCTTGACTTATCCTTCGAGTCGACTTGTTTTTAAGGGGAAAAAACTCACATTGTTATTGGGCAAGGCTTCCTCTCTTCTTTCTCTCTCCCCAAAGTTACAGAATGGCATTCTCCCTTCCAGCCAGCTATGTTATTTTGGGCGTCTCTAACTTCAAATGAACAAACAAACAAAAAACCCTTCTCGAGGCTATAATTAGAGAAGCTCATGTTTCAGGTTTTTCCTAAAGTTTCTGTACTCTCATAGAACCACAAAAATTAGAACTAGAAATACCTTGCAGGTCAGCTAGTCCATTTCCTCATTTTATAGATAAGGAAGTGGAAGTGCACTGAAGTGATTTGGTTTTGACAAGAGAGAAGATGAAACATGAGATCTGTGAAAAGAGTTTTATTCAGAAGCAGAAGCCTGGGGCCGAATGTCTCACCTCTGGAAGGGCCTTGTTCCTATATTCTGCTGTTTTTGTAGATTTTTATTGAAACTGTACCACTTAGTGGAGTTCCTTTGTGGTACAGTGGGTTAAGGATCCAGCATTGTCACTGCAGCAGTTCTGGTCGCTACTGTGACGTGGATTTGATCCCTAGCCCGGGAACGTCCACGTAGCACGGGTGTGGCCAAAAAAAAAAAAAAAATTGATTAGATTTGACCACCTTTAAGAACCCTTCAGCTCTTAAATCATGGGCATGTTTTCCCTTTAAAACCCAAAGTCTACTCCTGGACTGTCGCAATTAAGTCATTGGACCTGAGGCAAGTAATTTGAGTTGTTAATCATTTCCTACAATCTTCATCCTGGGAGGTGGGGGAGATGGGGGTTTTTACATATAAAATACAATGTAGCGGGAGTTCCCTGGTGGCCTAGTGGTTAAGGATCCAGCATTGTCACTGCTGTGGCACGGGTTCAACCTCTGGTCTGGGAACTTCTGCATGCTGCAAGCGCAGCTTCTATATGTGTGTGTGTGTGTGTGTGTGTGTGTGTGTGTGTATACATATACATATATAGAGAGAGAGAGAAGATAGATATAGAAAAGTGCATAAGCAAATGCATAATTTAATAAAAAGCAAACACACATCTGCCTGTCACTAATGTCAAGAAAAAGAACTTTGTGACAGCACCTTTGGGACCTCCCCAGTGCCACTTCCCAGTAACTCTCTCACTACAGCCAGAACCCCTATTCTGAGTCTTTTTTTCCTTCTTCTTTTTTTTGTCTTTTTGCCTTTTCTAGGGCTGCACTTGAGGCATATGGAAATTCCCAGGTGAGGGATCAATTGGAGCTGTAGCCGCCAGCTGATGCCACAGCCACAGCAACCCAGGATCTGAGCCCCATCTGCAACCTACACCACATCTCATGGCAATGCCGGATCCTGAACCCACTGAGCGAGTCCAGGATTCGAACCCACAACCTCATGGTTCCTAGTGGATTCATTAACCACTGAGCCACAACGGGAACTCCCCCTGAGTCTTTTCTTTAGAGTTTCACCACCTATGCATATATCCGTGGATATTGAAATTTTTGCCCATTTTTGAACCTGATGGGCACGGAAGTACGATTGTGTTGTTATTTTGTGACTTGCTTCTCTGGCTTAGCACTCAGCATGAGCTTTGTGACATTCGCTCGTATCACATGCAACTCTAATTTGCTTTGTATTCTTCCACCGCATAGATATGTGAACATACCTCAGAATATTCATTCTGCTACTAGCTGGCACTGTGTTATTTCCAGTGGGCAGTTAAACAACACGGCTGTGAACAATCTTGTACAGAGTTCCTGTTACAAGCAGGAGCCTCTCTTGTGTGTAACCCAGGACTGGAATTACTGAGTGATAATCTTCAACTTCGCTAGGTAATACCAAACTATTCTTCCAAAGAATTTGAACCAACCAGTATATGAGCGTCCCTATCGCTTACATCTTCACAAACACTTGATACTTGATTCTAACTTTTGAATTCTTTCCAGTGTGATAGATACGTAATAAATCTTTAATCCTTTAATACCTTTAGATTATTACATATTACCTGCTGTCAGCATTCCAATATATCTTCTAGCTCAGCCTCTGTATCATATTCTGCCTCTCCAGTTTGCTTTTAAATATGGGAATGCTAGCAGTTGTCACTAAAATTTTATGACTGGGTATTTTGGAAGTATGGGTTATTTTTTATTTTGGCCTGTTTATAAGAATAAGTAAAACAACAACATCAACAGCAAAAACTACCCCAAAAGTGGAGCCTGTTATGATGGTTCCTAGTTGTTTTTTTTTTTAACCGTGCTGTAAAAACCATTGCCACAACTGTGTCAATAAATTGAACTTCCTCCTGAAAGGTCAAGGAAAATGGAAGTTTATATTGAAGTACTAGAACCATTCAGAGCTATTAAGGATTTGATGATACAATTGCAAGTGCTTCCTCCTGACAACAGCCTTAAATTTCGGTTCCCCAGGCACTAACTAGTACGAACGCAGATGGATGGAGTGTTTGAGTAAATAAAGAACATGGAACATTTTAGCTGCTCTATGTCAGGCCCTCACTTGAGCTATCTAAGGCATTAGAGTCATTAAGTGACAGGCACTGCAGTTTTCCATTAGAAAATACCGAAATTGGATTGCTTTCCACTTTAAGTAAGAAGTTTGAGTCCTGATGCAATTGAAAAGTGTTTCCAATCCCAAAGTAATAACTTAGTCATTTTAATGGCACTGTGCACTCTAAAATGTCTATGGACTTGATAACTTTCTTTTGTAAAAACTAACCCTTATAATTTCATAGTAAATAACATACAAAAATGAATGCTTGATAAGGGCAGAAATTTACTCAGCAATTACTAAATAATTTAGTGTTTGATTCACAGAAGTATTTACTTAATGCACTGTTTCTAGGAGAAATGTGGTTGGAATCTCAAGTGAAATGCTTTATAATTTGGTCTTTTTCATTACCTGCAAAGCATATTCATTTCTTTTCATCTGAAACGTTCTAGATATGACAGGTTGTCTGAAAAACTTTAACATTCTACTTTTTTTGTGAATTGCAGCTTTTCAGATTTCCTACTGTAGATTTTTTTTCTTTTTTTGGCTTTTTTGATTTCTACTTTTAACTCCAGGAGTAAGAGTTAGACATTTTAACTTCCGAATATGACCCAATAATGAATGAAGACTGAATGAGTGAGCTAATGAGTCTGTATTCATTAATACTGCATCTTGAAGTGATAAGAGTTGTGTTCTGTATAGGTTTTTTAAGGGGATGAAGATACTATGATAAAATGAGAGTCATGAATTTTTACTGCCGGACCATATGATAAGATGATTGGGATGTATGTGTGTGTACATGTGCAGCTGGGATTTTTTGGCCTACAAAAAGAAGAATGAGATCCAGCCAAAACCCAAATCGGAACCTTTGGAAAGCTTCCTTACAATCTGATTTCAGCTAATGTCTGCACACTTTAACACATTGTCTAATGCTTAGCATAAAGACTGGTTGTCAGACTCCTATATGCTATTCTAGGCTGTTACTCACTACAAAGTCTTTCATTCTTAGATCCCAGGGGTCCTGTTACAGATTTCAGGATTTGCTGCATTGGTGGCGGGGTGGGGAGATGGTTTATGCTATTAGTAAGGCAGGTGCAAAAATCGCAGATGTTGTAGGACATAATGCAATGATAGAAGAAACAGAATTGAGGTGGGGTCCATCAAAAACAGATGAATGAGAAGTAGTTCCTAGTAGAGCACTTTTGATTACTGGAGCACGGGAAGGGCTGACTGATTTCTAAAAGAAGAAGGCAAATAGTATGTTCCATTATGCTTGACGAGGGGCCAACAGGGAGGGGTGTGATAAGCTCCAGTGAGAATGTAAAAGCCAAGAGCCACAGAGTGGGGTTGGCATGGCATAAAGAAGGATTATCCAGGAATAATATAGTAAAATCAAGAAAATCCTCAGACAGGTTAAAGTCTAGCAACAGCTTCATGGGAATGATAGATTTTTTTTCCTTTTTGTTATATTCACCAGCTCACTGTGTTTTTTAGATTCCATGTATAAGTGATATCATACAGTATTTGTCTTTCTCTGTCTGATTTATTTCACTTAACATGAAAGTCCAGGTACACCTATGCTGCTGCAGATGGCAAAATTTCATTCCTTTTATGACTGAGTGATATTTCATTGTATGTATGTGTATCACATCTTCGTAATGCATTGATCTGTCAGTGGACCTTAGGTTGTTTCCATGTCTTGGCTGTTGTAAATAGCGCTGCTATGAACATTGGGGTGCATGTATCTTTTGGAATTACAGTTTTCTCCAGATAGATGCCTATCTGGAGTAGGAGTGGGATTCCTGGATCATATGGTAGTCCGGTATTTAGTTTTTAAGGAAACTCTATTTACCATAGTGACTGCACCAATTTACATTCCCACCAACAGTGTAAGAGGTTCCCTTTTCTCCACACACTTTCCAGCATTTGTTATTCATAGACTTTTTGATGATGCCTGTTCTGACTTATGTGAGGTGATATTCTGATTTGCACTTCTCTAATAATTAGTAATGTTGAGCATCTTTTCTTTGGAGAAATATCTGTTGCTGCCTATTTTTTGATTGGGTTGCTTGTTTGTTTCTTTAATGTTGAGCCATATAAACTGTATATTTTGAATGTTAATCCTTTGTTGTTCACATCATTTGCAAATATTTTCTCTCATTCCATAGGCTGTCTTTTTGTTTTGTCAATGGTTTCCTTAGCTGTGAGAAAGCTTTTAAGTTTAATTAGGTCCCATTTGTTTATTTTTGCTTTTATTTCCTTTGTCTTGGGAGACAGATCCAAGAAAACATTGCTACAATCCATGTCAAAGAGTGTTCTCCCTGTTTTCTTCCACAATTTTTATAGTTTTTGGTCTCACTTTTAAGTCTCTAATCCATTTTGAGTTTATTTTTATATGTGTTGTGAGAAAATGTTCTAGTTTTATTCTTTCACATGTAGTTGTCTGGTTTTCTCAGTGCCACTTATTAAAGACACTATCTTTTCTCCATTGTATATTCTTGTCTCCTTTGTTTTAGAGTAACTGACCTTACGTGTGTGGGCTTATTTCTGGGCTCTCTATTCTGTTCCATTGATCTATGTATCTGTTTTTGGCCAATACCATACTGTTTTGATGACTGTAGCTTTGTATAGTCTGAAATGAGGGAACATGATTCCTCCAGCTCCGTTCTTCTTTCTCAAGATTGTTTTGGCTATTCAAGGTCTTTTGTGTTTACACACAAATTTTAAAATTACTTGTTCTAGTTCTGTGAAATAATGCCATTGGTAATTTGATAAGGGTTGCATTGAATCTGTGGATTGCCTTGGGTAGTATGCTCGTTTTAACAATATTAATTCTTCCAGTCCTAGAACACAGTATATCTTTGTGTCATCTTCAGTTTCTTTCGTCAGTGTCTTATAGTTTTCCCAGACAGGCCTTTTACCTCCTTAATTAGGTTTATTCCTATGTATTTTATTCTTTCTGATGCTGTGGTAGATGGGATTGTTTCCTTAATTTCACTTTCTGATATTTTGTTAGTATATAGAAATGCAACAAATTTCTCTATATTAATTTAGTATCCTGTAACTTTACCATGTTCATTGTTGAACTCCAATAGTTATCTGGTGATGTTTTTAAGATTTTCTATGTATAGCATCATGTCATCTGCAAATAGTGACAATTTTACTCTTCCTTTCCAATATGGATTTCTTTTTCTTGTCAGATTGCTGTGACTAGGACTTCCAAAACTATGTTGAATAAAAGTGGTGGGAGTGGGCATCCTTCTCTTGTTCCTGATCTCAGAGGAAATGCTTTCAGCTTTTCACCATTGAGTAGATATTAGCTGTGGGTTTGTGTATATGACCTTATTATGTAGGCATTTTCCCTCTTTGCCCACTTTGTGGAGAGTTTTTATCATACACGGATGTTAAGGAAATGATAGATTTGAGATTATACAACTTGACAAACATAAAATATGTATCAAATCTCATCTAAAACTCTCTGGAAGATTTAGCCCAAAAAAGCAGACATCCATGTTCATGTGACTGTCATAGTCTGCCTCATTGACTCAGGGTGCATATATTATCCTATGTCCTTTATTTTCCCAAACCGGCCCTATTAGCAGGATGTGGAGTCTTTCCTTGAGGCCCCTCAGCTCCTAGAGCCATAAAGAGACCATCTTACTTGTGGACTAGAATCTGAGAGTCCACCCCACTGCCTTGGCTTCACCGCTATTGATGAGTGTTCCTGCTTGGTGGGGTGGAACTCCATACCGGGGTCCCAGGTGACGTATTCTTTTACTTTATACTCCCTTGCTCAGCCATGTTTCCCAGAACAAACTGGGATATCTGGGATTGGAGGTGCTTATGGCATCAGCTCCACATATTGTGCCAAAATGTCCTCCTGAGTTTGGATTCCCCGTTTCCTAAAGATCACTTCCAGGGACTTACTCCCTCCTTTTCCCCAGGAATACCATGGTTTATCCCGACAGATCTTCCTAACTTGAAACCTATGGGAGCAGGGGTTAGGGTCCTGGCTCCTTCTCTCCCAGAAAGCTTTGATTTCTTCCTGTATGTTGTCCACCCCATTTCCTGTAACCAGCTCTACAGAGGCATGTTTTTTACAAAAATAAAAGAGGATACATAAATGGTCTTTATAAGCTCAAAGAAAGCCAGCTTCTCTGAACTAAAATGACAGTAATCCCAAGCCCTGTGATCAAGTAGGTATTTCTCTTATAGGCTTAGATCATAGAATTGTAGATGTGTAAGAACTTTGCTCGTCTTCTAGTCCAGACTTCTCATTTTATCAACATGGAAGCAGATCCAGAGAAAGTTAGGCAATTTATCCAAAATCCACAAATCTGGTCATTGCCAAAGCTGGACCAAAAGCCCTAGACCCCTGTGCCACTCTTCTTTCTACTCACTTCATTTCTCTTTTGGTTTTCCTTTATTTCACGTTTCACGAAAGAACTTATGCCTCTGTATTCATTATAGCAAGCTCCTCTCTTCTTGTTGTAGGTACATTGATATGAATTACTCCTAAATAGATTAGGAAAATGAGATGTCTCTTGTAAATCTGCGGCTGCTTATGATTTTTTTTACATCCTAGAACATTAATTGCTTCACCCAGTTTTGGGTGCTGTCTGCTACATGTAAGCTGTTGTAATTTAAAAACAAAACAAAGTTTCACAGACTAAGAAAACCCAATGTGTTTGGAGAAAGAGTAATAATTTGAGAACCAAGAATGGAGAAAATAAATCAGACAGGAGACCCTGTATGGGAGATAAGAAAATCCTGAAAACATTCCATGGAAAAGAAACCAGAATAGAAAAATTTGTCTTCATATTAGTTAGTAAAGGCTTTAACAGCACTTAACTAGTCATAGATAGAAGTCATTTAAACTTAATCTTACCCAGTGGCTTATGGTCATTGTAACTGAATCGTGTCATTAGAACACTATTCTAATTGCATTAAAAATTATTCCAGATAATAAGGCTCATATATATTTTTTCTTTTATTGGAAGATAAAGAACTGAAAATTCTTCATTGCTGATACATTTTTGTAATTAGGTATTAAAAATCATTATTTATAGTAGAGCAAAATTTACACTATGTGATTAGCAATGTGATAAATTATTATTTGTACAGGTATAAGGTAATTATAACGTAAGAATAAATCCAGGATTTTTGCTTCCAGTCAAGATGGAGTAACAAGTACTAGATTTATCCTCTCACTTAATCAACTATAAAAACAGATAAAATATATGAAACAATGGTTTTCAAGACATTGGACACCAAGCAACAGAAGACATTGACCCTCAAAAGAAGGAAAACGAAACTGAGCCCAGCTTAGTGTTTTGAGAGTGTTTCCAGGCCAGGGCACAGGAAAGAAGAGCCAAAGAAAGGCCTGGCTGACTTCTGAGTTAAGGAGATAGATCTAATAGTCTGGAGAGACTGCAGTGGCTGGAGTTCAGAAAACAGGGTACAGAGAAGAGAGAGCTGAAGAGAGAGAAAATTCCAGAGATCTAAAGGGTTTCCCTTAACTATTCTGCAGAGTTCTCATTAGCACATGTGTGTAAAGAAACTACTAAGAAAAGGGAGGGGGGGCAGTGAGAGAACTATCCAAAACAATTAGAAAGAGCAGTACTCAGAGCTTAGAGGGCCAGGAATAACACCTGTTCCTACCAGCCAGACTAGAAGACGCATCATTCAAGGGGCACTGGGTAAAGTACTCAGAAATGCCTTGAGTCGGTAGTTGGAAATAAGGAGCCCTAGAGTAAATACTGCTGTTCCCACTTAACAGATGTCAAAAGTGAAATGTGAAGGATCAAACTGTTTCCTTGTAACTCAACTGTGTCCTAGATCAAAGCTTAAGAACATTTATAGGGATACAGAAATATCAAACATCCAACAAGGTAAAATTCACAATGTCTGGCATCCAATCAGAAATTTCCAGGCATGCATGGAAGCAGGAGAAGGGACATATCAGTCAATTGAAATTGAACCAGAACTGACAGGGATGTTAGAATTAAGTATTATAACTATATACCAAATCTTCAAGACATTATAGGAATGACTGAATATCTTAAATAGAGTCGTGAAAGATATTTTAAAAAGACCAAAATTGAACTTTTAGAGGTAAGAGCCACAGTTTGTGAGATGAAAATTACTGTGAAAGGAATTCATGTCAAATTAGATATTGCATAAGGAAAGATTAGTGAACTTGAAAGCCTAGCAATAGAAACTCTTCAGAAGGAAACAGAGAGAGTAAAAAAGATGAGCAAAAAAAAAAAAAAAATTACGGAGCATTTGTGAGCTGTGGGACAATTTCAGATGGTCTAATACCCATGTAGCTGAGCTTCCAAAATAGGGTAAATGTCTGGCAAAAATATTTGAAGAAATAACTGGCTGAAATATTTCCAAATTTGATGAAAACTATAAAACACCCATCGAAGAAGCTCAAGAATAATGAAAAAACTACATCAAGGCACATCATAATCAAATTGCTCAAAAACAAGTGGTAAAGATAAAATCTTACAAGCAGCTAGAGGGGAAAACACGATATAGAGAGAAACAAAAGTAAGGATGAAGGCATATTTTTCATTAGAAATTATATACATGGAAAGACAGTGCAATGATATCTTTCCAAGTGCTGAAAGGGGAAAAACTCGTCAGTGTAGAATCTAGCCTACAAAATTAACTTTCAAAAATGAAGGCAACAGACATCTTAAGAGAAACAAATGCTATTATAGGCTGAATGTTTGTGATCCTCCAAAAGTCATATATTGAAGCCCTAACCTTCAATGTGATGGTATTTGGAGGAGGGACCTTCGGGAGGTTAATTATGTTTAGATGAGGTCGTAAGGACAGAATCCCTGTAATGAGATCAGTGTTCTCATTAAAAGAGAGAGACCACATATCTCTCTCTCTTTACCATACAAAGACACAATTAGAAGGTGGCTATCTGCAAGCCAGGAATAGACTCCTTACCATGGAACCAAATCAGCCAGCACCTTGATCTTGGACTTGCCAGCCTCCAGAAGTGTAAAAACTAAATTCCTATTGTTTAAGCCACCCAATCTCTGGTCTTACGGAAGGCTGAGCAGACCAGGACACTAGCAAACCCACACTGCAAGTCATATTAGAAGTCTTTCAAATGGACAGAAAATGTATGTATGTATGTGTATTATATATGTATATATATATATAAAACCTTTTCTCTTATTGAAATCTCTTTAAAATTGACTGTTTAAACAAAAGTAGTAACAATATGTGTGGGATTTATAACATTTGTAGGAGTAAATTACATGATAACAGTAGCACAAAGTCCAGGAAGGGAGAAACGGAAGCATACTATTATGAGGTTCTTATACTCTACATTAAGTGGTATAATATCAAAAGTTCCAAACATTTAAGGAAAAAAATGAAACCACTTCTACCCAAACTCTTCTAAAAAACCAAAGAGGAAGAAATCCTTCCAAATTCATTTTGTGAGACCAACATTACCCTAATACTAAAACCAGTTTAAAGTAAATGAGGAGTTCCCATGGTGATACAGTGGAAACGAACCCGACTAGTATCCATGAGGATGCGGCTTTGATCCCTGGCCTCACTCAGTGGGTCAGAGATCTGGTGTTGCCGTGAGCTGTGATGTAGGTCACAAACAAGGCTTGGATCCCATGTTGCTATGGCTGTGGTGTAGGCCTGCAGCTATAGCTCCGATTCAACCCCTAGCCTGGGAACTTCCATATACCATGAATGTGGCCCTAAAAAGCAATAAATAAATAAATAAATAAATAAATAAACGAATATTATTCACCATACTAACATACTAAAAAGGAAAAACTGTGATTATATCAATAGATGCAGAAAAGGCACTTGGCAAAAATTCAGCATCCATTCCTCATTTGAAAAAACAGAAAATGCAAACCTCCCAGAAAAAAATAGGAATGGAAAGCCTCAACTAGGTAGTGTCTTCAATGAAACTATGGTTATCTTCATAAATAACAGTGAAAGGCTGGAAATGTTATGTTACCCATAACTCAGGAACAAGATGAGGAATGTTTGCTCTTACCACTCTAGTCAGCATTGAACTGGAGGTCCTAACCAGTGCAGTAAGACAAGAAAAAGACATTGAAATTATCCAGATTGGGAGTTCCTGTCTTGTCTCAGTGGTTAACGGATCTGACTAGGAACTGTAAGCTTGCGGGTTCGATCCCTGGCATCACTCAGTGGGTTAAGGATTCCCGCGTTGCTGTGGCTATGGCGTTGGCTGGCGGCTACAGCTCCAATTAGATCCCTAGCCTGGGAACCTCCATATGCCGTGGCTGCGGCCCTGAAAAGACAAAAAAAAAGAAAGAAAGACATTATCCAGATTGGAAAGGAAGTAAAATGTCTTCATTTGCAGACAGCATTATTTTCTATATAGAAGAAAATCTATGGAATCTATACCTCCCACTCAAAAAAGGCTATGGGAACTAATAAGCAGATTAGGCAAAGCTACAGAATATAAGATCAATCCACAGAAGTCATTTTTATTTCCATATGCTATCAATGAAAAATCAGAAATTTAAATTAAATTCAAAACATTAATATCTAGGTATAAATCTGACAAATGATATGGCCTTGCTTTATGCAAAAATTTTTTAGATATGACATCAGGAGTTCCTGCTGTTGTGTAACAGGACTGGCAGTGTCTTGGGAGCACTGGGACATAAGTTTGATACCCGGCCCGGCACAGTGGCTTAAGTATCTGGCTTTGCAACAGCTGCTGCCTAGGTCACAACTGTGGCTCAGAACTGATCCCCGGCCCAGGAACGCCATATGCTGTGGGGTGGCCAACAAAGAGGACAAAAAAAAAAAGATATGACAGCAAAAACGTAATCCAGTAAAAAATTGCTCAACTGGATTTCATCAAATGAAAAACACTGTTAAAAGAATAAAAGAATAAGTTACAGACTTAGAGAAAACATTTGTAAATCACATATCTTTGATAAAGGTCTTTTATTGCGAATATATAAAGAACTTTTAAAACTCAGTAAGGAAACAATCCAGTAAAAAATGGGCAGAGAATCTAAATAGACATCTCTCCAAAGAAAATAAAGATGGCAGTCATTAGAGAAAAGCAAATTAAAACCACAAAGATGCTACAGTGTACCTATTAGAATGGCCAAAATTAGAAAGACTGACCATACCACCTGGTGGCAAAGATGGGCCAGAACTGGACTCCCATTCACTACTGTTGAAAATGTGAAATGGCACAACCACTTTAGAAAATGGGTCCAGTTTCTTTACAGGTTAGATTTACACATACTACATGATCCATCTATTATATCTCTAGGTGTTTATAGGAGAGAAATGAAAGCGTGGGTTCATTCAAAGACATGTACACTAGTCCATACCACCTTGATTTGTAATAACCAAAAGCTGGACACACACAGGTATCTATCCATATATGAATGGAGGGGTGCACTGTTAAGGGGCTGGTTGGTGAAGGATATGTTCAGTGTCTTGATGATGGTTTCACAGGTGCATATAGATGCCAGACATATCAAATTGCATATTGTAAGTATATGCAGTTTATTGTATGTTGACTCTTTAAAAATAAATAAGAATAAAGCCAGAAAGACAGTGAGAATCACTATTGAAATTCAGACTAGTGTAAACTAAACATTACTGAAAAATTGTTATGTAAATTGATTATGATGTTTTTTTTTTTAGTACATCAGTGGACACTTTAAAGCAGAGAACCCTTTTCAAGAGTAATCGTCACTGTTGAATACACTTTTTTTTTTTTTTACTGCTAATGTGATATGTTGTGTGTCCTTAAAAAGGAGGTACATCCAGTCTGCTGGGATAATGGCAGCACACAGCCACTTCTTTTCAAGAGCCTTTCGTGACAACCATAGCATTATGGTGGCCGTGCTTTGTCTTGAAGTGGCAGGAGGGCAATTGCCTAGCTGGCTATATCGTCTCCTTCATTCCCATTCGGTTCAGTTCCCATGTTAAATTAATGTATTGTGCTTAGGTATTTACTCTGCTTGGCATCTTAGCCAAATTTCAGCCTCGGAACTCACGTATATTTCATCAAGGCAGTGTTGCCAATACTTCAGAATGATTCATTTCCTCTTCGCGCAAAGCTCAGTTAATATTTGCATTGGGACTCTGTATATGTGAAAGTTCCCTTTCAGTTGGCTAACAACGTCAAGACTACCAAGTTTTACAGTATTTATGTGTTTTGAGTGTTTTAGTTGTTCCATTAAAAGGCCTGGCTTCGTTTGCAGCAACGTGGATGGAACTAGAGACTCTCATACTAAGTGAAATAAGTCAGAAAAAGAAAGACAAATACCATATGATATTGCTTATAAACGGAATCTACTATATGGCACAAATGAACCTTTCCACAGAAGAGAAACAAACTCATGGACATGGAGAACAGACTTGTGGTTGCCAAGGGGGAGGCAGAAGGATTGGGATGGACTGAAAGTTTGGGGTTAGTAGATGCAAACTATTGCATTTGGAGTGGATGAGCAACGAGATCCTGCTGTATAGCACAGAGAACTATATCCAGTCACTTGTGGTGGAACATGATGGAGGATTATGTAAGAAAAAGAATGTGTATATATATGTATAAGTGCGTCACTTTCCTATATAGCAGAAATTGACAGAATATTGTAAATCAGCTATAATTAAAAAAAAAGAAAAAAGTCCTGGCTTTGCATCCATGGGGGAAAACCCACCCTTCCAGATGTTTTCTGAGCTCACGATGCTAACTGGGCAGGAAGATGCTAACGGGCAATCCTACTCATTTTGGCTGGGCCTGGGCAGTGGTTCTTTCTCAGTCTCTGATTCCCGAAGCTGTGGTGACCCAGGCTTGCTTGCTTTCTTTCTTTCAGGGTGTGAACGGCATGTCTGTGGATGAGAAGCCTGACTCCCCCATGTATGTGTATGAGTCCACAGTCCACTGCACCAACATCCTCCTGGGCCTCAATGACCAGCGCAAAAAGGATATTCTCTGTGACGTGACTCTGATCGTGGAGAGGAAGGAGTTTCGGGCCCACCGGGCTGTGCTGGCCGCGTGCAGTGAATACTTCTGGCAGGCGCTGGTTGGACAGACGAAACATGACTTGGTGGTCAGCTTGCCTGAGGAGGTACGGTCGTTTGGTTTGTTGGTGTGGTTGCTAGCAGAGGCTTACTGGCTTGGAGACAGGTGGCTGGGGGGACCTGGAAGGCAGGCCCTGTGCCACATGCCTGCTCGGGGACTGATGATCCAGTCGCCCACACGTTAGGTTTGTGGCGTAACCGGTTTCTATTTGATGCGTTTAAAGTCTCGGAGGCATGAATCTGAACCTCACCTGTGGCTCACAGCCCCTTGCAGTTTCTAGTTCACTTAGTCTTCGGGTTTTGAGTAGTTTGACCGAAGTTTGGTACAGCCCTAGATGTAGGATCTGAATCACTGGGACTGTCGCTATGATTTTTCTCTTTCAAATGGTTGAAGGAACACTTGATTTCCCTTGAGAGTAAAAGAATGAAAGTATTCACAGCACCTTCCTTGCCTGGGGAGGTGGGGGGGGGGGTAAAAAGCCAGCAGTAGTTTTCACAGTTAATATAGTAAGATTCTAAGAAGTGTAAACTAGCTTTTCTCACCATTGTTGAAAATACCCTGTGCAGGTTTCTTAAGTACTTCTGGTAATCCAGTCATTTCTGTACTCTGGGGACACTAGTAGCTGGACTTGTTCTGTCCAGAGATGACATTCAGTTGGATGACTGGAGCTGCCAGAACTCAAAGGATGGGCTTTGCAACAAACCATTAAATTGGTCACCCCTTTGAACTGTGGGTACGGTTTCTCATCTTCCATCATCCTGACTCCTCTTTGTTTTTGTGGGACTAAGGATGACACTGGGCAGCCTTAGACTTTGTGTTCAGGGCCAGAATCATTCCTTGTGCATCAGTAGTGGAGCCGCCACTGGTGGCTACACAGGCTATGCACTGCACAACTCCCAGGGGTACAACTCATGCCCGTAGTCTACGCGAAGAGAGTCTCAGAGCTGTGCAGTGATCCACAGAGCAGCTCCTCACAGCACCGCTAGGAGAAACCAAAGACCCGGTAACCCTGAGGAAGGCGTTAACGAGTACAGGTAGCATCAAATCCCAGAATCATAGACCCACTGCCTCCAAAGACCTGGCAAATCACATGAATGAGTAAAGCAGGTTGTGCATAAGAAGTAGGAAGTAGTGGGGCAAGCACTGGCTTCAAAGAAAGACATTCAATTTCAACATAAAGAACAAATAACCACACAGGATATGTGGAAGTCAGAGGGGAACCAGATCCAGTCCCTTGTCAAGGAATCTCCACTGTTAATCTTGCATAGCAGGAGAGTGGCCAGCCGACAAAGTGAGGGCTACACAGGCATTTTTACATTGATATTCCTTATTATGTATCCATAGAGTTCCCTGGTGGTGCAGCAGGTTAAGGATCCAGCATTGTCACTGCTGTGGCTCAGATTTTCCTGGCCCGGGAACTTCTTCATGGACAGACACACACACACAGACACACACACACTCCATTACTAGTCCTCACATCACTGGCAAGTAGGTAACTAAAATGATCCCAATAGCAGAAGCAAAAGGAAAAATCGGTCGAGGATAATGTAGTGGGGGCTGGAGTAGGGAGGGTCACACATAGGTACCAAGTTATATGGGAAGGCCCTGGAATGGCAGCTGCGTGTGACCCACTTAGCCTGAGCTCAGTTGTCTTCATCTGCATTAATGGGCAAATATTTAACCCATCATTAGGTGAGAAGATAAGTATAAAAGTTTATATTTATGAGTTTCCTGGTGGCCTAGTGGGTTAAGGATCGGGGGTTGTCACTGCTGTGGTGTGGGTTGGATCCCTAGCCCAGGAACATGGTGGGTGCATGCCATGGGTGCAGCCAAAAAAAAAAAAAGTTTACATTTAAACTAGTAGACATTTGTCAAATGTAAGACCCTTCTTCTAGAGAGAGGCAGCAAGAATGCCTTTTGAGTTTAACTCTAGAATCCTCTGAAAATATCTGAAAAACTAAATAATTACCCAGAATGGTTTTAGGAAGGAGGTGGAGTTTACAGTTGCTTTATTGTCTGTTATCTGTTTGAGAGCCATCTCGTTTGTATGTTTTTCACTGGTTTCCAAAAAAGTTAAATTATATTAAAATATATTTACAAATGAAAAACCACAAATTCATGCAGTCTGTCTCCCATGACTGCTGACCCCACCTGGAGACGCCTTGGACCTTGTGTCCTAAGCACTGGCCTGCACCCAGGCAGCTCTGTGATCCTGGTCTAGTCACTTAATCTCTCTGAGCCCCAGTTCTTACCTGTAAAAAAAAAAAAAAAAAACCTAAAATTCTGAAGTCCCAGAGTTTCCATCGTGGCTCAGTGGAAACGAATCTGACTAGTATCTATGAGGACTCAGGTTCGATCCCTGGCCTCACTCAGTGGGTTAAAGATCTGGCGTTGCCATGAGCTGTGATGTAGGTCGCAGACACGGCTCCAATCTGGCGTTGCTGTAGCTATGGCGTAGGACAGAGGCTGCAGCTCTGATTCAACCCCTAGCCTGGGAACCTCCGTATGCCACGGGTGCAGCCCTAAAAAGACACACATTTATACCTACATAAATAAATAAATAAATAAATAAACCTCTGAAGTCCTTAAATATTTATCATAATACAATAATTCTAAGGCAGTGAAACCTAACCTATAAGTTCCTTTTAAGATCAAACCCCTGATAATGACTTATTTCCTGGGCTCTGAGCAGGAACACTCTGTAGACGCCACATGGAAGTCTACTATGTGACCTTTCTGATTATGTTCCAGTTAAGTGAGAACGTGCTTAGTATTGATGGTCTTCCTTACTAGTCATATAAGATGATTTCTCTCCTTACATCATCCGCATCTTCAAACCATTAAAACATTCCGGTTATTCCTGTGCCTGAAACCTTCAGATATAATGAGACACTTATTTTTTCTTCCTATGAAACGTGAATTCATCTTGTTAATCCAGCTCTAAGCATCTCTCTAGTGGGGCCGGTGAGCCAGCCCCCATGGCATTTTCCTTTGTGGGCCTATAATTGTTTCTGAGGCCTCCCTTCCAAGGGCCCCTCCCTCTGCTCCGAGCCCCCTCCTGCAGCTCCAGGCTCCGGACATTGTTTTCTCTCCTTGCTGGGTGCTTGCTGAAAGGTCCTTGCAGGCTCTGTGATCATTGTCCCACTTAGGTCAGTGAATGACTTCATAGAATTCAAATTAAGTGGTGAATCAACAAACATCCCAAACACTACCTTGGAAAGAAGCTGCCAGGAACTAACTGGCATTTGGTTCATATGATGAAAGAAAAAACATTTGGTTAGCTCCTGTGAAATCTTTAAACTTCATCATGATCCATCACGAAATCACCTTCTGGTCCTGTTTCAGGCTTGTTCACACTTGGCTCACCTCTGCGCTCCCTGGCCAGCCACCTGCTGAGCTTTTCAGGGCCCAGCTGTGTGGCTGAGTCTGAGAGCTCCGTCTTTGGGCTGTGAAATTTCCAGTTACTGCTGTGCTCCTCCTCCCCTGCTCCGTCAGCTCTGGCCCGCAGCTGCAGTTCTACCCCCAAATCCTGACCCCTGATGGGCAGCGCCTTTACCTGCAAAGCAGAGCCAACCGCAGTGCCTGGTGTAGCCTCTCGGCTAACACAGGGAAGGGCAAACATAGAGGCCTCCTTCTAGAAGTCAGGGAGTAGTGGAATTGCCTTGTTTTTGTAATGGAATGGCAGATAGTCTCTAGGCTTTCTATGACCTGAGTGTTGACTCGTCACTGAAAAGCACATCCGGGAATGTGTGTCAGCAAATCATAGGAGATAAGGCTTTGTCCTTGATACATTCATGAAGTAATGAAATAGATCATCTGATTTATAATTAGTGCGTATATTTCATGTTAAAAGATGAGGAGAAAGTGACGAATGTACCAACCCTGGCTAGACCGTTCCTCTGCTGCTCTTCGGGGCTTCAACCTGCCTCAGCAAACACCTCCTTGGCTATAGTCAGAAGGAGCATTGAGGCTGGATGCCGACCGTGCTGGAAGTGGCACCACAGTCTGGAAGTTCAGTCTTGGAGTGTGTCAAGTACAGAGGACAGGAAAGGGATGCGGGTTTGCACAGCCCCACTTTGATGGGCTGCTCAGCTTCTTCCCAGATGCCAGGGAAGAGCAGCCAGAAGGAGGTGATGGCCGTGGTCTATTATCAGAAAGTCCAAAGATAACAGGTGCGGGCAAGGATGTGGAGAAAAGGGAACCCTGCGCCCTGTGGCAGGAATGTAGAGCCGTTGTGCAAAACAGCATGGAGTTTCCTCAACAGAATAAAAATAAAGTTGCCATGTGATCTACCAATCCTGTTTCTGAGTATAGATCCAAAAGAAATAAAATCTGTATCTCAAAAAGATGTCTGTATGAACCCAGGTTCATTGCAGCACTATTCACAATAGCCCAAGACATGGAAACAACCTAAATGTCTGTTAGCAGATGAATAGGTTTTTTAAAATGTGGTATATATAAAAACACACACACATACATACATACATAGACACAATGGAATATTTTTCAGCCTTTAAAAAAAGAAGGAAATCCTGCTCTTTTCCACAACATGGATAAACCTGAAGGGCATTGCGCTAAGTGAAATAAGGCAGACACGGAAAGACAAATATTGCATATTCTTACTTATTTCTGGCATCTAAGGAAAAAAAGTCAAACTCGTAGTAACAGAATAGAATGGTGGTTACCAAAGGCTGAGGGTTTGGGCAGGAGGAGAGATATTGATCAAAGGGTACAAACTTTCGGTTATAAGATGAATAAGTTCTAGAAGCGTAATGTACAGTATGGTGACTGTAGTTAATAATAGCGTGTTATGGTCTTGAAATTTGCTAAGAGAGTAGATGTCAAGTATTCTCACTACAGACACACAAACACACACAAAAGATAACTGTGGGAGGCAATGGATATGCTAATTTGTTTATCGTGGTAATCATTTCACAGGGTACACATCTATCCGTGTCACATGGTATACCTTAAATATATAATGTTCGTTTGTGATTAATAAATAAACAAACAAGAGGGGGAGAGGTTATTGCCAAGGCTCCGGCACCTTTCCTTGGGCTTGTTTCCCTGGTCCCTTCACTCTCTAGAGAACGGCAGGGGTCCACACACAGGGAATGGCTCTAGGTTAGAGGGACATATGGCCCCTTCAGGTGGACCTCAGGTGCCAGTGTATTTCAGATTTCTGCTCACTTACTATCTCTGGCTCTTGCTTTCTCTCTCTCTTCCACTTTCTCTCTTCCAACATTTTGTGACAGATCTTGTTTTTGCCGTGCTAAACAAAAAGGAAAACTGACCCAGAGGGATTCTGGGGAAAAAAAAAAAAGAGCACATGATCTGTTGTCAACTGTCCACCACAGGGTACCATAAAGAATGTCCCTGCGGTCATGCCGCCAAGCACAGAGGCCAGCAAGGAAGTGATGGAATCTTATTGTCTGAGAGGTTTTAGAGGCTGTGAGAGCTGTTAATGCCTTTGGGGTGGCTTAGGCCCAGTCTTTTAAAGAAGCAGTGAGACAGTCATGATTATCTTTGGACAGTTCTTTCAGAGCACAGTACTATAGAAATTGCTCAGTGCTACAGCCCAGGATGCTGAGAGCATTCTGAGCCTGAACGTAACCTTACAGGGAGGGGAGCTTTGGTCGAAAACAGTGGGTGAGGTCTTTGGGAAGTGACATGATAAGAAGAGCAGAGCACTCCCCAGCCCCAGCACAGAGCCAGACCTTGGCCAGCCCCTCGCTTATGGTCGAGACAAGACTCTGAAGTTGAGAAGAGGCAAATTTTAGGAGCCGAGGAGCATCAGCCGTGAGGGGCTGGGAAGACCACCGTCAGGACCTTGGCACTAACTGCATCCAGGGTCTTAAGCAAGCCAGTTGACCTCTTGGAGCTGCTGTTTCCTCATTCATTCATTTATTCATTCATTCAACAACTATTTATCAAAGACTGTACCAGGAGGCACTATTCTGGGTGCTGCATGAACCTAATGACCAAAACAGAGCTTATATTCAGTCAGGGAGAAGGAGAGACAGAAAATCCATAGGAGTTCCCATTGCGGTGCAGTAGAAACGAATCCGGCAAGTATCCATGAGGATGTGGGTTCAATCCGCAGCCTCGCTAGATAGAGGGATTACAGTTTTAAACAAAGGTGGTCAAGAAAGGCCTATTTAAGGGATGAGTTTTGAAGAGAGACCTGAAGAAGGCGAGAGGGACAGCCTTGCCGACACCTGGGGAAGAGTGATCTGGACGGAAGAAATAGCAAGGAAAAGCCCCTGGGGCTGGAGAGGGCCCGGCTTGTTGGCCCCACACGTGAGGAAAGGGTCCATGGGAGGAAGCCATCAGGAAAGCAGCAGAGTCACCTTTTGCACATGTTATCTTTCCTTGGAATGAGCTAGGAGGCCACTGGAGGGTTTCACAGGAGAAGATAATGGTGTGTGAAAGCAGATTGAAAGAGCGCAAGGGCTGAAGCAGGAAAAACCCTTAAGAGGCTAAGGCAGCAAACAAGGTGTGACCTGAAGGCCTAGAGCAGGGCAGTAGCAGTGCAGCAGTGATCAGTGTCAGGTTCTGGTAACATTTTCAAGACAGAGCTTATGGGATTATCATATAGATTTGATATAGGATGAGAGAGAAAGAGAAAAATGAAACTCCAAGGTTTGGGGCCTGTGTCTTTGGAAGGGTGGAGTCGCCAGTACCTGAGATGGGTTAAGGCAGAAGGAAATAGGTTTCAGATGGTGGAGTTGGGGCAGGATCAGGAGTTCTGTTTTGTACATATTAAGGTCAAGATGCCTCTTAGCATCGACGTGGAGATGTCTACTACATGGTAGGCTATACATGACTGAAATTCATGGGAGAAATTTAGCCCGGAAATAGAGGTTTTAATACCAGATCGGTGGTGATATGGAAAGCAAATAAGTGTAGATAGGAAAAAAAAAGAGAGAGAGAGAGATAAGTCTCACTTCTCTGATCTTTGTAGGTACTCTCTGACTTTTCAGAAATGGTCTCATGAGTATTCACAGGCAGTGACAGTTCAAGAGCTATGGAACCTCTGGCCTGTTTGATAACCTAGAACACAGGATTGATCCTTGGGTCTTTCCAGAATTAAGAGGTCAGAGAGATAAAGAGGAGGCAGGAGGGGAGACCACAAAGGAGCAACTATTGAAATAGAAAGAAAAGCAAAAAGTAAGTTTAGTGTGCTGGAAGCCAGGTAAAGAAAGCATTTCAAAGTGGAGAAAATGATCAACATGTCAAATGCTAAGGCGAAGGCTAGAAATTGACCATCCAACAATCTGAATGGAAGCCATTTATGATTTCATCAAGTATTCAGAGGAAGCAATAGAAGCAAGAACCAATTGGGGAATTCCCATTGTAGCTCAGCAGTAAGAACCTGACTAGAATCCATGAGGACTCAGGTTCGATCCCTGGCCTCACTCAGTGGGTTAAGGATCCGGCATTACCGTGAGCTGTGGTATAGGTTGCAGACTCAGCTCGGATCCTGAGTTGCTGTGGCTGTGGTATAGGCCAGCAGCTGCAGCTCTGATTCAACCTCCATATGCCATGGGTCCGGCCCCAAAAAGACAAAAAGAAAAGAAAAGAAAAAAAAGAACCAGTTGGGTTGTGTTCTAGAGAGAAAAAGAGAAGGATTTGAATGTAAGCTGCATTTCTGAGGCCTTTGGAGTTAAAGGAGCAGAAAGGTGAGCCTGTAGCTGGAGGGAAATAGAATCAAAAGAGGTTTCATTCTGGTTTTTCTTTTAAGTGGGAAGAAATTCCAGCACATCTGCCCTCCATGGTAAAGATTCTCAATCTTGCCCCCTATCCGGTTTTCCTCTCTTTCCTGGACACACGGGAAAACCACGTCTACAATCAAGTGTGTTGGATAACTAGATCTAGCCAATAAAACAAGAGTGGGAGTCATCTCTGTCCCAAGGCAGTTAAAAGTAAGCGTGAGTTCTTCCTTTCTTTCACATCCATTTAACTGATGTCAGAGAACTCCTAGGTGGTGGAACCGCAACCCAGATTCTTGAGTCACTGTTGGAGAAGAGCCATCTGACTCAAATCAGACTCTGACGTGAATGAGGGATTAACTTTTATGTTAAGCCATTAAGATTCGGTGTTTATTTGTTTGCACAGCAGAACCCATCCTGATTCATCCTTGGGCTGGTGGGAAAGTTCTGAAAGAGAAAGAAAACTTGCTGAGACGGGAGACAGAAGACCAGTCACTAAACGAGTGCTCTTGAGTACTTGAGAGAGGGTGGGATTACTGAGCAAGTGGGCACATGCAACTTAGCAAGGCTCGTCCTTCTGGAAGTTGATGGAGTTGAGTAGGAGTTGATTTCTGGAGTCCTAGCTTGAGCTACAGGTAGATGGTCTTTGAACTCTTCTGGGTTCCTGATGGAAAGAAAAAAAATCCTGCTGGTCAGAAAGAGAAGAGAGATATTTGGGGTGACAGGTAGGGAAAAGCCATGGAGGTGGGAGGCAGATTGGTCCAGAAAGGAAAGAACCATCGGACTCCAGGAGAGAAGTGAGGTCACTTCTCTTATCTTTGTAGGTACTCTCTGACTTTTCAGAAATGGTCTCTTGAGTATTCACAGGCGGTGACAGTTCAAGAGCTATAGAACCTCTGGCCTGTTTGATAACCTAGAACACAGGCAGATTGTAGAAGATGCAGGTCATTACTGTCTAACCGTTAATTCTCTCAACCATAAATGCTCCTTAACCATTTCAGGAGGATCTTGGAAAAACAATGTTTTCATTGAATGACCTCAGTTTCAAAATGAGTGTGCAGGGAGTAACAATCCTGGTCACCTGCTTGACTCACAGGGCCGCTGTTCAGATTCATGAAATGTGATAAGTTAAACTTCTTAGAAGGATGGTGCTGTGTAAACAGAAGGTGCTAATATTCCCATAAAAGGAAAGCACGGTGTTCCCTGATGAAATGGCTCCTACCTCGGAATCCTCATTAAAAGCTGTGGTGCAATTTTCCAAGTTGCATTAGTGAGACTTGGCAGCAGATGAAAAAACAAGCAAATAAATAATAAGTCAAAATATCCTGGGTAACTACTTGCTGGCAAGTAAGAAGTTTTCAAGTCCTAGAATCGTGCTGATAATTTCCAACTGCCTAAAGTCAGAACTTAATTATAGTATCACAAAGGTGACTTCCAGCCCGGAAATCTGGGCCTCGGTCTCGGATGGAGGTGCAGTAAAGCAAAGCCATGAAAAGGGGAGTTAATACTATTGTGACTCCATCTGTAAGGCTGCTCAGTGGTGCTGCTGGAGAGGGAGGAAACCAGTGTGAAAATAGCCACAGCAATAGCTAATTTTAAAACTGAACTATATAAGCTATTCCCAAACCCCTTACATTTTCTAAATCCTGAGGCCACTAAATCCTATTTTAAGAATTTATGCAGGGATGTATTCCACTTTTGGCACAGTAGAAGGAGTTGAATAGACAAAAACCAAGACCTGTCTGAAAATTATTTTTAAGTGACCTGATTCTAAGGACTTCTTTCACTATACCTATTTATTCCTGTATAATGTAGGGTAACCACAGTCATCAACATTTGTGGTTTTTTGGTCGTACCTGAGGCATGTGGAAGTTGCCGGGCTGGGGATCAAACCCACACCACAGGAGTGACCCATGACACAGCATTGCCAACACCAGATCCTTTAATGCCCAGGCCCCTGGGAAACTCCAGTAATCAACATTCTAAAATGGATTCATAACAAAGCCTTTGACAGTAAAATTATTTGCATTAAATTTTATAAAAGTAGTTACCAGGTATCTATTCCTTTTAAAACTCTTCTCTATGTATGATTTAAATGTCCCTTACATTTCTTTCCTTCCCCTATTAAGGAGTCTCTTAGCTGTTTCAGTTAAAATTAGTTAATATCTTTAAAGACAAAGTTCAGAGCTGTAAATTTCCTCACTTGATCAGTAATTTAAGAATAATTTTGTCATATTTAATCATAAAACCCGGGTCTTTAACAGGGTACTTAATTAAAGTTTTAATTCATGGTAAGAAGTTAAATAGCATTTGGGAAAGTTTTTTAAAATTATTTCCACTTCCCATCTAGATTACCAAAAAAGAAAAAAAAGGTGTGATAGACATAATGGCTGTCAGCCAAGGGTATTGTACGTCATGCCAACGTGAGCTGGCAGCAAGCCATTGTCCAATTAGCGCTTCATCGATGCAGAGTAATCACTCTTGACTACATAGTTGAGCCACTCATGATGTCGTGGTACTTCTCTTGAGCCAGTGTTTCTCAGGACAGGTTTCTTATTCACTGCTATTACCCGCCCTACTTTGCCAATTAAGACGCAGGACCATTTAGCTGAAAGCCGAACAGGACAGAAACATTGATTCTATATCTCATTTCCCTTTGCTTCCTGAAAACTCAGATTGCAATTAATCAGTGAAAGCGTGGTGTGTTTTTTAAATGAGTTACAAGAAAATACAGTTTCCCCACCAACATACTCGGCGTTGGAATCCAAGCGTCGGTTTTTATTCGGTCTTTTCTTTGGCAACTCTTACGCTTGGCACAAATGTGAGGGTATCAGTAAAGTTACCTAATAATCTTAATGGATTCACATTCCATTCAAAACCTTGGAATGTCACCAAACTGCTTCAGGCTTGGGCGCTGTGCTTGGGATGTCCAAGACATTTCTGGTGGGTGTGTGGTTTTATACGAGCAGACAAGTTTCGCAAGAGACCCTTCTTATGGTGAGAACACCTAGAGTCTTGGTTGGACAAGCTGTAAACCAGGAATTGGTTCGGGAATTCCTTAATAAAAGTGATCCTGTCCAGGTGTTGGAGTGGCGTGTGGTTGCGCTTCCTAGAAGCACAAAGGAAGTAAAGGAATTGTGGGCGCTCATCGGCCCCATCTTTCTGTTTATTTTCTTGTTTGTTTGGGTTCTTAAACACATCACAGGCTAGACAAAGGGTTGGGTTGTTTTTTTTGCTTTCAGGAATGAAGCAAGTAAATAATGGCATTTTGGTTTCCTGATACTGGGTCCCTGATATTTCAGAAGTGTTCTTTTTCTCATTAACTTGGTGCACGGAGTAAGATCTATCGCTCTGCCTTAGACTCCTAAAATATGTTGACAGTCTCTCTCGCTGACATTGGCACCACCTCCAAGCTCGCTGGTGAGGCAGTGAGCTTCACTGTCTGTGCTGGACTTCTCTGTGCAGCCTGGCAAAGGTTGTGTGTGAAAAAATGAGTGCCTTCAGCACCCTGGGTGGGATGGAGCCAGGCCTCCAATGTGAGACCGCTTTTTGACTGATTGGCAGCAGAGAGAAATACTGGCAGCTGTTCCCAAGCAAGCCAGAAAATTGGCCCGGGAGTGGGGAGAAAAAAAAATGCTGGGATTTAGCCAACAAAAGATTCCTGCATTTAGAAGAAAATCAAAGGAAGGATACAGAAGGTCACAATTACAGGCCCCCAGCTTGTTGAAGTAACAACTGTTTCATTTTGCCTTCTGCTGTATAAAGGAAAGTATTAAATGTCATCGCTACCCATTTTTTTCTGATGCTTTTTTCTTTTTTCCTTTTTTTTGTTTTTGTCTTTTCTAGGGCCGCACCCGTGGCAGATGGAAGTTCCCAGGCTAGGGGTCTAATCAGAGCTGTAGCCTCCGGCCTTCGCCACAGCCACAGCAACACGAGATCTGAGCTGCGTCTGCGACCTACACCACAGCTCACGGCAACGCTGGATCCTTAACCCACTGAGCAAGGCCAGGGATCGAACCCGCAACCTCATGGTTCCTAGTCGGAGAGTCCAGAGATCGAACCTGCGTCCTCATGGATGCCAGTCATGTTCGTTAACCGCTGAGCCACCACGGGAACTCCCTGGTGCTTTTTTTTCTAAGTCTTCATTTTTATCCTTTGGATTTCCTTATTTTTTAAAAATTCTCTGTATGTGAAACCACATGATGGCTTATTCTTCCTAAAAGTGGTGCCTGGGTGACGTTATTCCTGGAGGCAGCATCGGCAGAACTGACGTTTCTGAGAACAGTGGCCACACATGTGTGTGCCAGGCCAAGTCCAGCAACTCGGGTTAGAGTGGAGTTATGTGTGAAAATCACTTCAAAGATCTGTCCAGAGAGACCCTCTGACACAGTTTATGTTATTCATGTTTTATTAGTTACTAAAAGAGAAGAATGGAGAAAACAGGAACATTCCTAAAAGGCCAGGAAAATGTCTGCTGAAAGATAGGGACCCTCGGGCGTCTTGCGTGTAAGATGAGAACTCTTGTTCCACGAGAGACACTTTCAAGTTTCACTGTCATTCTTCCTTCCCACACCTTAGACGATGTGCGAATATTCTTTCTGCCAATTAGGCCTGTACCCAGAAATTGAACTGTACCCTGCTGTAGGAAGGTGAGAAGATTAAAAATGTGGAGTACCACAGGAGTTCCCGCTGTGACTCAGCGGGTTAAGAACCTGACATAGTGTTGGTGAGGATGTGGGTTCGATCCCTGGCCTCCCACAGTGGGTTGAAGATTCCGTGTTGCTGCAAGCTGGTGGTGTAGGTCGCAGATGCAGCTCAGATCTGGTGTTGCTATGGCTGTGGCTCCGATTCAACCCCTAGCCCAGGAACTTCCATATGCCTCAGTAAAAAGAAAAAGAAAAACATGTGGACCACCAAGACGCAGGGTTTTAAGAGAAGATATCTGAAGCACACCTTGTGGGACTCTAGGGATTTGGGCGGCCGGGGCTTAAATCCATCAGATTTGCAAGATACTCACGGAGAGAAATGCGATGACCTTTACAGTTCTGTTTAACAAAGTTTCTCCACGTCTCCTATTTGTGGCTGTGACAATAGATGTCAACCAGATGTTCTCACTCACACACAGAAGAAATATGTGAGGGATTTCAGCTGTATTAAAAGAGAATTTGTTTAACAGTGCAAGACACTAGACCCTGGAGGGGAGCGGAGGAGAAACAGACACAGAATTACCTTCAGAGGAGTGTGTGTGTGTGTGTGTGTGTGTGTGTGTGTGTGTTCAAAGGACAAAAGGGTGAAAAGGACAAGATGGCTGAAGTACAGGACTTCACAGAAGCAGAGGAATAGAATGCATGCCACCTCCTAGATCATTTCTTTGGGGAGGTTAACTTAGAAATGTAAGACAAGACCGTCTCCTGCAAAGAGCTTACAAGATGGTTGCAGAATCAAGACAAACCACAGAAATCAAAGGTGTGAACAACTGCAGAGCATTCATTGTAGACGCCACCTCATGTTAGCCATCGTTTGTGCCACAGACTGAGGGAGGGCAGGATTTTCCTTCCATCTCCTAAAATCAGCACCCCTAGGGTTGATGGGACTTTCTTAAGGAACAAGTAGGAAGAGGGCCTCCAGGACAGGTGTGACGCTGGTGTGACAACAGAGCCTGGAGGAGTGGGCTCTGATTAGCACAAGTTGTAGATATGAGGAGATGGTTCAAAATGTGGCTAGATTCCATGGGGCCTTCCTCTGCAAGAGTAAAGTGTAGACGAGAGAATTTAGTCTTGACGGAGTAAGAAATAGGAATTCACGTTGCGAGCCAGAAACTGACGATGAGAAAGATTTTCGAGAATAGCTGTCTGGCAGTGGAATGTTTGATGGCTGGAACAACAAACTACTCAGAGAGAGGGCCCTGCCAGGAGGCTCACCCAGGTCCCAGCAGGCGCTGACGAAGGTATGTGCCTGCCGCGAGGATCCTGAAGACAGGGTTGGGACTCATACGCGGGGAGAGAAGCCCTCGAGGCTTGATGTTTACCTGTAGCTCTTCGTACGTTCCAGGAGTGCCAAGCTGAAGATTCAGATGCACGAAAAGTGGCCCATCGGCAATAGCTGAAACCCTGGGAATTGCTCATCCCTCTGAGAAAAGAGACGAGAAAACAGGGTGGGAGCTGAAATTGAGCTCCGACACTGAGGTTCCCAGTGCTGGTCCCTCTGCTAAGAACAAGGTCTACCCAAGATGCCTGGTCTTAAGTTTATCTTCATTTATTTGGGAAATCTTTAACCCCAACAGTACATCAGACTGAGGATGCATGTAGAGGTGCTCCGTAAATGACCTTTGAAGGCATGTGCCTCCCAGGTGATACTGTGAGCATCAGGTCTTACTTAGCACAGGTGGATACAGGACCGCTGAGGAGATGCTAAATTCCTGAAGGACCGAAGCCTCTGAAACACCTCAGGGGTATTTGTAATCCAGTGCCATGTATTTTGAAGTGCCCAGAATGGATTCAGGCAAAGGTGATCACTTACGGTTAAAACCATTGAAGTTCTCATTGTGGCTCAGCGGGTTAAGAACCTGACTAGTCTCCATGAGGATTCTGGGTTCAGTCCCTGGCCTCACTCAGTGGGTTAAACATCCAGCATTGCCGCAAGCTGCTGCATAGGTCACAGATGGGATCCAGGGTTGCTGTGGCTGTGGCATATGCTACAGGTGCGACTGTAAAAAGAAAAAAAAAAGCATTATGATGAATGTTTCCTGGACGTTAGTATAGTACCAAAGCAACACGCCCAGTCACAAAGTAACAGCACACACTCTGTACACACAAACCCAGGCAGAGGTCAGTCTGAGCATCACTGCTGGTGAGTCAACTAGGAGCTACATGTCTTCTGATGATATTCATGAAATACACATCCTTCCCAAAGATGTGTTCAGTGTATAAACTGACCTCATAAAGCCTTTAGATATAAATTCCAGTTAGAGGAAAGCCAATGATTGGAGAAACAAGCTTAACAACACCATGAGGGAACAGTGGGGCTAATCCAGAGGGTGGGACCTTCTGTAGGACATAATGGCCTGATTTCTTCAATAAATCAGTGTCATAAAATGGGACGGGGCTAAATTAAACAAGAGGTAAGGGATTTAAAAACCAGATGCAGTATATGGTCCTGCAATGGTTGCTGGTTTGGATAAACTAAAGGGCGATAGGGGGGATTGGAGAACTCCAAATGTGGTCTAGATATTAGAGGAAATTTTCCTGAAATGAAAAGGTGGTAATAACTGGAAAAGGCAGACTGAGTAATAATCAGCCCAGTACGGTCTCGGTTTGGTTAAAAAAAATATATGTGTGTGTCTGTGTGTGTGTGTGTGTAAAGGAGCCAGAAGGATGTGTGCTAAAGTGTTCAGAGTGGTGACCTGTGAATGAGGGGAATATGATGGGTTTTGTTTTGCTTGTCTGCATTTTCCAATTTCCTGCAGTGTACATTATTACATTTCTGTAATAATAAAAAGGTTATTTGAACAGTTCAGTGGATAGAAGGGAAGGAGAGAATGAAGATCAGGTGAGGAGTGGAGCATAATGCTGGAAAAGTACAAGTCCGCAGGATGGCATTACGTGTCTTTCAGGGGTCCTCATTGGTTTTCCCCTCAGAGGCACCAGCGCTGCACCCGTGCTCCCCGGCCCCTCCCTTCCAGCTCAGGGCGCTCCATTCTCCTAAGGGACTGGAGTCCTTAACCTGGACCAAAAGAACTTGCATTCACCTTCTCGGTGGTTCAGTGAAAAGCAACCCGAAAAGCAATAAAGGAAATAGATTTCTTCTAGTTCCTTCTTATTAAAAATTTAGGACCTTTTCTCGTATTTAAATTTACCTAGATTATTGAAACCTACAGATGCCCTTCCTTCCTGTATGTTCTCTAGAGTTGCATGTCTGGAAATTACTGGCGTTATTTTCAGTGAAACCAGCTCAGATGTTTTCCAAACCTCTGACCCGATGCCTCCCCCAGGTAGAGAAGGCAATTCTCACCGTGTGGTCAGATCTCATGCAGCTTTGGAGGAAGCAGTGGATGTGGGGAGTTATCTCTACTTTCCTGTTACCCTGGAAATATCAGTACCTGCAAGTACGGAAATTGAAGACAGGGAGAGTCCTTTCATAGATATTTTCAAACGTATGTTAATAGCTGCAATTGCACGCTTTGGAAGTCAATCAGCTTACTTCAGATTGGGGTTGCATGCAGAGTATCTTCATGTAGTTGCTCTTTCAAGGATGTGTCAGAATGTTCAGTAAGAGGGACATGTCTTTAATGTCTTTATGTTACTCAGATGGGTGGTGACATTTTTTAAAGCTGAGCGTATAAAAGGCTGCTTCCATCCCCAGCCGGGCTCTGTTAAGAGGACACCATGAGGAGTTCCCTTGTGATTCAGTGGGTTAAGGATCAGGCATTGTCACTGCTGTGGCTCAGGTTGTTGCCATGGCACGAGTTCAATCCCTGGCCTGGGAACGTCCACCTGCTTGGGGCACAGCCAAAAAAAAAAGGAGAGGACATCATGGAGTCTCCCCTGGATCCCAAGAAGCCTGGACCCATGAGTGTTCCTGGAACTCGTGCTGTTTTGCCCCCTCTGCACATTTCCCCTGAATCAGAGGGGCCATTCATTGGGGGCCCTGCAGTAATGAGGTGGTTTCTCTCCACCCTGCCTGACATCTGGATGAAGACAACCGACACACGTGTGATTGAGATTACGGAGGAGTGAGTCAAAATAGAAAGTGATGCTCTAATGGACCTGCACCTGGAAGGCTCATGCTGGTGTTTAAAACAACTTAATGGGAGTTCCCGTTGTGGCTCAGGGACAGTGAACCAGACTGGTATCCATGAGGACATGGGTTCGATCCCTAGCCTCACTCAGTGGGTCAAGGAGCCAGCATTGCCATGAGCTGTGGTGTAAGTCGCAAACAAGTTTCAGATCCCACGTTTCTGTGGCTGTGGCATAGGCTGCCAGCTGTAGCTCTGATTTGATCCATAGCCTGGGAACTCCATATGCAGCAGGTGTGGCCCTAAAAAGAAAAAAATTAAAATAAAAAAATAAAACAACTTAATGCAGGAGTTCCCACTCTGGAGCAGTGGGTTAAGAATCCAACTGCAGTGGCTCAGGTTGCTGAAGAGGCATGGATTCAATCTCCAGCCCAGCATAGTGGGTTAAAGGATCCAGTGTTGCCACAGCTGCAGCATTGGTCACAGCTGCAGCTCAGATTCAGTCCCTGGCCCAGGAATTTCCATATGCCACGAGTGTGGCCATTAAAAGAAAAACAGAAAACTTAGTGCAAAATGCTTTCTACTCTGTGGTCAGCAGTATGCTGGTTCTTCCTTCCTCCTCAGCTTGTTTTCATAGAAAATCTGGGGGGGGTTGTTTTTTTGTTGCTTTTTTTTAGGGATGCACTCACAATATATTGAAGTTCCCAGGATAGAGGTTGAATTGGAGTTGCAGCCTCTGGTCTACACCACAGCCACAGTAATGCCAAGGCAAAGCTAAGACTTCGACCTACACCACAGCTCATAGCAACACCAGATCCTTAACCCACTGAGCAAGGCCAGGGATCGAACCCACATCCTCATGGATACTAGTTGGGTTCATTACCACTGAGCCCAACGGGAACTCCAGAAATCTAGAGTTCTTAACTCTTCTGATACCCGTGTATTAGCCTGCTCAGGCTGCCATAACAAAATACCACAGACTGGGCGGCATAAACAACAGAAATTTATTTTCTCACAGTTCTGGAGGCTAGAAGTCCAAGACCAAGTTGTCTGCAGGTGTGGTTTGTCCTGAGGCCTCTCTCCTTGGTTTGCAGATGGCCCCCTTCTCACTGTGTCCTCACATGGCCTTTCCTCTGTGCACAGAGAAAGAGAGGGTGCTCATTTCTCTTCCTCTTCTTATAAGGACACCAGTTCTGTTGGCTCAAGGCCTCACTCTTCTAACCTCATTCAACCTTAATTCCCTCCTTAAAGGCCCTTTCTCCAAATACAGTTACTTGAGGATGAGGGTTTCAACATATGAATTTGGGGAGACACAATTCAGTCCATAATGACCTACTAAAAAATAATGCGTTTATGCAAATAACAGAAACAACATATGGGCAAGATTACCCACATATGTACAGCAACACAACCACTTACTATGCAGCCATATGGAAGAAAAAGAGATCTCCATGAACTGATACGGAGTAATTTCCAGGATATATTTTAGAAAGCAAAAACAAGATGCAGAAGAAGAGTACATAAGCTAGATATGGTATGCTTATTTTTGATTAAGAAACAAGAGAAAATATCAATATGTATTTATGATACAAGTTTAATTTATAAGTATATATACACATATGCATATTTTATGCAAAAAACACAGGAAAGGTAAACAAAAAACTATGAGAAAGTGACCTATGAAAAGTGGGTGAAAACAGAAAGGATTTGAGACTCTCTGAATGTATCTTTTTATTTGGTATTGACTTTTGAACCATTTAAATGTTTTTCGTAATCAAATTAAAATTCAATCAAAAAGATGAAAAGCAGCAGGCCCTAAAATTTAAGACAAATAGAGAAAAGGAACTCAAGCCTATTAAACTGATTAATTAGCCTCACAGAATGATATAATAAGTTAGATTAACTTTTGAACACAGTTCTGTGGCTAGACATCCTCTCTCAGACATTTGTCAAAACAGCTACCCTGAACTTTTCAAAAATGTCGCTGTCATGGAAGGCAAAATGATGGGGACTCTCCTAGATCAAAGGAAATCAAGTGGGACCAAATGTAATGAGTGGTCTTGATTGGCTCCCAGCGTGAAAAAAATCTATGAAGTATATCCTTGGAGCAATTTAGAAACTCTGAATGTAGACTGTGTATTAGTTTATACGTGTCAACATGACTTGTTTGGGTAGGAAATTGGTATTTTGGTGATATAAAATGTGCTCAAGGAGGAGTTCCCGTTGTGGCTCAGCTGGTTAAGAACCTGACTAGTGTCTATAAGGATGCAGATTCAATCCCTGGCCTTGCTCAGTAGGTTAAGGAATCGACATTGCCACAAGTTGCAGATCTGGCATTACTGTGGCTGTGGCATAGGCCAGCGAGTCTACCCTTAGCCAGGGAACTTCCATATGCTGCAGGTGTAGCCCTAAAAAAATAAAGGAGTTCCTGTCGTGGCGCAGCAGAAATGAATCCGACTAGGAACCATGAGGTTGTGGGTTCAATCCCTGGCCTCTCTCAGTTGATTAAGGATCCAGAGTTGCCGTGAGCTGTGGTGTAGTTTGCAGATGCAGCTTGGATCTGGCATTGCTGTGGCTGTGGTGCAGGCCAGCAGCTACAGCTCTGATTAGACCCCGAGCCTGGGAACCTCCATATGCCATGGGTGTGGCCCTAAAAAATAAAATAAAATAAAAATCTACAATAGAAAATTTTTAAAAAACATTCTCAAGAGATATATGCTGAGTATTTAGGAATGAAATGTCATGATTTACTTTTGAGTCATTTTGGAAAGAAATGTATACACGTGTGGGGGATGTAGATAAGATGATAAAGATATAGAGAAGGAACACACATATTTGGCAAAATTTAACAGTTGGTAAATCAAGATTAAAGGTGTATAGATGTACCTTTCTTTCATCTTTTCTCTATGTTGGCATTTTCAAGATAAAACATTGGGGAAAATAAATAATGGATTTGGATTGATTTTATCATGAAGGCGCTCAATTCACAAGAAGCATTTACTGAGCTCCTGCTGGGTGCCAAACCCTGTTCTAAGTGCTGGGGATGTAGTCGTGGACAGGACAGAGTCAGCTGGAGCTCTCATGGGCATACATTTTAGCGCAAAAGACAACTAAGCAAACGAGATAATTTTTTCTCATTTTTTAAAGTTTTATTGAAGTATAGTTGATTTATAATGTCATAAAAACCAGTTAACTTTAGATTGTGCTGAGTGATAGAAGCCAAATAAAACAGGGCCACGCATCGAGGGAGATGTGACATTAGATAGGGTGGCCAAGGAAGGATTCTCCAAAGAAGACACTTCCACTCTGAGACCTGAATGACCAGAGGGAGCCGTTCATTCATTGACTAGATTTGCACTGAACACCAGGTGTGTGTGTGTTCTTCTAGGTACAAGATTTAGCAGAGAACAAAATGGTATACTTGACAGACCATGATGGAAAATAATGTTAAAAAAAAGATTGTGGAGATTTCCCGTCGTGGTTCAGTGATGAATGAATCCAACTAGGAACCATGAGGTTGCGGGTTCAATCCCTGGCCTCGCTCAGTGGGTTAAGGATCCGGCGTTGCCATGAGCTGTGGTGTAGGTTGCAGACGTGGCTTGCATCCCGCGTTGCTGTGGCTGTGGCAAAGGCCGGCAGCTACGGCTCCTGTTAGACCCCTAGCCTGGGAACCTCCATATGCTGCGGGTGCGGCCCTAGAAAAGGCAAAAAGCCAAAAAAAAAAAAAAAAAAAGATTGTATATTTATGTACAACTGAGTCATTTTGCTGTGTAGCAGAAATTGGCACAACGTTGTAAATCACCTATCCTTTAATTAAAAAAAAAATTTTTTTGAGTGGGTACACCCTCTGCTTCCTAGAGTTTATATTTCCATTAGGGGTACATACAGTAAACCAGAATATGTACGTTGGCAATCAGTCTTAACAGGAGGAAATAAAGCAGGGAGGGGAGTAGTCGAGAGGGCAGGAATTGAAATTTTTGTTTTGTTTAGTTTGTTGTGGGTTTTTTTTTTGGTATTGAATATTTTTTTATTTTTTTATTGAAGTATAGTTGATTTACAGTGTTTCAAGTGTACAGCAAAGTGATTCAATTATACATATACATATATGTACTGTTCTTTATTTACTTGTATGTGTGTGTGTGTGTGCGTGTGTGTGCTTTTTAGGGCTGCACCCGCGGCATATGGAGGTTCCCAGGCTTGGGGTTGAATCAGAGCTACAGCTGCCACAGCCACAGCCACGCCAGATCCGAGCCGCATCTGTAACCTACACCACAGCTCACGGCAACACTGGATCCTTAACCCACTGAGCAAGGCCAGGGATCGAACCCACAACCTCATGGTTCCTAGTCAGATTCGTTAACCGCTGTGCCATGATGGAAACTCCTATATGCACTATTCTTTTTCAGATTCTTTTCCATTATTATAAGGTAATGAATATAGTTCCCTATGCTATGCAGTGGGTCCTTGTTGTTTATGCATGATACATGTCGTAGTGTGTATCTGTTAATCCCAAACTCCCAATTTATCCTTCTCTCCTCTTCCCCCTTTGGTAACCATAAGTTTGTTTTCTATGTTTGTGAGTGTATTTCTGTTTTCTAAGTCAATTTGTTTGTATCATATTTTTTAGATTCCACATGTAAGTGATATCATAAGATATTTGCCTTTCTCTGACTTCACTAAATATGATAATCTCTAGGTCCAACCGTGTTACTGAAAGTGGCATTATGTCGTTCTCTTTTATGGCTGAGTAATATTCCAGTGCGGTCGGTGTATGTGTGTATATACTGTATCTTCTTTATCCATTCATCTGTGAATGGACATTTAGGTTGTAGGACATTTAGGTGAAATTTTAGATCCAGCTGTTCCAAAAGGGCTCACCAGGCAGGTGACACTTAGAGATGAGGGCTAGAGCTGGGGTGTTGGGAGGAGACAGGTCATGCAGACCCAGTGGGCCCTATTGATGACTTTGGCTTTTACTCAGTGAAATGGGATCCTTTGGAAGGGTCTGGATAGAAGGCTTATGTCATCCAACCTGTCTTTCTAAAGGATGGCTTTGGATGCCCAGTTGAGATTAGGCTGCAAAGAGGCAAGGGCAGAAGTAGGGGTACCAGTTAAGCATTTCCTGCGATAATTCAAGCCAGAGGTAGCACGTATGAGAGTGGTAGCAGGCAAGGAATGCACAGGTTTGGAATCTGACTCTGTTTTGAAGCTGCCGGGACTTCCTACTAGCTGATTGGAGGTGGGATGTGAGAGAGAATAGACTCAAGATGACTGAGAATTTGGGCCCTAAGCACTGGAAGGATGCGAGTCGCCCGGAACCAAAGTGGGAAAGGAAGACTGCCGAGGAGCAGATCTGAGAGAGGACGTGAGGGGTGAGTGGTGGATGGCAGGATCGGGCGGGGGCGGGGGTGGGGGGTCCAGCAGCCAGGGGGAGGGAAGGTCAGCACCCTGAAGCTCTACGGAGATTTTCACCTCAGGCTCGTGCAAGGAGAGTTAGGATCGCCTTGGATGAATCTCTTCATGAAATCTTTTTTTTTCACTTGCAAATTAACCTATTGGTAAGTGCTGCTGCATCTGCCCGGATGAGCAGGTTAACTCCCAGCGTGCACTGTCTTCTGGCTCCAGGAGTCCAGCTCCCACGTGGAGCTCCTGTTGGAGGCCTCGCCTGTTCTGGGCGCTGGGTGGAAGTTTCGGTGGGAAAGGGGGAATTTGTGCTGAGGA
>PVHT020000079.1:2565251-2639010 GCA_004024745.2 Catagonus wagneri | reverse complement strand
GAAATCTTTTTTTTTCACTTGCAAATTAACCTATTGGTAAGTGCTGCTGCATCTGCCCGGATGAGCAGGTTAACTCCCAGCGTGCACTGTCTTCTGGCTCCAGGAGTCCAGCTCCCACGTGGAGCTCCTGTTGGAGGCCTCGCCTGTTCTGGGCGCTGGGTGGAAGTTTCGGTGGGAAAGGGGGAATTTGTGCTGAGGATGCGGCTCTGTTCGTGGTGACATGTGAGGCAGCGGTGGGGGGAGTGGCCCTGCAAGGTTCAGCCCGAGTGTCACGGTCGTTCCCAGACATTTTTTGCCAATGACCCGCTTAGACATGGGACTGAATTTCACAGACCGCCTTTCAGTTTTGAGCGCAAACTTCCCTTCTTCCTGTGCCCCACGCCTGCATCCATGAGGGACACACATTCTGAGCATATTTCGTTCCTCAAGAGCAGGCTTTGGCAGCTCGGAGACTATTCATTCGCATTCCATTGCCTCTTCTGCTCTCTCCCCAAGATTCCTACAGAGGCTGCGCTTAAAATAATGCGGCTTTATTTATTCGAATTCTTCCTCCCCCAGGAAGATGCTGAGAGCTTTTCATGAGAATTCTTAAAGAATTGCTGAGGTTCCGTGGACCTCAGAGTCGTACTTGAAATGGGGGCTCTAACGGGGCTTCTGTAGACGCTTATCGATGGAGATGATGAGCCTTGAACCCACTCAGCTAGGAGGACGTTCTCTCCGCAACTGTTACATCTCCTGCCAAGTGCGGTCCAGCACAAGAGAACACTCCAGAGACCTCTCTTTTTAGCCAAAGCCAGAAACAGAACAGGAAGGATTTGCTCTCTCCCTCTCGTTCTTCAAACCCTCTCTCCCCACCTGTCAGGGTTTATTTCAAAAGCCACAAGCCAGTCACAAAAAAAAAAGACAAATACTGGGAGTTCTCGTTGTGGCTCAACAGTAGCAAACCCCACTAGTATCCACGAGGATGCAGGTTCGATCCCTGGCCTCACCCAGTGGGTTAAAGATTCAATGTTGCTGTGAGCTGTGGTGTAGGTCGCAGACGTGGCTTGGATTTAGAGTTGCTGTGTCTGTGGTGTAGGCCGGCAGTTGTAGCTCCAATTTGACCCCTAGCTGGGAACTTCCATATGACACACATACAGCCCTAAAAATACCAAAAAAAAAAAAAAAGGGACAAATACTGTATGATTCCACTTAAATGAGGTATCTAAATTTGTCAAATTCATAGAAACAGAAATAGAATGGTGGATACCAGGGGCTGAGTCCTAGGAGGTAAATGTAAGTTGTCGAATGGTTATAGAACTTCAGATTTTTAAGGTGAAAAAATTCTGGGGATCTGTGTCACAACAGTGTGAATATACTCAACTCTACTAAATGATGGCCCTTAAAATGTTGAGATGGTAGATTTTATTATACACTTACCTCAATTTTTTAAATTAATAGCACATTAACAGAATCACTTCCATATATATATATATACACATACAAGTTCTAGGAAGTTTCTCTGTGGTGCATTGGGTTAAGGATCCAGCACTGCCTCAGCTGTGGCACAGGTTGAAACTTTGGCACAGTTTTGATTCCTACCTGGGCATTTCCACATGCCACAGGTGCAACCCAAAAAAATATACATATACAAGTTCTAAAAATTGGAATGCCTTTGGACAGAGAGAACCATCAGAGTCCATGAGGTAAGGCTTTTATAACTGTAGGTATTTCTATCACCCGTCTTTCCCCTTGATTTTTCTAGACACACGTATCTGTTGTGTGTGTTTGTGTATAAGCCCTCCAGCGTTTTGTAGCGGTCTTCTAGATGTGGTTATCATCATTACTTCATAAGAAAAAGACTTGAAAATTATCCCTAAGTTGCCCAGCACATCCATTTGTTATCTATCCTCCGCTGGGTTTAATGTCAAAATAATGAGTAGTCTAGTCCGGCTCCACTGGGGGCAAATTTCCTGCATTTGTTTGTTTGTTTGTTTGCTTGTTTTGCTTTTTAGGGCTGCACCCTTGGCATATGAAGTTCCCAGTCTAGGGGTCAAATCGGATCTGCAGCTGCCGGCCTGCACTGCAGCCGCAGCAGCATGGGATCTGAGCCGAGTCTGCAACCTACACTACAGCTCAGGGCAATGCCGGATCCTTAACCCACTGAGCAAGGCCAGGGATCGAACCCGCATCCTCATGGATACTAGTTGGGTTCATAACCCACTGATCCACAACAGCAACTCCTGCAAATTTCTGTTTCTAGTGCATTTCTATTCTAGTTCATAAGTATCTATTATCACTTAATTAAAATGTAATTGCCTTTTGATCCAAACGTTCCTGAAATTCAGCTTTCTTTGTGCTTCATACCCACTTGGGTCCCTTTTCTAATCAGTTGTTGAATTGCTACTGACTACGGTTCTTGGCCTCCTTAATCAGTAGAAACTGATGAGACCAGGCAAGATATTCAGGCAAGGCATTCTTGGGGTTCTTGCTGCAGCTCGGGGGAGCAAAATCCAGTAACAGGTTCCCTTGCTGTCTTACTCCCTGAGGGGAGGTGAGCTGGTTCCTTACATGGGGTGAGGGTAGGGGCGGTGCAGGAGTCTGGCCGGGGTGGCTTAGTGGTTTGCCCACCCCTTTGGTGATGTTGTGCGCAGGGGGCATGTGTAGGGCCCTGCTTTTGCTCCCAAAATGCTGCTTTTGCTCTTAGCATTTCAGAGGTGGCAACTGGCTTTCATCTCGTCCATAATTTGCCCCAGCTGTATGCATGAAGTTATTCTTAGTCCTTTATAGTTTCTTTGTATTTTGCTGCTTCAGGAGACATTTGTCCAGGTGTAAGCACTGCAGCAAAGGGTTCCAGATCCCAGGTCTCAGCCTGTCTCAAAATTGTATATTTCTCTGGGTCCTATGGAGTCTGGCCTCCATTGGTTGCTCGGTCTGTATTAGATTATTTTGGGATCTTAGGATTCACTTCAGTTCTTTTTTGAAATAAAATGCATGCTGTTACTTATAAATTATAACTTGCTTTGAGTTAAAGATTTCTAGAAGGGCATAGTCATCTTACCGTCCACGGCTTCTTCCCTGCTCCATAGAATTGGAGGGGCAGCCCCTGCACCAGCATGGCCATCTGTGATCAGAGCCCAGTGTGAAGAGACGGCCACTCCAGTGCCCACTTCACAACATGAGGCCCAGTTCAATTGTTCACCTCAACTTAGTGTCTAGATTTTGAGTTAGAACCACTATTTGCATACAAAGGTCACAGACTTGGGAGAACCATCCCCAAAATTCCAACCTGTACTCAGGTCCTAACCTTCAGCCAGGAAACAGATATCTGAACAGGAGCCAGAGCAGTCACCTTCAAGGACCCAGGCAGCCCCATCTTGTAGAAGCATCTTTTTCGCCTTGGCCTCAGGTTGATGGTGCAGAACTGTGTTCTCTCCTAAGTTGTGACCATGCTTGATAAATTATAGATATTTACCAGGATCCAACCAAGAGTAAATCACAATATGTGTTGCCGTGTTCTAGAGTATATCCTTCACCTCACCTCACTTATTCCATTGCTTTATGTCCTCCATATCTCTCTCTCTCTCTTTTTTTTTTTGCTTTTTAGGGCCACACCCGTGGCATATGGAGTTTCCCAGACTAGGGCTCGAATTGGACATATGGAGTTTCCCAGACTAGGGCTCGAATTGGAGCTGTAGCCGCCGGCCTATGCCACAGCCACGGCAATGCCAGATCCGAGCCACGTCTGCGACCTTACACCACAGCTCACAGCAACGCCGGATCCTTAACCCACTGAGCGAGGCCAGGGATCAAACCCACAACCTCATGGCTCCTAGTCGGATTCGTTAACCGCTGCGCCACGACGGGAACTCCAAGTCCTCCATCTCTTTTACTTGTAGTTATAGCTTTTGGTTTGTTTTCCACTCATCAGCAAAGACGTTGAGATTACATGGTTCCATCTCAAAACCTGTTGAGGAGATTATTAAAGAGGAAAGGCTTTGGGCTATTTTCTCCTGCCGTTTTAGAGTGTACAGAATGGCAGGGTGTGTGCAACTTTTATGATATTTTTTTAATGGCTGTTATTATGTCAAGCCCAGGAAACAGACAAGATGGGGCATGCGTCCACCCATTCAAACAAAACTCTGGTTCCCTGTGAAGGACCACACTTGCTCCCCTGACAGGTCTAAATAGAAGGGCTTACTTGTTCAGCAAGGGAAATAATGCCTGTGGAAATGTCTTAAAGCTCGGACTGCTGAGTCTGCATTTGTTTAATTTCCAGGTTCTGCAACTGTACAGTTGAATTTTTGTTGAGTAGAGACGATGGCCTTTGAAATTTTTCATATGTAGGGAATCACTGACTTCTTTATTTTGTTTAATACTGCCTTTCATTACATTCTGTCAAGGCTCCCTGTGTTCTCTGCAAGTTGTTCGTGAGCTCAGCAGACTGGTTGGTCTAGGTCAGAATTCCAAACTAAAGTAGCTTGAAGGATGTGCCATTCACAGGCTTATAGGAGACTTGGGGAAGTTTAAGAAAGCTCTGTTTGTTTTGCAAACTCACAAGTCCATATATTTTGCCAGCGGTATCTGGAGCAAATGAAAATAATGTCCAACCTTGTCTTTCTTCCTTGTCAATTTCTGTATAAAAGTGTTTAAGGAATACTAAGAACCGTGACTCCTCTCAGTTATTGTGGTAGAAAGTGAAGACTATCAAGGACTGAAGGTTAAAAGATAAGGCATATTAGAAGTCATTTAGTCCCATCTCCCATCCAATTTAGAATCCTTTTAAGATAATGAATGACATAGGAAGCTCTCCAACCTCTGCTGAGACACTTCCTGCAATTCGGAGCCCCTCGTTGCTTGAGAGACCCTTCCGTTTTGTACAACTGTGATTACTAGAAAATTCTTCTTCATTTTTAATAGAAATCCACCGCCCTTAAGTTTTCATCAGCAACGCTGTTTATGCTCTCCGGAATGGAAGAGAGCAAATCTTATCTCATTGTTCCACCATAGCCCGTGAGCTCTCTGAAGCCAGCTCTTGTTTGGGCCCCACATGTCTCCCGTCCTCAGGGTTTGACGTCCCTGGTTCCATTTCCACTTGGGGCATGGCTTCCTTGCGCATCATGACACCTTTTGACCTGGCCTGTTGAGATATAGCGCCGGGACTAAATACAAGCATCTCAGTGTGATCTGAACAGTGAGGAAGAGAGTGAGGCTAGAGCCCCCCTCTCTGCATCACACAGCTCTTGACACAGCCCATATCGTGTTAAGATTCCTGACAACTGTGTCACAGTCCTGACACACCGCTTTAAGCCAGAACTCTCCCATCCTGTTCTTACAAATCTGACTTTCTTAATTCCACTACAGGCATTGACATCCATTTTTGTTAAATTGCCTTCTTACACATTTACCCCATAATATCAGCCTGTGGTCATTATTTAGTGTATTGAGTCTGTCTCCTAGAATATCTTACCAGCTTGCCGGCAGCCCAGGCCTTTTCCGAGTCAGAGACAGAAGTTAAGCATGATAGAGTAGGCAGAGGGCTGGGTCTTATGACCAGACACTTCTCCATAAGTTAAAATTGACATTAACCCAATACTCAACCCCTGATTGCTTAATTTTAGTATCTTCTAGACCCCATTTTTTCATGTCACTTACAGAGTGACCTAAAAGATGTCAGCTGCCTTGCTGAAATCCTGGGATGCTATTTCTTCTGCATTCTCTGAGCAGTGATCCCATCAAAACCAGAAATGAAGTTATGTTGGCATGACTTGTTCCTAATGAAGCTTAAATGATCTGCCACTTTCCTGTCTAGGTTCTGAGTGGGTGATGGTACGTTTGCCAAACCCAGAAATATCAACTATACAACTCAGATGGAATTCAGAGACTTAGTTTTACTCACTAAGGGCACCAAAACTCTCAGAGAGAGGGTGGGAAGATTTAGAAGTACCAATGTGCACATCTGGATGGAGCGACAGGGGAAATGTCAGGGGGAAAAGCCCTCCCTTATGTGTATACATTATAAAAATGAAAACAAAACAAGAAGTACTGTAATTCTTGGGGAAATGGCTAAGAATGGGATATGATTTAAAAAACAGAAATGGAAACTGCATATTAGAAAAAGCAAACAAAACAAAAACTTAGAGTCCTTGAAGCCCATGGTGCTAATCTCCTCTATCAGAAAGAAAATAAGGAGTTCCCGTAGTGGCTCAGCTGTCACGAACCTGACTAGTATCCATGAGAACACAGGTTTGATCCCTGGGCTCGCTCAGTGGGTTAAGGATCTGGCATTACCGTGAGCTGTGGTGTAGGTCGCAGTCGTGGCTCGGATCTGGTGTGGCTGTGGCTGTGAAGCAGGCCAGCGGCTGCAGCTCTGATTCGACCCCTAGCCTGGGAACTTCCATGTGTCGTGGGTGCAGCCCTAGAAAGAAAGGAAGAGACAAAGAAAGAAGAAAGAAAAGGAAAGAAGGAAGGAAGGAGGGAAGGAAGCAAGGAAAAGAAAGAAGGAAGGAAGGAAGGAATTAAGGAAGGAAAGAAAGAAAGAAAAAGCTGAACAGAAGAAAGCAAGCTGAGCCAAGCCGAGCAGAAGGCAACCCCATCAGGCAAGGCTGGGAGTCAATGGCTTCTGGGTTTCCCTAGGAGAAGGATGCCTAAAACGGTTCCTTGACCATGGAATGGGCTTGTAAATCCCACGGAGGGAAATGCAGATTAAAAACACACCGAGGAGTTCCCTGGTGGCTTACTGAAATGGGGACCCGGCATTGTCACTCCTGCTGCTCCGGTCACTACCCTGGTACAGATTCGATCCCTGGCCTGGAACTTCCGCATGCCATGTGCGTGGCCAGAAACACACAGACATACCCACTGAGACAGACCATCCTGTCACAAAGCTCCAGCAGTGCGCGGCCCAGGCACTGGGAGCCCATACCCTCCACACAGGGCCTGAGTTCAGATCACCACCACCAGCAGTCAGCCTTCCTGTCTTTCCTCTTTCCCTTTTTCTGTCTTTCCCGGACAGTGGGCCAGTGAGGAAGGCTTGAAGGTCCTGTGGAAGCAGGGCTGGGGTGTGCACGCCGTAGCCCAGAGCCCTTGTCCTCCCAGCCTCTGTTTTGCTAGAGCCGTATGTACCTGCACTGCTCAAGCCCCTTCTTTCCAGCATCAGAAATTACTGAATCCTGGAGTTCCCGTTGTGGCACAGCAGAAACGAATCTGACTAGGAACCATGAGGTTGCGGGTTCAATCCCTGGCCTCGCTCAGTGGGTTAAGGATCCAGCGTTGCTGTGAGCTGTGATGTAGGTTGCAGACGTGGCTTGGATCTGGCGTTGCTGTGGCTGTGGCGCAGGCTGGCAGCTACAGTTCTGATTAGACCCCTAGCCTGGGAACTTCTATATGCTGCAGGTGCGGCCCTAAAAGGACAAAAGGCAAAAAAAAAAGAAAGAAAGAAAAAGAAATTACTGAATCCTGAAAAACCACTGCTGCGGAGTTATTTTTGGCTCCCTTCCCTCCAGCCCCAGTGTCTGCCGCTCATCGACAACCACTAACAGCTGTTAGAAGGGGCTTTGAAATACCTGGCTTCTTTCCGAAGGGCTTTAACGCTAGTTTTCTAGGAGCTCAGCCATGCTGCAGAGGTGAGAAGACATGGCAGAAGAGTTACATAAAGTCCCCCTCATTTGGGGAGTGAGGTTTTTCTCCCTAAACCTCTGAGGAAGCTGTGGATGCACTGCCTGGCTGAGTCCTGTGGAGACTAACACATTCAGATGAAGTCGTGACAGTCCCAAAGGTGTCCCTGTGTCATTGGCAGGGGCACCATCGGCTCTGTGCGCCCTTGATAGGAGACCGTCAGCATCTTGCCCTCACCCAGCTGCAGCCACCTCCCAGTAGCATCTGGAACTCTGGACGGGACAGGGAGGAGATGGCCCGTCGCCACAGAGGCTGGAGCTGCCACCCGGGCCCCCTGAGGCCACCTGCAAACCCAAACCCAGGAGCGCATTGCTGCCAGTGAGGCTCCCAGGTGGCCGCCTTCCGCACTGGGGACTGAGGCATTTGGAAGGCCCTGGGCTCCTTGTCGGCACTGACGGTTAATTCTCAGCAACCCCAGGAAGGACACCAGTGATCCTGCCGGTCAGCGACTAACTACCAACACCTTTTACCACTTCGGTTACAGAGCGGTGACACCCCCGACCCCGCCACCGCAAGGGTGTGGCATACCTCCTCTTCCTGTGTTCCAGGCTGGAAACGACAAGAGGTCGTGTCCAGAAGTCTCCCACCTCAGCACTTAGCCAGGATAACTATTCAGCCTCCTGGTCCCAGGATTTGCCATCATATGAATATTTGTAGCACAACTCGGGAATGAACTGATTTCAAGTGGCATATGAAGAACTTGTTTTCAGAATCACTGTGTTTGTTTTAATATGTATTAGAAAAGTGTAACTCAGATGTGAAACCTGAGATTTCACAGTGTTGCTTAGGATAAGTTCCGTTTTTTGTTTTGTTTTTTTTTTTTTTTTTTTTGGCCACACCTGGGGCATGCAGAAGTTCCCCGGGCCAGGGATCAAACCCGAGCCACAGCAGTCATCAGAAGCACAGCGGTGACAACGTCGGATCCTTAACCCACCGAGGGAACTCCAGGACGAATTTCTTTCTAAGCAAAGTTTATTTTTTAAAGAGAGTGGCATTAGGGAAAAATATTAAAAATTGTGACAGCAGGTCGTAAGTATCTGTAGTTTGGGAAACACCATAATTCAGTGCCTTTTTTGTCCACCAGTCCTGTCTGTTTTATACAATCCCTACCCAAACAAAACCACAGTGACATCTTACCGGGAACACGAGTCATGCCTATTTTCATAAGTTTTGTATAAAATAGAAGAAAATATAAGGCTTTTTGCATTAAGTACATTGAGAGCTGAAAATACTCTTAGTATGTGTTCTTTGGTTATCTGATTTGTACATTTCTTCCAAAATAGCCCAGCTCTTAGGTCCCTAAACATCTGTATCGGCTCCTCACCTATTTCTGTACCCATCTTTATGGGAAAGACAGAGAATGACACTGTCCCTGACCCCTGCTGTGTGCTGAGAATTTCTTCGGGACACGCTTAGATGATTTACACTGTTCCCATCTCAGTTCTGAGGAACCACATCTCTGTGTCCTTCCTCCCTCCTTCTCGTCTTGTGTTTTAACTCAGTGAAATTCTAAAGAATGTCTGTCTGTGTGGCTGTTACTGACGTCCTCATAATGTAAGAATGGATGGGGGGGCTATGGATTTGCCATCAGTAACCCCATTTTCTGTCACTAAAGTGTAGGATAGGGAGAAGACAAGGCAGGGACAGGTCACCTGAGCCCAATTATAGAGCCGTGAATGCCATGCTTGAGGGGCTTGGGTTCTGTTCTGCAGGAAACAGGTTGATAAAATGATTGTCGTTAGGAAGATGAATTAGGCAGCAGTACAGAGGAAGGACTCAGGGAGAAAGAAACAATGGCCAGGTTGTTGCAGCGACCTCAGCCAGAAGTAATGAGGCCGTGAAATTAGGTGTGTTTTTTTAGAAGAGAGATAGATGGCTTTCAAAGACCAAAGAAAACCAGAAAAGACCTACAGTTGTGTCATAGTTTTCAAATATACATTCATCGACTCCCTTGTTTGTTATCTATTTCTTCCTCTATGTCAGTGTTGTCCAATGATGGCAGTGTTCTTCCTCACTGTCCAGTATGGTAGTCACTAGTCACATGTATCTATAAAGCACTGGAAATGCAGCTAGAAGGACTAAGGAACTGATTTTTGTGGGGGGGAGGTCTCTTTTTTTTTTTGCCCTTTTAGGGCCATACACGTGGCATTTGGCAGTTCCCAGGCTAGAGGTCTAATCGGAGCTGTTGCTGCTGGCCTACGCCACAGCCACAGCAATGCCAGATCTGAGCCGCGTCTTCAGCCCAGACCACAGCTGACGGCAACACCGGATCCTTAACCCACTGAGCAAGGCCAGGGATTGAACCTGCAACCTCATGGCGGAACTGAATTTTTATTGTAATGTCTTTTAATGCACACAGTCACTTGTGGCTAGTGACCACCATATTGGACAGGGCAGGACCAGAGTGCAAGTTGCAAGTATCATGCCTGCCTTTATGTTTGCCATTCTGTCCCTAGAGCTCAGCACAGTGTCTGGCACATAGAAGGTGCTCAGTAAACATCTGGTAAATGAATGAATGAAAAGAAACCCTGTAAAACAGAGGTAAGGATTATGTTCTATTGAAAGCAATGTACTTTATGGAGAATTTTGGCCCTCACTTAGAGAAGGAGGTAATGGTGATTTCCTGTGGACATTGAGGATAGTTCCCAAAGGTTTAAACAGAAGCTCCCAGCCTGTGCAAGTGGAGTCAAATCATAGAGCAAAGTCAGCCCTCTGGTGGGAAAGTCCAAGGCCAGGGTCTGTTCTGTGGTCCCTGCCTTCTTGGTCTTCATTTCTGGCTCTTGTAATGCACAACACCTATGCTTTTTCTTGAAATATGTAGGAGTAGTAATCAGAATGGAAAAACAGATTTTAGGAGGAGTGAGAAAAAGAAACTGTGTTGGAGCGCTTTTAGAAAGGCTGTGGAGACATGAAGGGGATCACACATGATCCTAAGTGAGGGGCTCGGACTCACACCCAGCGCTGGGGGCAGATGACTGAAACTCTCCACAGCACAGTGTCATAGAAAATGAGAATGAAAATCACAAACACTTCACTTTGCAATTTTTGGGAAGGAAGAAATGATGTAATAGTAGGAAAAATTCATGTCTTGTAATCCATAAAGTTCCATTCAGATGTTTATTATAATTCACATGCACTAGAGTTATATCTGAATGTATGTCTGAAAGGCACAGTAATATTAAAATACGTTCCTGATACCTGACATTCAGAAAAAATGTCAGGTATCAGGAAAAAGATAAACAAGAAGCCATCACATTCTAGAAAGCTGTGTTCAAAATAGGACCCAAACAACCTGAGAAAAAAGACTTGTATTGCTCTTAATGGTTTAAAAAAAAAATTCAGTTCTGGAAATACGATACCACAAACTTCTTCTGACTCAATAGTGCCTGTTTCCACGTGGCTACCTCCCTCTTGCCGTTTACCCCGGGGCCACCAAGACCACCTCCCATTTGCCACCGGAGCCTTCATACCCTTTCCTCATCTTCCCTGCTTTGTACTTTCATCCCCTGGCTTTGGCCCCCTGTCCCAGCAATTAATTTAGACTCTTTTCTCCAGGAACTGACCTCCCCAAACTCACAACTGCAGCCTCACCCATAAGCCTTCTATTAAGGAACATCTCCAGGAGCTCCCACTGTGGTGCAGTGAGTTTGGCGGCATCTTGGGAGCCACTGGGACACGGGTTCCATCCCCGGCCTGGCACAGTGGGTAAGGGTTCCAGCCTTGCTGCAGTTGCAGCTTTGGTTGAGATTGTGGCTCTGATCTGATTCCAGGAGCTTCATATGCCATGGAGCAGCCAAAATGACTGAGGAAGGAAGGAAGGAAAGAAGGAAGGGAGGGAGGAAGAAAGAGAGGAAAGAAAGAAAGAAAAAGAAAGGAAGGAGGGAGGGAAGGAAGGAAGGGAAGAAGGAAGGAAGGGAGGAAAGGAAGAAAGAAAAGAAAGAAAAGAAACAAAACATCTCCAGGAGTTCCTGTTGTGACTCAGTGAGTTAAGAACCCAACACAGTGTCCTCGAGGATGCGGGTTCCATTTGTGGACTCACTCTGTGGGTTAAGGATCCTGCAGGCTGTGGTTGTAGGTTGTAGATGCAGCTCAGATCCGGTTTTGCCTCAGATCCGGTGCTGCCATGGCTGCAGCATAGGCTGGCAGCTAAAGCTGTGATTCAACTTCATTTGCCGCAGTGCAGCCATAAAACGGAAGAAACATCTCCAGCAACCTGAGTCCCAGAGAACCATTGCTTTCCCTCCTGCCCTACCCCCATCTGCCTTTTTTCACTCCCCATGATTAGAGCAAAGAGTTGTCATCATTCCGCTTAGACTCCTCGTCCACGGACACAGAGCTCTGTCTGACTCTGTCAAATCAGGTCACGTTGACCGAGGCGGATCACATCACACACTTCCCTGAGGTCCAGCTACTTACAGGAGAGACTCAAGATGTGGTCCGTGTGTCGAGTGCCCCAGATCCAATATCTTTAAAGGGATTCCTATTGAAAAAAGAATTATTTTCTCATACTACGTCATCCCATTTCCTCAAGACTTTCTTAAATATGACCTCTTTTCTGATCTTTGCATCATTTTATTTCTGAGTTTAATATAGTTAGTAAAATAAGGGGCCATAGTAATAAACAATTTAAATAAGTTCAAGGGAAACCTGAGCATCAGTTTTCAGGTTTCACCATCAAGTTCCCCGATTTTCTTCTTCCCTGAGAACAAATTCTCTTTCTAATTGTATTTAAAGACAGGATCATTATACATCCTATTGGCTTTCATCATATCTAAGCTTAAATAATTATTTTCTATCTTGAATTTGGATTCTATCCTTTTTCTTCCCTATGTATTGCCGTCTAATTAAGCCTGATCAGAATTTATACCATTTTTCACCTTTAAATTCTAATTCAGGCATCTCTTTTTGCATAAAGAATAAAGTCCCGGAATTCCCTTGTGTCATAGCTTGTTAAGAATCTGACATTGTCACTGCTGTGGTCCTGGTTAGAGCCGTGGTAAGGGTTCAGTCCCTGGCCTGGGAAGTTCCACATGCCATGAATGCAGCCAAAAAAAAGAAGTCCCCTCTAACCTCAGTCCTTGGGAGCTCCCAATGTAGCTCAGCAGTAGCAAACCCGACTAGTATCTATGAAGGTGCAGGTCCAATCCCTGGCCTTGCTCAGTGGGTTAAGGATCCGGCTTTGCGATGAGCTGTGGTGCAGGTTGAAGATGAGGCTCAGATCTGGCGTTGCTATAGCTGTGGCACAGGCCAGTGGCTATAGCTCCAGTTGACCCCTAGCTAGGACCTTCCATGTGCCACAAATTTGGCCCTAAAAGGCAAGAAAAAAAAAAGATTTCTGAGTGGTAGCAGCGGTGATGTTGTTTTTAATCTGCACATTGACCGTCTAGGACCATGCCAACATGGTTGCCATTAGGTTAGTGTTTGTCATATGACAGGTTTCTTTTAGGAAAGTTCTAGAGACAGGGAAATGCATGGTGTGTAATAGGTGAGAATGAGAGGAAGGACTAGAATGGAATCATTGAGAGCCAGAGACTTGAATGCCAACGAAGATGATCTCATTGGATTCTGGTTCTGAGGCACTTTTTTTCAGCCACACCTAACTTCTATTCATATAGTTATTTTTCTTAATGTGAAAATTCTTGGGAGTCCCCGCTAAGGGACCCATCTCCTCCCAGTGCCAAGGATACAGGAGTTTCCCCTGGGACGGGATAGAGATCTTAACACAGCGGTCATTTACCTCTGCGCATCCGTGTAAATGAGCTGGGGACTGACCTCCACCAGCCAGCCACCCAAGGAGTCCACAATGAGAGAACAGAGAGTGATTGCTCCGCTAAGCCTTCCCGAGGCCTCGCCTGCCATTCGCTTTTAAGTACATCTTATTCAAATGGGGACTGTTTATAAGTTGAGGACAGCGTGTGTTTTGTCAAAATCGTTTCAGCACCAGATTCATTTTCTTCCAACCACTCGCGCAGACATACCTGAAAATTTTTGCTTATCTTTTCTTTGCATTATCAGTGTGTGTCTGCCCCTCCTCCCTTTCCAAGTTGCAAGTTAATGTTTTTATGTTTATTTTGCGTTTTATTTTAAAGCTAACCCAACCTGGCCAGTAAATTTAGGTCAGAGCGGCACTGGCCCCGGCTGATGGCAAGCAGTCTGGGATCGGGACCCAGGCGGCCTCCTCTGGCTAGCTGCAGAGTTGGCTCTCTAGGCTCCTGTTTCACCTCTATAATTATGAACGAGAAGCCTAGAGTTAATTACAATGCATGAATGGGAGATATTCCTGGACTTATTTGCATTCATTACTTGCTGGTAGTTCCTCTGTTGGGGTCTCCATCCTTGTTTTTACAGAGCTTTTGGCAGTGTTTCTGCAGTTGGTGTGTGAATTTTTATGATCTGTTGCATGTTATTCATGCAATTTCCTGCCCTGTAATGGTATCAGTTTTCCAGACGCAGAGGAATACAGACTAAAACCCAGGAGCCTGTATTAGCATAAAATGTCCCAGTTCTGTCAGTTTGATTAATTTGTCTCTTTGTCTCCACTCTATATGATAAGTGCTATTAATGGTTGCAACACTTCATATGTCAAAGTCTTTCTTCCTAATGGCTTGAAAATGCGGTTTATTTCCCCCCTTTTTGTATTATTTTTCTCATTTAACATTCCACTCAAGTATAGATTTATGCCATGCTCTTTCATTATCTTCCTGGTTGCAGCACTGGAGTGATTACATATGGTGTAGAGTATGCGTAAAGATGTGATCCCAGGGGCAGCAGCTGCTGATGCAAGCTGAAAATAGATCCAGCATACGCTCAGCACTTTTCCCAGAGGCCTTTTATTTATTAGTAGCAGTCTTGGTACAGGACAGCTTGGATCCTCATTTAGCAAGATGACTTTTTGCCTTTCCCAACACTGCAATGACTTTTGCTCTATTTACTGACACTGCTGTGTAATTTTTTTTTTAAACCGCTTTGTATCTCTGCCATGACTTAACCTAACATAAATGGTAATATAATCTCGATATATAATGAACTCAAGAAACGACAGGCGCTATTTGAAGTAATGGAGCTTGACAGATCTAAGGTTTAAATTAAATAATCCTATTTGTAAGACAGCATTTGTACATGGTACACTGCTTTAAAATGAATTTCTATTCTTCTCTAGCGCTTCCTACACCGTTTTTAGTATTCTCCCTTTTAAAAGGACTTTTTTTCCAGGAAGAAAGCCATTGCCAAGCCAACGGCTCTTTCATAAGGAAAGAATAAGATGAAAAAAATTTTTTGACCCATTTCAATCACTGAACTGGAACCAGCATCATTAATGATTCGAGATGGGTAGTTATTAATCCAAGCTGGCAAATTCAAATAGCTCAGACTTTTCTATCAGCACAGAACATCTGTGATAGAAATATAATAGCGGAATTTAGGATTAAGATAATGGCACATGTTTTAGGTTCAAATAGGTATTTTTCAATAAATTTGAAGAGCTCTAATAATGAATAGACACATGTGTTTTCTGAATAAATCCAGGACGAACTCTTATTTTGTAATGTCATTCTTCTCATTGAGAGATGTACTTCAGACAGGATAAGGAGACAATGTCAAGCTCCTTGTTTTCTGCTGTGTAATAAAAATTTCCAAATTGGGAGCTCCCATCGTGGCTCAGTGGTTAACGAATCTGACTAGCATCCATGAGGATGCAGGTTCGATCCCTGGCCTTGCTCAGTGAGTTAAGGATCTGGCTGGCATTGCTGTGGCTGTGGCGTAGGCCGGCAGCTACAGCTCTGACTGGACCCCTAGCCTGGCAACCTCCATATGCCGCAGGTGTGGCCCTAAAAAGAAAAAAAAAATTTTCCAAATTGCAAAAATAAAAAATAACATTTTAAAAGTTTATAGACAGATGACAATTTGGGAGGATTACTTATTGGCAGGAGCTAGTCAGGAAGCCTTAGGAAAAAGGAATTTATAACTAGAGAGCAGTTTTCCTCCTGATGACATAGTAAACGAGGGAGGCAATTTAGTAATTTGCTTTTTGCTGTTTTGTGTGTGATTTTGCCTGCACCAGAACCAAGCAGGCATCAGAGAAGAGGGTGGGAATTCCCTCCTTAAGTATATCAGTGCCCTGAAATAGTCCTGTGGGCTCTTGTGTTAAGTAACCGCGATTTTATTAATTCCACGACTGAATGAAAGTTACACGGGGTAAACACTTATTTCCTGTTGGCTTGGGTGAAAAATTAAAACAGTGATTCATGATAAAAAAATACAATGCTATTGCTTCTTCTTAGCGGGTCTGTGACCCATAAGGTTGTTGAAAGGGCGGTAATTCAAACCATTCCTGAAAGCAGCAAACGGAGGGGCATTTGAGCTGAGTAAGAGAAGCCCCCCTTTCCCTGCCCTTGTGCACAATTGCAGGAGAAAGCGTCAGACCAAACATTCCGTCAGCTGTGATCACTGTGGTTCGTCTGGTTTTCAAGTTTATTTGGGAGTTTAGACTGCTAAGAGCCTTGCTGCTGTACCACGGGCAGCAGCCCGTGCCCTGCCTTAAAGATGCCCTCGGTTGGACCAGATGATAGGCAAGCAGGAGGCTGCCTGCGGCGATTGTGCCTGCTTTCTTCCTCTTTTTGTACTGTCTCCCTTTCTTCGCCTCCTGCCCTGCTTCCTGCTCTCACATACAAAGAGCACCTAAGCTTGTTCTCCAGGCTCATCTCTAATTCCCTCCGTGTGACACAGTAATGTTATAGCTGATTTCATTCTCTGTCTAGTGGCCTCAGAACAGTGGGTGATCTTGCTTGCTATGGGAGAAGCGACACTCGAGCATGACAGAATGAATTCAGGATGGGGTTTAAGTATTAACTCTTCATTTCCTAGCGCTCGCGGCACTAAATTAGATTCAGTATTGTTATAACCGGGAGAGCGTGAGCATTTATATGTAAGTGTGTCTGTCGCCAAAACCGTGTTTGATCAATTGAATTGACCTTGTTTTTCTCATGAAACACATCGACTGTATTATGAGACAGGCAGCCCAAATGAAGAAAGAAACGTTTCCTATACCTTGTCAGATATTTCACGGGGCTCTCTGAAGGCTATTTCCCTTCTGCCACCAGACCTGAGATGAGAACAAGTGCACTTCATTTTTGATAAGTGGGACTTGTTTTTTGTTTGTTTGTTTGTTTGTTTTTCTGAAACTTTTTATCTCCAAGATGTCTTAGGAGAGTTATCTCAGTTCGGGCAAAGCTTCCCAATAAATGCTGGGCAGTGTGAAGGAGGCTCTTGGAGACAATGATATAGCAAGTGGTTTGAAAACCATAGACTGAAGGCAGAAAGGCCTTCCTAGGTAGGGGCCAAGCAGAGAAAGAAGAAGGAAGAAACTAGCTTCACTGAGCGCGTATTGTGTCCCCAGGGAATATGAAAATAATTTAAACAAAATAACAAAGATTTCAGTGTCAGAGAAACAAAAGAAGTTCAGTGGACTTACAGGGTTAGTGTTCTTTTAATGGAACACTATGTGTTACAGAAGTGTTTGAACAGAAGAAAGAAAAGGGGGAAAGACAGAGGAGGCAAAAATGAAGTTGTTCAAGTCTATCTAAAGAGGTAATAATAAGACGGAAGAATTTCAGACACTAGGACAGAACTAAATCAGTCGAGTTTAATACTGAGATGACCGCCAGCAAGAGAAATGATACTCATTTTCATTCTGGTATTTCATTAGCAAAATTTCAGCCTCTTCAAATCTTTCTGAAAGCAGAGAAGTCTGCATCTGAAGCTTTGCCTGCTCGAGGGTCTGACCTCACCCAGAAAACATCCTCGGGAAGCCTAAAATCAGTGGAATTTGTTTTTTTCAATGGATAACACAAGGCAATTTTGAGTCCGATTTAAAACTGGCTATATAAATTCCACCTGGCTTGCTACAGCTGTGAGTGTCCTCTCATGCTGTCGCTGACTCTTTCAGTAAAACATACATCTACTCCACTTTCCACACTTCAGATTTCAAGTGGAAGAGAGCTGTTTGAGGGCCTACTCTCAAAACTGACTCGTTGGACCTTGTAGAACCTGCTTTAAAAGCTACTATGAGTATAGAAGTGGATGTGCTTACTTTTTGAAAAGGACCTTTGAGCCAAGGAAATTATAGCATTTGGATTTATGGGCATGCAGTTCTACACTGACTTTTTTTTTTAAGGTATTGCCGTAAACACGCTAGAGCCTGTATCCCTCTAGTTTATGTTATGTCCTGTTCTTCCAAAAAGATATATATGCTTCATTAAGCTAAGATTTATGAGCAAGGCGAGCAGGTGATGGTGGGACATATCAGTTTTGACTTAGTGCCCTTAATTGGGAGAAATATTCAAAGATCTTTCTAGTGCAGCATGATGCATGGGAAGTGAGAAAGTCGAGGGGGTACTTTTCTTCTGTGATATATTGGGAGTCATAAAACCTTGGTCTTAAAAATCATCTGACCCAGCACTAAGGAAGAGTCCTCTGTTTTATCTTTGGTTCAGCCCTTCTATCTAATACAGTGATGGTGATGATTATAAATAACCTTCACTGAGTGTATGCTATGGGTCAGGCACTGTGCCATGTGCTTAACATGTTTAATTCACGAACGCAATGGGGTTGCTGCTGTTATTATCCCCAGATGCCAAATGAGGAAACTGAGGCAAGAGAGATTAACTTGCCTGAAGGTCAGCTCCTAAATCAAGGAGCCAGAATAGAAGCTGGACAGTCTCACCTCAGAGCCTGTGTTCTTAACCCCTGGCCTCAGTGATGACAGTAGTTAACACGCATGAGAGATGCACATGCTGGGTTTTTAACAGGTGGGAAAACAAGACCTGGGGTCCCAAGACAGTCAGCTGTAGTTGGGGAGATGGCCAGTATCTCTAGCCGTTACTCAGCATCTCTCTGTGCCACACAGAAGTCCCCATAAACCCAACACTAGAAATTTGCCTTTGCCCAAGAAATAATGAAGAGGATGCTGAAAAAAATTGAACTGTAAAATGAGAGCGAAAATACCTGACATCTGGTTTCCCTGTTTTTTCTCCACTTTACCCGTTGATGACTCCACGATTCACACCACTTGATCACATAAAGACCTGAATTATCCTCTAGCGTGTAGCACAGAGAACCGTGTCCAGTCTCTTGGGGCATAACGTGATGGGGGATGATATGAGAAAAAGAATGTATATATATATATATATAGAGAGAGAGAGAGAGAGAGAGAGAGAGAGAGCACAGAAATGGGCACAACATTTTAAATCAACTATAATTTTAAAAAAAAAATCTTAAAAGACCTGAATTGTCTAGATTGCCTTGGATTAGATAAGGTCCTGTCTTGGTCTGCAGCCTCAGCTTTGAAGCATTGAAGGCATAAGATACATCTATGAGGAGTTCCCCTTGTGGCTCAGTGGGTTAAGACCCCAACTAATATCAATAAGGATGCAGTTCGATCCCTGGCCTTGCTCAATGGGTTAAGGATCCAGCGCTGCCGTGAGCTGTGGTGTAGGTCGCAGATGCGGCCCCGATCCCATGTTGCTGTGGCTGTGGTGTAGGCCGGTCGCTGTGGCTCCAATTCGCCCCCTAGCCTGGGAACCTCCATATGCCACGGTGTGGCCCTAAAAAGACAAAAAGAAAAAAGAAAGAAAGGAGCTATATAGATTTTCTAATAACCTAGTGTGGTAGGCAGAATAATAGCCCTCTAAAGATATCCACATCTTAATCCCCCAAACTCGTGAATATGGTACCTTCCTGGCAAAAGGACTTTGCAGGTGGGATTAAGTTAAGGATCTTGAGATGGAGAGATCATCCTGGATTATCCAGTTGGGTTCAGTGTAATCACAAGAGTTCTTGTAAGAAGGAGGCAGGAGGGTCAGAGTCAGAAAGTCCACTTTGCAGTTTGAAGTCCACTCAAGTGATGATGGAAAAAGCTGCTGAGCCCCTGGCTGCTGGACTGCTCGGTTGCTTCCTCAGTTACCCCCAGAATCAGTGCACAGAAGCTGGGAGGAAGGTTGCCTTTCCCCTGCTTTTTTCCTATGTCTGTGACCATAGCTATCTTCAACAAGCCGTCTCATCTTCTACTGGTTCATCCATCTTCCATTCATTTTTATTTACTTTTTTTTTTTTTTGCTTTTGCTTTTTAGGGCACACCCACGGCATATGGAGGTTCCCAGGCTAGGGATCGAATCAGAGCTACAGCTGCTGGCCACAGCCACAGTCACAGCCACAGCAACGCAGGATCCAAGCAGAGTCTGCAACCTACACCACAGCTCACGGCAACACCAGACCCTTAACCCACTGAGCAAGGCCAGAGATCAAACCTGCAACCTCATGGTTACTAGTCGGATTCGCTTCCACTGCACCACAGCAGGAACTCCTTTATTTACTTTTTTGCTTTTTTTAATGGACTCCTCACATTCTGTAAGAACTTTCAGCTCTTTCTCATTGCCCAATCAGAATGACTTATCGAGCAGTTTGGCCATTCTTTAAAATCCTACATCATGCAGTAGCTAAAACAACTGACTGGCATCAATGGTTGTCTTTCCTTCAAGGAAGCTCTGGGCTATAGAATTCTGAGCCATAGCCTCCTCAATAATTTATGACTCTGAGTCCTAAACTCCCTGAGTTACTTCAAACCTTCATTCCTGCTGTAACTATCACACAGGTATGTGGGACGCGTGTCCCAAATGGCTTCCACCTAGAACCTTACGTTCGCCAACATGGGGTCCGGGGAATGGCTTTGCTTAGTGAGTCAGAAGCACTGGGACCCTTTTTTTAATCATTCTCAGTCTTGAGCTGGGCTCTCTGGCATCAACAGCTCTTCCTCCTAATAGTCTCTCTAATCTGTCCACGCCTCCCTCCACCCCCCACGGCGCGTTCAGGCACAGTGGGCACTTCCCTGGACTCCTGTGCCCAGCGTGGCCCCTGCGCAGGCTGTCCCCCAGCTGCAGCCACAGCAGCCTCCCCAGTGCTCCCCCAGGTGACAGATCACAGTGGCTCTCTACTGGCTGCCACCTCCTTGGGCAGAATGACCTTCCTGCTGCTCACGCGCCGTGTGGCCATCCCACCCCCGCCCCCCGCCCCAGCTGTGCTCCTGCCCCCCCCATGCCGTGCTGTGGGCTAGGTTCTCTCCTGTGTCTTTACACATTCCTTTTATTCCACAGGCACCACCAGTTCCCACCCAACACCCAGCTAATCCTCAGCCAGGCTTCAGCCTGTGTGTCATTTCCTCAGAGTCAGAGCCCTTTCTGCCAACACCCATACCTCCCCATACCAGCTCTTACCAGGCTGCTGACTTGTCTCTGTCCCATCACCCTGGGACTTTTCAGACCAGGCACCCTTTCTTCCTGATTCATTGTTTTATCCACCCAGCGCCTGACACTGTGGAACCATGGGAGGTGGCCAGTATGCATCTGGTAAACCCATGATAGGAGTTCCCTGGTGGCTCAATGGGTTAAGGACCTGGCGTTATCACTACTGTGGCTCTGGTTACTGCTGTGCTGCAGATTCGATCTGTGGCCTGGGATTGAACCTGCAGCACACGGCACAGCCAAAAATAAAGAAAGGATCTGTGCCTACATTGCCAGAGTGGTCACCAACCACATTCCATATGGGGAAGCTCCTGTCAGGGAGAATGTCTGGTCTCGCTGTTTCGTTCTGGGTGACACACACCCCCTCCACCCACACACCTACCCCAGCTAAGGATTGTGGTGGGACTGGGATTCACTGGTCTCCACATGAGGCTGCGTGCTCGCCGTATGGATGCATGTGCTCCCATGTCCCCGTGTGGCCAGGGTGAACCGAAATGAACAGGGGGAGATGGCCTCCAGCTCTAAAGTGTTATTAACACCACACAAGTAAAAGTACATTAAATCGCTTAGAATATTTTCTCCCCTCTTCCTCTTAAAGCCCCAGGAAATCCACTGTGCGGGAGGGGAGCCTAATCAGCTGAATCCCCCCCCGCCTTCCCGGGACAAGTCCAGACTTGGTGATGGGCCTCCAGCTGCAGATTCCGAAGTTCTTAAAGGGATGTTATCATCCAGGACAAACGAACTAACTAAACGCCCTTTCAGATCTGCTTTCATTATAGCCAGCTAAAATGTTTTCTGGGTGATGGAAAAACAACTGGTTCCAGAGTCCCTTTCCCCCCCCCGCTAAAAGTACACCATTCAGATTCCATATGAATTTTCTGAGAACCTGGCTTCTCTTTGCCCTCTCTTCTTTCTCGGACTCACCCTGCAACCCAGATCTGTACATCTCTTTTGTCCTCTTGGTCCCTCTCTGGTCTTTTCTATTTTTCAGCGAGGCCACTCTCCTAGAATGGTGTTCCCTGCCCCCCCACCAGGCGGGGGCCTGGTGGGGAGAAAGGAGCCAGTCAGCGAGACAGGGCTTGTAAAAGCCATAAGGGATCAGAAACAGCTTTGCTTCTCCGATGTTTGCAGTCCAGCTTGACGAAGTAAAAAAGGGCCACCCTGGCATGGGAAGGAAACGTGCTTGGCATCATTCTAGAGAAATGAAGTGATATCCGGCGGCGGGTGTCGGAGGGGACATTATAATAAAAAGCACCTGAAAGAACATTTTTTGAAAACGTGCCTCCCTGGAGACAGATACGTAGGATTTGCCCTATCAGTTAACAGTGCTAATTACCTAATTATCTGGCCAGGTGCAATAAATACCCCTTTGACATTCTGCTCTTTCTGTGTGCCAGATAAAGTGTTCTGGTGTCTGCCGTGTGACTGTGGTGAGGAGCAAACTGGATTCTTTTCCCGCCAAGAGCAGGATGTAGAATAGTCTTCTCAGCCAGCGGCGGGCAGCGCTTGGCTTCAGGGGCACAGGCTGGGGACAGGGCAGCGCCAGACACCCCCACCCCAGAGCTGGTAGGACAGCACGCCCTCGAGAGGGTGACACCACTTCAGATGGCTTCCATGGCTCTCGGTGACTCCTGGAGCTACCTGTCAACTTGGACCCTGCCCAGCTTTTTACTTATTGCTGTTGCTTCTTAGACATTTCGTAATTTTACCTGGTGTACCTTGTATTCTTTTTTTTTTTTTCCTCTTTGACTTTCTGAAATATCTTCCCTGCTGTGTCATTTTTCCTGCTTTTAGTATAAAAGAGGATTTTGCTTTTGCTTTTTCTCAAGCTGATCTAGAAGCCTCCCCGCCCCACCCCGCCCATGCCCCAGATGTCAAATCTGGTGATTCTCGCCTAGCAGGCTACAGAAGAACCAGTTTTGTTCATGCCTTTCACTCTCTTAGCCTTCACTTCCAAAACAGCTCCCGGCTCCTGCAGCCGCTGCAGTGATGGTGTGCAGGTGCCCTCCCCAGGCCTCATATCCTGGTTTTGCTCTGCAGCTTTCTATGCACTGCCAGCCTTTCTTAACAGACCATTGCTGTTTCTACCACGGCATTCCTTCTACAAGGGCCAGTTGAAGTTTGGATAGAGCAGAAGGTCCTGGTTTCTCTCAGGCAGGCAAGAGTGTTAAATCACTAGGGGTTTCTGGAAGATTCTTCCCTAGATAGCCATGATGCTGTTTTTGACAATGGCCAAGGTCAGGCTCACAGTATTTGGAGGGCATGGGTGGTGTCCTATTCTCCAGCCTGCTCGCATTCAAGCTTAGTGCTATTAGACAGCTCATACCCATCCCTCTGTCATACCAGGAGTCTCAACAATGTATGGTTTAACGTTTAATTATTGTCCATGACTGTGGATAATACATCTTGAGTTCCTCCAGAGTAAACCTGTATTTTTGCTTCTTTCAAGTTCACTTCAGCACCCAGCACAGCAAAGGCTCAAGTAAGTATTTCCAGGTTGATTATTTACTTGCATCTTGTTTATGCAAGATTTCTAGGATGTACATAAAAATCCCCATGGCCCCAGTGCTTCTCTGTGAGCTAGTGATTTCCTGTCGTTTAACGTTTTGTGAATACCGTATCATCTGACTGACATGAAGATGTGACCTTTTGTTAATTATTTTGCAATGTGTAGCATTATTGCCTTCTGAGAAGAAATAGCAGAGTCTTCTTCACAGTCCAGATATTTGCCAGCTTTTATTAGAATACATGTAGGTGACATGTAAAAAGTAGACCTTTGGGAATTTCTCATCAGGACAGGCACAATCTTGAGATAAAAATGCAAAACAGCACTCATGCGATTAAGTGCCGGGTATAGGGGTCTGTAAGCATATTGCCTAGGTTGGGGTGGTAGGCGTCCAGTTTACTTGCTGCCTCTTTTGCAAGGGTCTCCCTGGCCTTTGCATTCTGTACTAATGGACACTCCCTCCCTTGTCCTCCACGGATGTCACAGGTACAGTTGGAATCAGTAAAGCAAAGTGAGGAATGCGTCCAGGCAGTGAGCACAGCTTGTGCAAATGCTGGAAGGCCAGAGAAAGGCTGGCAGTCTGGCTCAAAAGAATAACTGGAGACAGGACTGAAAAGGGAGTCAAACTGGGGGACATCTAGAAGGTCGGACAGAGGAGAATTACATTTGCTGTCTAAAGTAGGGCATTGCCAGAGTTCCCCGGTGGCCTGTTGGTTAAGTATCTGGTGTTGTCACTGCTATGGCTCTGGTCACTGCTGCAGCTTGGGTTCAGCCCCTGACCAGCGAGCTTCCGTATACCACCGGTGCAGCCAAATTAAAAAAAAAAAAAAAAATCAAGCAGGACCTTGCCACTTGAAACGTAGTTCATGTCGGGAACATTTACCCAAAAACCATCCAGCCTCCCTGTGATTAGAGATCTGGAAAGACCATTGAGGTGCCAGAGAGAGAAGAGATAGTATCAACAGAGAGGAGAGAGGTCATGAGAACTGAGCAGAGAAGCGGTATTAGTTTTCCCTTTTGCTTTGAGTCTCAGTATTTGGACCACAATGATGACTCCACCTAGAAATTCTTAAGCGTTGGCCTCCTACGCTTGTTAAAGAAAGAAATGACGATGCCATCCAGACACCTCCTAGCTGGGCTGAGGTTTTCAAAGCTATGCTACTCTGGGAGGCTGCTTGAAATCTGCTGTGGATGAACTCATGCAGCCTCCCTCCCAGGAGCCAGATATTTCCTGCTATCGCAGTGCAAGGGAACTCTTTTCCGTCATGATCTGTGGGGTTTCTGATCTCCAACGTCAGTGATTAAAATTCCATCAGAACACCCCCGGGTATTGTGGGTTGCCTTAATTCGCACCTTTAAAGGTATGCTCAGGAATACTTTGATTCACCCAAAACAAAACACCTGGTAGTCTTGAGATCTGGTAGTCGTCAAAACCCAAAAGCTGGCTTGGTTATCTTTAGTAGAAAAGGTGTTTTTCTAGTTAGGAGCTATGAGTAAAGAGGTCTTTCATACCAGTTCCTAGCCACATTCAAAGCAGATGGCCCAGAACAACCTCCAAGGTACATTCTGGATGCACCTGTGACTTATTTCCTTTTCTCAGCATCCCCCGAGTTAGCATGAAAAGTGTGTTTCAAGCCCACAGAAACTGGACACCACCTCCCAGTCATTGGTGGAAACGTCTGCTTCACCTGCTTTGGCAGCAGTGTTACCAGAGATGACAGCATTGTCCAAAACAGGACCCTGCCTTCATGCCCCAGCAGCGTGAAGTCCTGGACATACTGCCCTTCTCAGCAAAGACTTGCTCCCAGTCCCCATTGATGTCATTTGCAAGCCTGGCACCCTAGTGTCCCAGGAAAAGCTGTGGAAAGGTGACAGGGCAAGAGCCCCACAGATCCAGGCAAAAAATGGCAGCAGTGGCCATGCTGCCATCAGCTCCCTCTCCGTTCTCTCCCTTGATGACAGGAATCACATATAGAAAAGATTAGAAGCGGGTGGGGCGGCGAGAGAGGGGAGGGAATGGCTGAGTAACAAACTGGGCTTCATGCTCCCATCCAGGAGCGTGGGTATTGTGTCGAAACGATTGCTGCAGCCTGATTACTACAAGGCTGTGAGTTCCTTCTGCTAGTCCTATGGCTCCAGGGCAACCAGCATCCAACTCACATATGGAAGCTCTGTGTTGATGGCCTCTGTTTAAGTCCCCACAGAGCACAGATGGTGCCCACATTGCATCAGCATGGACTCATCCCCATTGGCAGAGCCCGTTGTGGAAACAGTAGAAGAGGGGAGAAATCAGAAGTATACGGTCCCTTTGGCAAAACGTCTGATTTCCATATATGCACTGAGCCCGGCTTACTGTGCAGTCTCGCCTAGCCCAGTCAGCGTGTCTTGGCTTCTCTTATAGGATGGTTTGTAAAGGATCTAGGTGGAGGAAACTAAAGACAGTAGAAATACTCTTATTGCTCTTGTATAAACCATGCCCATAAGGCATAATCTGTAACTTGTCCCTTCTGTAAGCCACAGTAACACCCACTTCCACTGCCAATAAAAAAGCTCTGCTTAAGAAGATGATACACATCTTTTTAGAATTGTTAGAGTTTGTGTCTCAAATGCCTTTCAAATGTATTATCTAAATTTCTTCAGCACATCCCTATTTATTTATTCCTATTTTGCAAATGAAAGGGGAAAATGGCAGCCTAGTTGCTCAGGGCGTCAGAGTCGGATTACTTTCCCCACCAGAGACCAGTCAGTGGTCCTCCCTTGGTGGCACTGAGTCCTCATGGCTATTGGAGTATGAGTGGAATGTAAACCCATTTGCTTCCACGGGTCAAGAAGAAAGTAACATTTTTCATAAGAGCTGTGTGATCTGTCAGTTCTTCAGTTTTGATTTCGATGGAAAATATGACTTCAGTTTTTGAAGGAAAAAAAAAATTCCCTAACTAGGCGCGACAGATGTCTTCAAATATGTGACGGATTGTCATGTGAAAGAAGGACTCAGATTGTCTGCTTGCCCCGGCAGGCATTACTTGGGTTAGCTCAACTCAGTTCGACTAATAGTTACTGAGAACCCACACTGTACAAGGCTCATGCTTTAAACTGAAAAAGGGGAGATGGATATCCTGCTAAAACTCATGACACCAATTATTGCAAAAGCAAGCAGGTTTGACATTGATGTGAAAGTGCAAAGTATTTGGTGAATCACTGGATAAGCCAAGGAGAAGGGTGAGACAGAAGCAATACTTAGAGTTTCTGATGTCTACTCATCAGTGGGGAAAGCAGGAGTGACTAACGGATTGAACTGGAAATTATTGCCAGGGTGATAAATAGAATTGTCTGAGGTAGCCCAAGCAACCTGGTGAGCAAAAGGGCCTCACATTGAGACATGGCTATAGGAAGGAATTCTGTGTCCAAATGAAAAGTGGAACCAACCAGTAAGAAGAGCAGAGCAGCACCACGTATCCAGAAGCTCTGTAAGCAAGTCGAGAAACAAGAGGGCAGGAGCCTTCAAAGGAGTGCTGGGGAAGATTAGAAGGGAGAGAAATGAAGTCGAGAGTGTAGGAGGAGTCCTAATGGGCTATATCTTCAGAGCCAGTACAGGTTCCACATTCCAGTTCCCATTAGCAAAATTAGGGCAAAGGAGAAGCATAATAGAGAACTTCTGCTATATGAAGAGCTATCAGAATGTTCCTCCACTAATAGCAGAATAGCTGAGTGATAACTGATTTGTCTTCTTGGCAGTTTCACCTGTAAGAGGGTAGAAAGTTCAAGACCGGGATGGCTATTTTGGTCCTAATACCGACTAACTAAAAGGAACGGACAAGAATATACTTGAAAGGATCCTTTGAGAGATCGTATCATTTTAGAGAACATGATAGTCAAAGAGGAGATTTTGCACTGTTCAAAATATCTCAAGACCTTTTGTAAATTGTGATACATACACACAACATGAAATTCCCCATCTTATTAACCCTTTTTAAAAAGTGTCTTATACTAGCGTGCATCCAACATTCATCTTACTTTAAAAATGGTCACATTGCTATGAAACAGATCGCCAGAATGCCAGAATCCTGCAAATCTGAAGCTCTGAACCCATCAAATGGCAACTTCCCTTTTTCCCTGACCCCCAGCCCCTGGCAACCACCATCCTAATTTCTCTGTCTGTGAATTTGACTACTTTAGATACCTCATATCGATGGAATCATGTAATACTTGTCTTTCTGTGATTGGCTTGTTTCACTTAGTATAATGACCTCAAGGTGCATCCGTGTTGTACCATACGATGGATTTCTTTCCTTTTTAAGACTGCACAGTATTCCATCGTATGTATATGCCACACTTGGTTTATACATTATCCACTGTGGACATGTGGGTTGCTTCCATTTCTTGGCTATTGTAAATAGTGCTGCTCTGTTTATTGTGTGTACAAATATCTCTTCCAGACCTTGCTTTTGATTCTTCTGGATATATACCCAGATATGGGATTGCTGCATTAAATGGTAGTTCTGTCTTCAATTTTTTGAGGAATGTTCATACTCTTCTTCCATAGCAGTTGCACCATTTTACAATCCTACCAACAATGTCCAAGGCTTCCACATTTCTCCATATCTTTGCCAACACTTATTTTCTGTGCTTTTGATAGTACCCCTCCTAATGGGTATGAGGTGATGGCTTACTGTGGTTTGATTTGCATTTCTCTGATGATGTGATGCTGAGCATCTTTTCATATGCTTGTTGGCAATTTCTGTATCTTGTTTCAAGTCCTTTTCAATCAGAATATTTGATTTTTATTGTTGTTAAGTTATAGGTGTTCATTATATATTCTGGATATAACCCCTTATTAGATATAGGATTCACAGGTATTTCCTCCCATTCCATAAGTTGCATTTTCACTCTGTTATATCCTTTGATGCACAAAAGTTTTTGAATTTGATATAGTCCCGGTTGTCTGTGTTTGCTTTTGTTGTCATATCCAGGAGATTATTGCCAAGTCTAGTGTCATGAAGCTTTTCCCCTGTGTTTTCTTTTAGGAGTTTTCTAGTTTGGGCTTCATGACCTTTTGAAAGTTTTTTTTTTTTTTAATAAGAGAAATGTGGAGTTCTCTTGTGGCACAGCGGGTTAAGGATCTGGTGTTGTCATTGCAGAGGCTTGAGTTGCTACTGTGGTGTGGGTTTGATCCCTGGCCCAGAAACTTCCACATGCTGCAGGCACAGCCAAAAAGAGAGAGAGAGAGATGTAGAAATTACTCATATGCAGGGAAAGATGAATCATGAGGGCTATGAATGTCCAAAACAAAGTTCAGATGAGGACTATTTTTTTTTTCAACAAAGGAGGATGGTTGTGCCAGCAGCTCTCTGTTTAGCTCAGATTTTTTGAAATGGTAGAAAAATATGAACAACTATGAAAAGGTATGTGAACCTACAAAAACAGTATCAGGAAAACCCAAGCCCAAAAATGAGTGGAGACCTTTCAAAAAGGGACAGATAAGGAAAATAAATGTATTGTTCTGTGTGGAGCAAAAAGGTGAGGAAACCAACAGCTACTTCTTGGAGCTGATCATTTAGTATTCAGAATGACAAAGAGCCCTGAACTCCCGCTCTATTACATATCGTGGAGAGTGGACATTGGATGGAAAACAGAAAAACCTAGAGAAGGAAAATGGAAACCTCAGGTAGAAGAAAACAGCTAAGCTCCCACTCTGGATGAGGCAAAGCTCCAAAAGTACAGGAAAAAAATAAACATAATTATGGTATAACTTGTTAAGGTCAAATCTTTGAGAAATCGTGGAGCCCAGGAAAACAACAGAAGTCTGAAGATAAAAAAAAGGAGAAAAAGCCTGGAGATGAAGAAATGGCATTATAGTTTTAAAAAAAAAAGGAAGAAAAAGAAAAAGGATCTTTAAAAGTTTGGGAGTTGTCTGTGGCACAGCAGGTTAAGGTTCCGGTATTGTCACTGCGATGCCTTGGGTCACTACTGTGTCACAGGTTTGATTCCTGAACTGGGAGCTTCCCTACGCCACAAGCATGGCTAAAAAAAAAGAAAGAAAGTTTTACTGAAGAGCAATTTATGTAATAAGAGCCATTTCTGAATATCTAGACAAGTGTACATTCTTGGATCAAGAAATCAGTTTTGCAAGATTAAAATGGACACATGGCTTATGCGTAGCACAGACTAGGGGGAATAAAAGCTCAGAGATGGTCACTGATAGCACCATAAGTAATAAGTGGCAATGAAATAAATCTTAGCTTTCATAGAAAATAGGTTCTAGGAGTTCCCACTGTGGTGCAGTGGGTAGGAATCTGACTACAGTGGCTCGGGTCACTGTGGAGGTGCAGGTTGGATCCCTTGCCCGGGAACTTCATATGCCTCAGGTGTGTGTGGCTATTAAAAATAAAAAAATAAAATAAAAAAAAAACTGGTTCTTATCAAAGAAAATATTTTTAAAAAATTTTTATTGTAGTTGATTTACAGTGTTCTGTCAATTTCTGCTGTACAGCAAAGTGACCCAGTTGTACATATACACACATTCTTTTTCTTACATTATCCTCCATCATGTTCTGTCATAGGTGACTAGATATAGTTCCATGTTCTATACAGCAGGATCTCCAAATGAAATAGTTTGCATCTGCTAACCCCAAACTCTCAGTCCATCCCACTCCCTCCCCCTCCCCCTTGGCAACCACAAATCTGTTCTCCACATCCATGAGTTTGTTTCTTTTCTGTAGATAGGTTCATTCGTGCCGTATATTAGATTCCAGATATAAGTGATATCATATGGTATTTGTCTTTCTCTTTCTGATTTATTTCACTTAGTATGAGATTCTCTAGTTCCATCCATGTTGCTGCAAATGGCATTATGTTCTTTTTTATGGCTGAGTAGTATTCCATTGTGTATATATACACCACATCTTCTTTTTTTTTTTTGTCTTTTTGCCTTAGCTAGGGCCACAACCCACGGTATGTAGAAGTTCCCAGGCTATGGGTCTAACAGGAGCTGTAGCTGCCGGCTTTTGCCACCAGCCACAGCAATGCAGGATCCGAGCCGCGTCTGCAACCTACACCACAGCTCAAGGCAATGCCGGATCCTTAACCCATTGAGCGAGGCCATGGATCAAACCCACAACCTCATGGTTCCTAGTCAGATTCGTTAACCACTGAGCCACAATGGGAACTCCACACCACATCTTCTTAATCCATTCATCTGTTGATGGACATTTAGGTTGTTTCTATGTCTTGGCTATTGTGAACAGTGCTTCAGTGAACATAGGGGTACATGTATCTTTTTCGGTGAACGTTTTGTCTGGATATATGCCCAGGAGTGAGATTTCTAGGTCATATGGTAGTTCTGTATTTAGTTTTCTGGGGTATCTCCATACTGTTTTCCACAGTTGTTGTACCAATTTACATTCCCACCGATAGTGTAGGGGATTACCCTTTTCTCCACACCCTCTCCAGCATTTGTTTTTTTTTTTTTTAGCTTTCAAAATTAAAAAAATTGTTTTCCATTACTTTTTTTTTTTTTTTTTGCCTTTTGTCATTTTATGGCCGCACCTGCGGCATGTGGAGGTTCCCAGGCTAGGGGTCTAATCGGAGCTGTGGCCACTGGCCTGCGCCGCAGCCACAGCAACGCAGGATCCGAGCCGCGTCTGCAACCTACACCACAGCTTACGGCAATACCGGATCCTTAACCCACTAAGCAAGGCCAGAGATCGAACCTCAACCTCATGGTTCCTAGTCGGATTCGTTAACCACTGCGCCACGACGGGAACTCCTTTTTCCATTACTTAATGAATTTTATTACAATTATAGGTGTACAAAAATCATCACAACTCATTTTGATAGCATTTCCATCCCAAACCCTCAGTGCATCCCCCTACCCCCCAGGTTGTCTCATTTGGAAACCCTAGGTTTTCCAAAGCAGATAAGTTCATTGTGTCCTTTTCTTAGTTTCCACTTGGATGTTGGTGTCTAATTGTCTGACTGGTTTCACTTCGCGTGATAATTTCTAGGTCCATCCATGTTGCTATAAATGTTGTTATTTCGTTCCTTTTAATGGCTGAGTAATATTCCATTGTGTATATGTACCAGATCTTCCCTATCCACTCCTCTGTCGATGGGCATTTAGGTTGTTTGCGTGACTTGGCTATTATATAGAGTGCTGCAATGAATACTGGAGTACGTGTGTCTTTTTGAGTCATGGTTTTTTCTGGATAGATGCCCAGGAGTGGGATTGCTGGATCAAATGGTAATTCTATTTTTAGTTTTCTGAAGAATCTCCATACTGTTTTCCACAGTGGTTGCACCAATTCGCATTCCCACCAACAGTGTAATAGGAATCCTTTTTCTCCACACTCTCTCCAGCATTTATTGTTTGTAGACTTTTTGATGATGGCCATTCTGGCTGGCGTAAGGTGTCTCCAACATTTGTTATTTGTTGACTTGTTAATGATGGCTGTTCTGACTGGTGTGAAGTGGTACCTCATTGTAGTGTTGCTTTTTTTTTTAGGGCCACACCTGAAGCATATGGAGGTTCCCAGGCTAAGGGTCGAATTAGAGCTGTAGCGCTGGCCTTCACCACAGCCACAGCAACTCAGGAACAAAGCCACATCGGTGACCTACACCACAGCTCATGGCAATGCCAGATCCTTAACCCACTGAGCAAGGCCAGGGATCGAACCTTCGTCCTCATGGATACTAGTCAGGTTCATTAACCACTGAGCCACAGTGGGCACTCCACCTCACTGTAGTTTTGATTTGCGTTTCTCTAATAATCAGTGATGTTGAGCATTTTTTCATGTGCCTATTTGCCATCCGTATGTCTTCTTTGGAGAAATGTCTGTTCAGTTCTTCTGCCCATTTTTCAATTGGGTTGTTGTTATTTTCTGCTGTTGAGTTGTTTATGTTGTTTGTATATTTTAGAGATTAAGCTCTTATCGGTTGCATCGTTTGAAACTATTTTCTTCCATTCCGTAAGCTGTCTTTTTTTTTTTTTTATGGTTTCCTTTGCTGTGCAAAAGCTTGTAAGTTTGATTAGGTCCCATTGGTTTATTTTTGTTTTTATTTCTGTTGCCTTGGGAAAAGAAAACAGGTTCCTAATGATGGAATGTGGCGGTTCTGTCCTCTGTACCAGTAAAGGGAACATTTACTCAGATCAGGCACCCTCAGGGATGGAGTCAAACTCAAGGATGTTCTAGAGGAAGGCAATGAAGAGGGTAGGGGGGCTCATAGCTGGTTAAGTTTCAGGGACGGGAATTTGGGCTTAATATGAAGAACATTAGAAGGCTCTGATGAGGGACTGAACTTCTCTAGACTAGAAGCTTTAAAAAAATGTTTTGTGTTTTCTGGTTGAACATCAAATGGTTGATGGTTGGTTTGAAATGACGAGGGGTTTAGTAGCTGAAACCAAACCTTGACTCAAGAAAATTCTGGTCTATGAAGATCATTGGTTTCCTGAAAAAGGGGAGACGGTCATTCAAATGAAAATTAGGTAATTTTTTAAAATCTTCTTTTTAAAAATGATTTTCTGTTGGAGGTGGTTTTTCAAATGAAACTGTAAACCTAGATGCAGGTTTTACTGTTTCATTACCAGTGAGTGGGATGATTTTCACTTTCATTTTACATAAAAAACGTAAAAAGTTACTACTATTTCATACCTATTTTAAGATCCACACTTAGACTGAAATTGAATTTTTAAAAGTTACTCTGTGAGCTTCGTTATATAATCTTTCATCAGAGAGACTTTCTGTTTTCATTGTCTGCTTTTAGAGTAAATATGAATACAGTACTTTATATTTGTATCACATATGACTTTTGCTTGTCCCTTCCCTGGGAAATTGAACCATCTGTGGCTGAAGGAAGGATTAAGGCCACACATGAAGGAGTGAGATGAGGGGGTGGAACCCAGGTGAAATGAAGGTTCCACGAGGCCAATGTGTGGCCAGTCCCTGAGGGAGATAATAATATTTGCTTCCCCTTCTCTGTTCTCATCAACCCGAGACAAGCAAACACGTAAGGGGCAGTTTCAGCTGTTACGTAGCCTCATGATAATTCTGAGCCAGCTGACACAGGCAGGGGCCCCATGGCATGCCGCCTCAACATCAGCTTTGCTTTTCTTATTTGGAACTAAGCTCTCATGCCACATGGCTCTTCCCCAGAAAGGCCTTTCTGTTTTGAGGCCTCCCAGATTCCAAGAACTGAGGCTGAGCTGAACCTGCTCATGTATCAAACTCCTCTGTGTGGCGGAAGGGCTTCCTGGATTTACCACGTTTCACTGGGCAAGAAAGGGACTTACAGTTCTCCCCACGCTTTAGGAGAAATGGAGGCTCTAAGTCAGAATTATGTAAATAACAATAGAACCAAATGAGAGAGTCACCCTTCTCGGTGTGGTTTTTTGTTTGTTTGTTTTTTTGGTTTTTTGTTTGTTTGTTTGTCTTTGCTTTTTAGAACTGCACTTGCAGCATATGGAGCTTCCCAGACTAGGGGTCGAATCGGAGCTACAGCTGCCGACCTACGCCACAGCAACACCAGATCCGAGCCGCATCTGCGACCTACACCACAGCTCATGGCGACACCAGAACCTTCCACTGAGCGTGGCCAGGGATCGAACCCGCAACCTCATGGTTCCTAGTCGGATTCGTTTCCGCTGAGCCATGAAGGGAACTCCCAAAAGTCACCCTTCTTACTACCCAAGATGTACCACATCCAGTCAGCCGATTCCTTTGGCCCGAGCTGTATAAAACTGAATGTTTTAGAGAATGTTAGTAAAATGTAACAATCGTGTTTCCTTATGAAATATCTTTTCTGGATCACCTCAGAGAGACAGCAGTGGGTACAAAAGGAGCCTGAAAGGTTGAACTCTGCAGTCAGAAGGTTTGCGTGAAGCCCTGGCTGATCAGCCATGTGACTCTGGGAAAATCCCTTCGCCTTTCTGGGCTTCACCTCATTTGGCTTCCTTGTCTGTAAAATGGATGAGGATTGAGTCAGGGAAACAGAAACCGTGCCAGGTGTTTCAGAAAGAGGGGGTGTAAGACAAGGAATTGGTTACACAGGTGTTGGAAAACTGAAAGAACAGGAAGTGGAAGGAGAATGAACCCAGTAATTGATGATGGCAGGAAGCAGCTCCCACTCTCGGGGCTGGAGGGATCGGGGGCCTCTGGGCACGGAGGAGGGGCTGCCCCTGGGGAGGAGACGGCCACTTCCAGACACCTCACCAGGGAGGGGAAAAAGGAGAACGAGGAACCACAGCTTCATTCCTCCCACCTCTCATCTCCCACCCGTGCCCCCTATTGTAGAATAAATCACTTGGCAAAGGAGCCTGGGGAACAAGGTTTTGAACTCTCCGCCCCAGCACTAGAGTGAGGAGCATAGTGTGTGACACAGAGAAAGAGCTGCCAGAGGTCCCGTGGTGGCTCAGCAGTAACCAGCCCAGCTGGTATCCGTGAGGACATGGGTTCGATCCCTGGCCTTGCTCAGTGGGTTAAGGATCCGGCATTGCCGTGAGCTGCGGGGTAGGTCGCAGATGCAGCTCAGATCCCATGTTGCTGTGGCTGTGGTGTATGTAGGCTGGCAGCTGCAGCTCTGATTCAACCCCTAGCCTGGGAGTCTCCATATGCCACGAGTATGACCCTAAAAAGCAAAAAAAAAAAAAAAAAAGAGAGAGAGAGAGAGTGCTGCTCAGAGACAAAATCCTAGGAGTTTTCATCACAAGGATGAGTTCTTTTTCCTTTTCTTTTTATTGTATCTATATGAGAAGGTGAATGTTAGCTGAACTTATCGTGGTAATTATTTTATAATGCGTGTAAATCAAACCATCATACATCCCTGTACAAGTTTAAATTTATTTAAGATACATAAACATATACAGGGATGTTTGTCAGTTATTTCTCAATAGAATGGGAGAGGAGTTTCCCAATGGCTCAGCAGGTTAAAGATCTGGCATTGTGACTGCTATGGCTCAGGTTGCTGCTATGGTGTGGGTTCAATCCCTGGCCCGGGAACTTCTGCATACCACAGGTGTAGCCAAAAAAAAGTTGGGGGTAGGGGACAAAAAGAGAGTGAGCATAAGGCTGAGAGACAATAGGAAATAACCAGCATATGAATTTATAATGTCAGAATAAAATTGAATGCTAGAAGTCACTGTTAGTAGTTGGTCAGAACTATTTAGATTGTCCTGTTATGTTTGTACTACTTCATTCATAGATGGGTAGAGATAGATAGATAGATAGATAGATAGATAGATAGATAGATAGATAGATAGATTTAATACTGATCTGAACAGTTTCTGAATAGTTTTTTGTTAAAGTTTCTTTAGTTAAAAAAGTTTGGGGAGTTCCCGTTGTGGCTCAGCGGTTAATGAACCCAGTTAGTATCCATGAGGATGTGGGTTCAGTCCCTGGCCTTGCTCAGTGAGTTAAGGATCCGACGTTGCAGCAAGCTGTGGTAGAGGTCGCAGATGTGGCTTGGATCCCACATTGCTGTGGCTGTGACTGTAGGTCAGCCTCTACAGCTCCAATTCGACCCCTAGCCTGGGAACCTCCATATGCTATGGGTGCAGCCCTAAAAAGACAAAAAACAAAATTTGTATTCATGATTTAGGAAAACTACAGGATGTACATTTCTGCAAACCCTTGTGACAGAAGAAGTCACAGCAAAAACATGGATTATTGTCAAGTCCTTCCTCAAGAGTTACTGAGAATTGGAGTTCCCCTCATGGCACAGCAGTTAACGAATCCGACTAAGAACCATGAAGTTGTGGTTTCGATCCCTGGCCTCACTCAGTGGGTTAACGACCCGGTGTTGCCGTGAGCTGTGGTGTAGGTTGCAGACATGGCTCAGATCTGGCATTGCTGTGGTTGTGGCATAGGCCAGCGGCTATAGCTCCGATTAGACCCCTAGCCTGGGAACCTCTATATGCCACGGGTGCAGCCCTAGAATGACAAAAAAAAAAAAAGGGGGTTACTGATAATTAATTTCAGGGAGTCTGGGATCATGACTCTCTATCATGGAGACTTGAGCAGGGCTTTGACTTCTTAATCTACATGATTTTCTTTTCTTTTTTTTTAACCGATCAAAAGTACCTTCATGAGCTGACAGCATATCTCAGTCCCAGGTACCCAGTTACTGCTGCCCCACACTGCTGGTCCCAATAGCTGAGCCAGCTGGCCTTTTAGTTCCACTGCAAAAGCGTTCATAGAATGCCATCACCCCATTGAGATCATGGAGCTCATTGCAGCTGCAGGGATCGGTAGCATGCACTTGTGCTCGTGTGTTTTCACAGGGCCAGATTCATGGGCTTACAACCTATCTAGTCCCTTAGGGCCCCATGCTCAGAAGGACTCTGTCATCATCTTGTTCTTAATCTCTGAACAAGAGGGTCACCCTGCTGCTTGCCAGTGAGCCCTGAAAATCATGTTGCCGGTCCTGGTGCTGTGATGGAGAAGGACACTTGTGATTAGAGGCCCAGGAAAGGCCTCACTGAGAAAGTGGCATTTGAACCTGAAGGAGATGGGGCGGACCCAGCCTTTCTTTGACTTACTCTGATGAACATCAACTCAGCCTTCAAAACGAGGAAGGCTACACTGATGCCCTTAGCAGTTCCTGCCCTCTGCTTGGTCCTGCCTTAGCGCCCTGCAAATACCTGTTCCTACTCGGATTACATTGTAGACATTTGTATTGAACATCTGGCTCTCTGGTCACCTCCTCAAAGGAGGAGACTATGTATTATTCATTTAGTCAATGACAGCAATAATAATAGCTATTACTCAATGCTAGACCCTGTTCCAAAGGTTTTACTGCAAGGCAGGCACTGTTGGTCTTATAGCTGGACAAACAGAAGCACAGAACGGTTAAGTAAAAAAACAAAAACAAAGTTATTACCCAGGTGGAACCTAGTAGAGCTGGGATGCGGATGCAAGAGAGCTGGTTCCCTCTGCTGTCCCACAGTACGTGGGCAGTACCCAGGAGTCCATGGTTGCGAGTGAATGAGCGAAGGAAGGAATAAGAAAAAAAGAGTTGGTGACTAAATGATCAGGTAGAGCATCTCAGGGACAGATTTATGAATAGGAGAGGAACTTTGTGTTCTGGCTGCAAACCCAAAATCAAGCCTGCGCAGGAGAGAAAAAATACTTAGTTTCAGGCTTTTAAGCCGTATTCACTGACAGATTTTTTTCCAAAACCCACCGGATGAAATGATATTCTTATGTGTATTAATCATCTTGCTTTAGTTCTTATATTGTTACTTTAGGAATGGAAACAGATTGGTTTCATTGGCTCTATCTTTAACTAAAATTAGTACTAAAGACGCCTTGCTGAAATAGTGAGGTTAGTATAACACATCCATGCTGAATGTAGTGCGGCTGTATAGTGTGCCGGGTTGGAGAGAAGTGTGTGCTAACGTGGATATTAATTTTAGAAAATTAATCAGTCTTCAGCCTGCAGAATGGGATGCTGTGCTGTGCGGGGGTGGAGGGAGGAGTGAGTTGTCACCAGCGTTGTTGTCTTTATTTGACAAGTGCCTGGCTGTGCAAATACAGCCCAACTCAGTGTTTTCAAAAGCCCATCAGCACAGCTTTGTTACTTCCCCTTTGCTGCTCCTGCGGTGTAGGTGAGATCCAGCTCCCCTGGGACTCGATGTTGCTGAAGGTAAAAGATTCTGTGTTGAAAGGCTGCAAGTATGGGACCTTGAGTAGCATGCCACCCCTATCCTAGGGTACAGTCACCGGATCGCCTCGGGCAGATGGGCTCGGTGTGTACAGCCTTGAATACACACACACACAGAACCAGCTGAGGAGACCTGCATCGTGCGGCTTGAGTAGAGAATGTTGTTCAAGTCTCATAAACATTCCTAAACCCTATTTTCAGTTTGTGCCTGAAGCTCAACTGCCTGATCCCTATAATAATCTAGATCCATGAAACCGTTAGAGGTCTCCTTTCACAAACTCTGTCCAGGGAGTTCCCGTCGTGGCTCAGCGGTTAACGAATCTGACTAGGAACCATGAGGTTGCGGGTTCGATCCCTGGCCTCGCTCAACGGGTTAAGGATCTGGCATTGCCGTGAGCTGTGGTGTAGGTCTCAGACATGGCCCATGTTGCTGTGGCTGTGACGGAGGCCGGCGGCTACAGCTCCGATTAGACCCTTGGCCTGGGAACCTCCATATGCCGCAGGTGCAGCCCGAAAAAAGGCAAAAAAGACCAAAAAAAAAAAAAAAGCTCTGTCCAGCAGCACCCGGGGCACCTCCTGGGAGAACGAGCACCCGGCTCTGCAGACAGCACCCAAGCGTGCCCTCTGCCAGCTGCGTTTTCATCACTTCATCTTCTGTCCTTCGACAGTGGAGAGAGGATACATCGGAACCCAAGGGCATAAAGGGTTGAGGGTCATAGTTAGAGTGGATCAGTTTTTCAACACCTGAGTGACACATGGCTTCACACCACAGTGCACAGGTCTGCTAGTCTGACCTTGTTTCTTGCAAGCCTCAAACCCAAAGGTCAGTGCCACTTGCCTTGTGTGTGCCAGCTGTTGGAAGAGGTCACTGCCTCCTTGGGCGCAGCCGGGGAGCGAGGCGGGATTACTTCCTGACCTCCCTTGGGTCTTCGTCCCACAGGGAGCTCTCCATGCTGCCCAGCATGTGAGTCGGTCTGGTCTACGGCACAATGGGTGTTGCACAGCATGGGACCAGGTGGTTACATATTTAAGCGTGATGAAAAATATACTCTTCAAAATGATCCAACCAAAATATTCCATCAAAATGCAAGACTGTTATCCTAGATATCCCTAATACTGTATTTTGCATTTGGTTATCATTCCTTTAGGCCATTCCTGACTGGTGAATTTTAGCCTAGACAGGTCTGCTTTCTTTAGAGCAATGGAACACAGCTCCATTAACACCAGTGAGATGGAACTGCCTTGCTGTTTCTCGTCACTTCATTCCACTGTAACTTGATGATCATTACCGTCTTAATAACGTTTTTATGGGTCATTAGTTTTGTGTGTGATTCTCCACCTCCTACCCCCTCTTATTTTTTCCCCTTATCAGAGCCTTACTTGCTAAGAACACAAAGTGAATAACAGTGCAAGCTTGTAGCCCCTGTTTTATGAAAATAAACATGCAGCTTCATGTCGGTACCCGGATATTTGCTTTCTGAGTACAATGTGAGTTTAAGTGACTCCTAAAAATGGAAAGACAGTACAGGCTGCTCACGACGGAGGCTAAACCAATATTTAGAAAGCCTCCGCCTGGCTGAGCACTTGCGTGCATGTGTGATGGGCACCCACTCTCTGTATTGTGTATTTGGAGCAACTGGCCTGAAGTACACCAGAGTTGGGTTCCTGGGAGGGACAGCTTTGGCAATTGAGAATGCACTCATTGTATCAAAGAAACTCTTAACCCAGGTCTGAGTTGACCCAACTGGGGGCAATTCAGTGCACTCCTGGTGTCCTGCTTGCAAGTGTCCAAGGGACCCCACAGGAATCTCCTCTCCTCCTGAACTGGTCAGTTGAAAACTAATCATGTAAGCTTGTGAGAGCCCTTCCATTGTTGATGTACATGATTACTTAAAATCAGCTTGTCGTCGTTCATATTTCTCCTTCAAAGCTCAGTTGTTCGTTTCTTAGGGACAGAGCTGAGTCTTGTACTTAACCCTTGCTCAGAGTTGGAATCCCAGCTCTCCACTTACTATCTCTGTGACCTTGGATGGGTTCCCTCACCTCCTTACTTCTCTATTTCCTTATCTACAAAATAGACACAGTCCTCCCGCCTTGCAGTGCATCATGAGAAACAGCTAGCACAGCACTGGGCACTAAGACGTGCCTGGTGAATAGCAACTGATCAACTAGACAAGGCCCTGCACACAGAAGCTGATCAAAATTTAGCAGAACTGACTATGACAAAGCATGGCTTCAACTCTGGGAGGGAAGAGCTATTTATGGACTCTTGAAACTTCATGGTGAGCACACCATTTCCTCTGACCTGGGCTTGAATGACAGTTTACAACTCTCTTTTTATTCATGACTCATTCATGACCACATGACAATCATTTCAAGCTCTTCATGCCTCCTAAGCCCAAGAGAATTGGTGATCTGATCTGGGATGTGGAGACTGTCTGTGCTCATTGGCAACCTTGGGTCCGCTCGTACAATTAAGCATCGGCTTGGCGCTGAGTGGAGAAGCTTTCTGCAGCGCCTTGCAGCCATGAGGCAAGTGGTGACACCCAGGACTGATTTAGGAATTTCCAGAGGTGTCACTTGGCTTCTTCAGGAATTTTCTTTAAAGGCAGGCAGGGTAGGGGACAGTGGTGAGGCTTCCTGATACCATCAGCATCAAAATGAAAAAGAAGTGGTAAGGAGGGTATGAGGAGGGCTGTATTAAAAAAACAACAGCAACAACAAACATAAGTAGGAGTTCCCATCGTGGCTCAGCAATATGGAACCTGACTAGTATCCATGAGGATGTGGGTTCGATCCCTGGCCCTACTCAGTGGGTTAAGAATCTGGCGTTGACGTGAGCTGTGGTGTAGGTTGCAGACGTGGCTCAGATCTAGCGTTGCTGTGGCTGTGGTGAAGGCCGGCCAGGAAGTTCCTAGCCTGGGAACTTCCATATGCCACAGGTGTGGCCCTTTAAATAAATAAATAAAATGATAAAACCAAAAAAAAGCATAAATAGCATCGAGATGGGTTTCCCCTATTTCTCCTATAATGAGCCCATCTGCCAAAACTCAAGCTGTGTATTATCCACCCTGCAACTGGCAGATTGCCCAGGAGCAGAGCAGAAGATGCTCACTGGTGGAGAGGGTCAACTCTGCCTTGATTCTGCCCTTTTCTCTTTGTGGTGGAGCCATGTTACAAGGAAGAAATGAGTGGTGTGACATTCTCATCAGCCTTCTTTGGTTATCAGTACCTCTTCCTTACCTTACACTCCCTTTTAAAGGTTCCTGGGAGAAAAGCACTTAAAACAGACATTTGCTAAATCTATTGTCATGTCGGCTTAGTACAGCAAAAGTGTGGGTCAGATGAGCTTCCACTAGTACCAGGGGACACGACCAATAAGCACTCCTGCCTGCCTTTGATTAGCTAATTGGTGTAGTTAGCTTACACAATGCCTTGCTCCAAAAGCAATCTGAAACAGCACTCACCAGACAGACTGTGTTGTCACCTTCTGGACACTCTTTGTATGTTAGGGGCACAGTTAGACTTCTGACATACTCAATAATAGACAAGCTTTTATCAGGTGTTTAGAGACCTTAGTTATGTGCAGGGTTACAAGGAGAAATGAAACAATCCCTGATCTGAAGAAGCTTTGCTGTCTGATAGCAGACACAAACACAATTAAGCACAATTAAAGGGAGATGGCAGTGATTGAATTTGTAAAACTGTAATGTGGGTCTTGAAGTCGTAGGGTTTTGTTGTGTGGATTGTGGTAGTTCCCAGGCCAGGGATGGAACACACAATTTGTAGAACTGTAATGTGGGTCTTGAAGTCATAGGGTTTTGTTGTGTGGATTGTGGTACTTCCCAGGTCAGGGATGGAACCCATGTCCAAGCTGCTGCAGTGATAATGCTGGATCCTTAACCTATTCTGAGAGAGACCTCCTATTGCACTGGTTTTTTTTTAAACCAAACATCTCTGGACTCATCAGCTGATGGAGATTTTTTTATTTTATTTAAGTACTTCAGAAATATTAACAATTAAAATTCAGTCAGGGAAGTTCCCATTGTGCAGCAGTGGAAACAAATCCGACTAGGAGCAATGAGGTTGCGGGTTCGATCCCTGGCCTCACTCAGTGGGTTAAGGATCCGGTGTTGCCGTGAGCTGTGGTGTGGGTCGCAGACGTGGCTCAGATCTGGTGCTGCTGTGGTTGTGGAGTAGGCCAGCCGCTACAGACCCGTTTCGACCCCTAGCCTGGGAACCTCCATATGCCTCGAGTGTGGCCCTAAACAGCAAAAAAATAAAAATAAAAATTCAGTCCAGCTATGGATCTAAGAAATTTCCCATCCTATGCATTCCCTTAGAACGCAATGATCTAAAGTGAGGGCTGCCCTTACTTTGGCTCTCAGCGCTGACAGCATGACTCTTTAAGAGGTTTGCAGAGGGTCCCAGAGGAGTTGATGCTGAGTTGAATCTTGAACAACAGATGTAGGTCCTCGCAAGAGTTTGGGCTCTGTGTGCTGTGCTGAATTGGCAGCCAGCTACAAGGCCAGTTCATCTTGCTCTGCACTTACTCCCCTAGCAGATATTTTTTTAAAATCACTGCTACTATAGCTTCCAGCAAGGGCCAAGACTGCTGCTTTCATTTGGCTTTGTACACAATTCTCGGACCTGCCTCTCTTCCCTTCCTTACGGGATCATCAGTGCTTCTAGAACCTAGAGGACCCATGAGTTTGTGTATAGGGTAAGGATGCCTGCCCTCAGCACCAGCAAGTTTAATCCCTTTCCATCCTTAAAAAAAAAAAAAAAGCAATTGGCCTTAGGCAGCATCTTTCTAATTGTCTAAGTTTCCCTGCATGTGTGCGCGTGCACGCATGCGGGTGTACACAAGCTGTGCATAAATAGCACGTTACCCATCTGTGTAAAATGTAGTGGATGAGCAGCACACGACAGTAGGCCCAGCCTCTGAAGATTTACCAGGGAAGAAGACAGCTGTGTGGCAAAGCTGCTATTTATAATTAGGGACGGCATTGCCCAGGTCCTGTGCCATCCAGCAGCTTCAGCCATTTAAATGACAGCCGGCTGTTTAGCTCTGTGACTACCATCACCACCACGCCCCACGCCCTTTATGGGCCAGGAGTTAATTTCTTCTCGAGAACACTGCTTTGGATTGTCATCATTTCTGCTGTCATTGTAAGATGGGACAGACATGACATGATGCCTGGGAAATCCCAACTCGAAACCAGGTCTCAGCGAGCAAAAAACAGGAGTTGCTTTTAATGTCTCTTTTTAACTTGGTGAGGAAAAACTATTTTCGAAACCCCATGGACTTTTGAGGTTTTAACGGGCCCTGTCGCCAGTTTTACAGTTGATAAGAGCACTGTCACGCTTTCTTTGGCTCGAGCGAGCTGTAAGAAGTATCACAGCACTCCTGATGTACAATGGCTCTCAACAGGACAGATGGGGAGAGAAATTAATAGGCTTCCCATTGTTACTGCACATTTTTGCCAGGATATTTCATTAGTGTAAACACTGAACCCGTTGTCCTCTTGTTTAGCCACTTGACCCTGGTGATTTTCAATTCTGTGTGTCCTGATGAAGTGCAGCAGTGGCACGCTCGAGACAGGCCCTAATTATTGGAAGCAGAATCATTGCTGACCCAGTACGAGATTAACTGCTCCTTTGCAGTCTTGATCCTGGGACATTAGCACTGTCTGGTTATCTCGCTTCAGTTGAGGGATTCGGGACAATAGCAGTGCTGATGGTAACGGTGGGCAATTTCCCTGTTTGTTTTGCAGGTCACGGCCAGGGGCTTTGGGCCGCTGTTGCAGTTTGCCTACACCGCCAAGCTGTTACTCAGCAGAGAAAACATCCGTGAAGTCCTGCGCTGCGCCGAGCTCCTGCGCATGCACAACCTGGAGGACTCCTGCTTCAGCTTCCTGCAGACCCAGCTCCTGAACAGCGAGGATGGGCTTTTTGTGTGCCGGAAGGACGCCGCGTGCCAGCGCCCACACGAGGACCTGGAAAACAGCGCCGGAGAGGAGGAGGAGGAAGAGGAGGAGACGATGGATTCCGAGACCGCCAAGACGGCTTGCCCCGGGGACCAGATGCTTCCAGACCCCATCAGCTTTGAGGCCACTGCCATCCCAGTAGCAGAGAAGGAAGAAGTTTTGCTGCCCGGGTCCGACGTGCCCGCGGACACCAAGGAGAGCTCGGCAAAGGACTCCTTAACGCAGTACCCCAGATACAAGAAGTACCAGCTTGCATGTACCAAGAATGTCTATAACGCATCATCACACAGTACCTCAGGTTTTGCAAGCACATTCGGTGAAGAGAACTCCGGCAACAGCCTCAAGCCGGGGCTTGCCGTGGGGCAGATTAAAAGCGAGCCGCCCAGCGAGGAGAACGAAGAGGAGAGCATCACGCTCTGCCTGTCCGGAGACGAGCCTGACATCAAAGACAGGGCGGGGGACGTGGAAATGGACCGGAAACAGCCCAGCCCCGCCCCCGCGCCCGCCCCCGCCCCCCCTGCCGCGGCCGCCTGCCTGGAAAGGTCCAGGGGCGCGTCCTCCCCTTCCTGCTTGAGGTCTCTGTTCATAGCAAAAAGTGTGGAGCTGTCCGGCCCGCCGGGCACCTCTCAGCAGCACTTTGCCAGGAGTTCAGCGTTGTGCCCTTTTGATAAGGGGATCACTCAGGGTGACCTTAAAACTGACTACGCCCCTTTCACGGGCAATTACGGCCAGCCCCACGTGGGCCAGAAGGACGCGTCCAGCTTCACGACGGGGTCGCCCCTCAAGGGGCCCGGGTTGGAGGCTCTCTGTAAACAGGAGGGCGAGCTGGACCGCAGAAGTGTGATCTTCTCTTCCAGCGCTTGTGACCAAGTGAGCACGGCAGTGCACTCGTATTCGGGGGTGAGCGGTTTGGACAAAGACCTCTCCGAGCCGGTGCCAAAGGGTCTGTGGGTAGGGGCTGGCCAGTCCCTCCCCAGCTCTCAGGCCTACTCTCACGGTGGGCTGATGGCTGACCACTTGTCAGGAAGGATACGGCCCAACACTAGCTGCCCGGTGCCAATCAAAGTCTGCCCCCGCTCGCCCCCACTGGAGACCAGGACCAGGACATCCAGCTCGTGCTCCTCGTATTCCTACGCGGAGGACGGCAGCGGGGGCTCGCCCTGCAGCCTCCCCCTCTGTGAGTTCTCCTCCTCGCCCTGTTCCCAGGGAGCCAGATTCCTTGCCACAGAACATCAGGAACCAGGCCTGATGGGAGATGGAATGTACAACCAAGTCCGACCCCAGATTAAATGTGAGCAGTCTTACGGAACCAACTCCAGCGACGAATCCGGATCGTTCTCGGAAGCAGACAGTGAGTCGTGTCCTGTGCAGGACAGGGGCCAGGAGGTAGGGAACCCACATAAATTCAAGCATGTGCTCTTACCCTCAGTCCTTTATGTGGACTCTCCCTGCCCCCACCGCTGCCAGATTGTTCTTGTTTTGTCAAGATTAAAGGTTACAGTAAAGGGACTGCCTCCCCCGGGATGCTTCAAGGTCATTACAAACTAACCACTTTTGTCCTCGAAAGCACTTGAAATTTGAGCAGAGGCAAAATGCTGAGTGATAAAAGTAAGTGTAATGCAGAAAAGTGCGCAGGCACTTCAGATCACCCCCCCACCTCCTCTGTCTGCTTTGAAAGGATGCCATACTCTGCCCTCATCCTTGTCCCTCACCTCCTCAGTATAGAATCGCTTTCAAAGCGATTGAAACTAGATGATGGACTGTTGAAACTAGATGGATCCTCGCTAAACAGGTGCTTTCCCAGCACCTTTAGGTTTCCTTGCCAGCAGGGACCCCAGAGCCATCCCTTGTCCATTGCAACGCAGGTGATGGACAGCTCACCATCCTCCCTGGTCCCATTGTCACTGAAGAAGCACCCTTGACAGTCACACATAACTGTATGATGTGTCATTTCCCAAGCTCCCACAAACGGTGAGAATGGGGTTGAGTAGCGGTTTCTGCCTACTCTGAAAGCAAAGCGCTTCCTAGGTAAAAATTCCCAAAGGCTCCATCGCATCGTCCCAGTGCTGGGAGAGGAAGCAGGAGCGATGCCAGCCTCACCATGAGCAAGACTCCTCCCGCAGCCCAGGAGAGAAAAGAGTAGACGCCCCATATATTCCGCCTTCCCCTCTAACACGAGAGGCCCCTGGAAAGATCTAAAGGTGTCTGTCCTTGATTGACAGAGAACCAGCCCGAGACTGCCACCTGTGTCTCAGACCAGCCTCAGGAGCAGGACAGAGCAAGCCCAGGGAGAAGTCCCTCCCGAGAGCTGCTTCTCTGAAAAACCCAGGAGCAAATGAAGCGTGGCCCCTGTTAGGCCTGCGCCCTCCACCCCCGTCTGCGCTCCCTGGATATTAGCCTCTAGTAAAGCAGGGACATTAACCCAACCAGACAGCAGAAATGCCACACAGGTTGAGGTGGCTTTTCACAGAGCCACGTGCAGTTTATTCAGCCTCTGCGAGGTTGGCGAGAAGCACGTGAAGGTTTGAGGTAGGGCGTGTTTTGCAAAGAGTTTGCAGATAGATTCCAAATAGATTCCAAAGCTCCTTGTGCCAGCTGCAGAAAGGCCCTCCTTGTCACCTCCTCGTTTTCTAGCTATCCTGCCCCCGACTCTTCTGTTACTGCCTGGCAAGAACGGAAAAAAGAAACATCCTAAAAGGATTTCATTTCGCTAAAAGACATTAAAAAGGAACTTTGAATGGGAAACTCTTGCTATCTGAGTACAGTCTGTCCCTTCGGGTTTGGGATGGGGGATTGGACTCTCGGTGCCCCATCCGGAGTCACATCTGTGTCCCTCACCTGGGAGAGGGTTGCCATTTTTGTGAGAACAGTGAATGGTTTTGCTCTCTCTTTCCTCATTCATTTCTTTCCCTCTGAACGTGACGTTTAGGAGGTTTCTTTTTTCCCTGAAATTATTCATAAGCATCGTTGATGCGGAAGCCTAGTCCCTGGGCCCACAGGCCTGATGATGCACTTGCCAAGGAGCCGTTTCTCAAGAATAGGGCAGATGCCTCTGAGTCTTTGTCTTTTTTGTCCCCGCTGTTCACTAAAGCAGGTGTGTGTTTATGACATTTACATATGTCCAAAGACCTGTCAGTTTCAGATAAATATCCTTTTGTCTCTCTGATATCCCCAAAGTAAAGCTAAAGTCATTTCTTGGAGCTGAATGTCACCAATAGGAGCACATGTGTCTTTCCTGCGTTCAGGCCTTATCACTTGGCAACCTTCGAACTTTTCCATTTTAAATGAATCTATGAAAAGGAAAGAATCAGTCAACCTACAAAATAGTTGTGAACAGGACTAATTTCCCCTCAAAAAATACCAGTTTTTGTTGTTGTTGCTGTTTTCATTTTTTTTTAGGGCTGCACTCGCGGCATATGGAGGTTCCCAGGCTAGGGGTCTAATCGGAGCTACAGCTGCCAGCCTAAACCACAGCCACAGCCACGCCAGATCCGAGCTACGTCTGCGACCTACACCACAGCTCACAGCAACGCAGAATCCTTAACCCACTGAGCGAGGCCAGGGATTGAACCTGCAACCTCATGGTTCCTAGTTGGATTCGTTTCCACTGCACCATGAGGGGAACTCCAAAAAATACCACTATTTTAAAAAATACTCTTATCTTGGGAGTTCCCACTGTGGCTCAGCAATGACGAACCTGACTAGTATCCATAAGGATGCGAGTTCGGTCCCTGGCCCTCACTCAGTGAGTTAAGGATCCAGAGTTGCCAAGAGCTGTGGTGTAGGTTGCAGACACAGTTTGGATCCCCAGTTGCTGTGGCTGTGGTATAGGCTGGCAGCTGCAGCTTCAATTCGACCCCTGGCCTGGGAACTTCCATATGCCACAGGTTCGTCCCTGAAAGGCAAAAAAATTATATTCACTTAAAAAGAAAATAGATGTTTTTCGCATTTCTAAACAGTTTCAAAAGAAAAGACATCTTCCAAATTTCTCTGCCATTTCAGGAATCACATTTAGCCCCTCTCAGTGGTTCATCTCGGGTAGGATCGTTATAGAAAAGCTAACGCTGGAGTTCCCTTCGTGGCCCAGTGGTTAACGAATCCGACTAAGAACCATGAGGTTGCGGGTTCGATCCCTGGCCTTGCTCAGTGGGTTAAGGATCCTGCGTTGCCGTGAGCTGTGGTGTAGGTCACAGATGTGGCTCGGATCTGGCGTGGCTGTGGCTGTGGCAGCTGTAGTTCTGATTCACCCCCTAGCCTGGGAACCTCCATATGCCACGGGTGCAGCTCTACATAAAAGGCAAAAAGACAAAAAAAAGAAAGAAAAGCTAACGTTTTCCTCAATTTGACCTTTTAGTTTTCCTAAAGTAGAGGAGATTAGGTTTTCCAAAAACTGTCTTGGGGCCTTAGGATGACTGCTTCTCTTTGAGTTAATAATTTGCTTTGGGGAGTCTCTTTGACCCCAGCGAATATGTGGTCCTCAGTTATAACACTGAAGGCAAATCCGTCACCAAGTGAATCATAACTGATCCAGAAGTCAGCATCCCTCAGACTGATTCTGCCCCCATATGTTCTTGTGTAAAGTCCAGGGGCCTTCTCTTCCAGGTGAACCCCAAAGAGACACAGAACCAGAAGTCAAGAAAAGAGTTCCCATCTCAAGCCAGCTACCTGGCTGGTACTTCAGACTGACCAGACTGGGCTTCCTCCCAGCCCCTCTGCCTCTGCCTCTGTAAAGAGCCAAAATGTTCGATCAAAAGCAAAGTATTGGCGTTCCCGTTGTGGCTCAGTGGTTAACGAATCCGACTAAGAACCATGAGGTTGCAGGTTCGATCCCTGGCCTTGCTCAGTGGGTTAAGGATCCAGTGTTGCCGTGAACTGTGGTGTAGGTCGCAGATGTGGCTCAGATTCTGCGTGGCTGTGGCTGTGGTGTAGGCTGGCAGCTGTAGCTCTGATTCGACTCCTAGCCTGGGAACCTCCATATGCTGTGGGTACGGCCCTAAAAAGAAAAGAAAAAAAAAGGTATCGATTGGTTGAACTTGCTTTATTAACGTGTTTCATGTCAGGAGGAATTAAAGTGGCTAGGGTGATGTGTTGTACATGAGTGTTTGTGTATGCGTGGCGGCTGGGAGAAATCAGGTCCAGAGCAAACCCTGAGATGTTGTAGAAAAGCCATGCCTGACTCTTAATTCTTATACTCAAATGCTGACTTCCAGACATATGTTGGATGTAAATTTTTTACAGTCGCTTTTATGGTTTGTTGAATCAGGCATCTTTTAAAAAGTAACTATAATCGGTCTGCTTAATAGAAAGAAAACCTTGCTGGGCAGCATAGAAGTCAGCCATATTTCTAATCAAAACAGTATTTTCATGTTGTCTGGAAAGATTCTTAGCATCTGTAACTCTGAAGCATCCTGTATGACTGAAAGAAGAAACTGTATGACAAAGAAAGACAGAGCTGATAAACAGAAATAGTGTTATTACTACTCATAATAATAATAGTAATAATACTCCATCCTTATAAGGCAGTTCAAGCTTTTCAAAGCACTTTCCCCATCTATTATCCAATTTTAACCTTCATAGCAACCGTATAAGCTAAGTAGGACAGGTTTAATCTCCCTCTGACTCCCAGATCCTCCAAGAAGTTCGGGACAGAGAAAGAAAGACTTCCTAACTGATTGCAATGTCACAACTTGGTTCCAGGTGTCATGTGTTTGTTTCAGAAACTGGACCATGAGAACAGAGGTTAGGAGAACAGCGGGGCGGGAAGCAGGTCTTGGTCTGGCAGGGGAGATTTCGTCATTGGCGTCTGCCTGGCCCAGAGCTGGCTGTCCCCGTTCCAAAAGCACTGTCATTGTCAGCCCAGGGGGCATCTTGCTTCATCCCCAGACAACCCACGGGGATCTCGGGGATTGGGAGTGTGTACCCTGGCAGTACCCCCAGGACGCCAGGTGCCTGCACGGTCGGGTCCCGGGGTAATGCTGAGAGGATCCAGCTCCTGCTGCTTCTACTCAACATCTGGTAACAAAACCAGGAAAGGAGACGGACAAGAAGGTTGACCAGTCAGCTTCTGTTGGGATTTCTAGAGGATAAGAGATGCTTCTTTTTGCCTTTTTCTGCAACATTTGCATCTCCATCCTGCTTTTCCAATAGCCACCCCCCCCTCCAGCACACAGAGACACCCGGCAAGCGAGATGTGTGGTGAGGCGGCCGTCGTACTGTCTGATGACAACCCTGTAAAAAGTATGCACAGGAAGCAAAGACCACAGGGAAGTCCACCAGAGTGGGAGAGCTGTTTTTTTAGGGGTGGGCATTTTTTTTTTTCGTCTTCTCTTTTGTCTCGCAGTTGAATTTTCTGCTAGAAGTTTTTGTATTTCCCGTATAATTTTTAAGCAATATTTTTTGTTCATCTGGGAGAGAGAGGATGTGGCTTGGGTGGCAGAACCAGGGTAGCTGTTGGCAGGAGAGAGGAAGAGAGCAGCTGAATTCTTTCTGGTGAGGAAGGAACACCAGCCCCCGGGGTCCAGCCGGCAGCATCCCCTGGTCAGGCCCCCGGGGAGGAATATTTAGGTTTCATTCGCGGTCCAGATGTCAGAGCACCGTCCCCCGTTTTGTCAGCCCCTGGGGCCAGAGGTCCCTGGGCATTGCAGGCACCATTCATTTCACTGATGGCTCCGGAACTGGAGCCCCCAGGAGGTCTAAGCCCTCCTTCTTCTCTAACTCCCTAGCTACAGTGCCAGGCAGTGTGTGGGGGGGAAACCGGCTTCTGCCCTGGTCCTCCCGCTGGGCTCCAGAGCGAGGAGAGTGAGTATCCTTTGGGGCAGGATGACATCAACAGTAGCAGATTACTTTTTTTTTTTTTTAATTTTATGGCCCCACTCGAGGCATATTCCCAGGCCGGAGCTGTGGCACCACCAGATCCTTTAACCCACCGCACCGGGCTAGAGATTGAACCAGTGCCTCCACAGCCACCCAAGCCGCTGCAATCAGATCCTTAACCCACTGCACCATGGCGGGAACTCCAACAGTAGCAGGTTAGACTAGCGATGGCTGCCCTTGACTCTCGGAGTGAGTCTCCATGGAGAACCCAAGGGAGACGGCACCCGTGTGGCTGCCCCAGGTCTAGAGACACTGGTGCCCCTTTAATTCAGAGCTGGTGGTGGTGGCCAGCGGGGCTCCCCCCGTCTTGTCACCTCACTGTTTATGAGGGTCCGGGGAGGGAAAACCAGACTACTGCTGGGAAGTAAAACCCCGCATGGAGGGACAGTAAATAAGATGCGAAGCCCTCCTGGGCAGAGCTGGATTGTAAGAACTTGCCGGAAGAAAGGCAGGGAGGCCTCAGCCTTCTCGATGTCCAAGGCCAAGGCCCATTCGCTGACTTTTGAGCCCCTTTGGGGAATGTGGGGGTGCCTGCCAGCCCGGGAAAGGAATGTTCTCCCAGCTCCATGGCGGGCCTGTGGCTCTTGTTTCTCTCCAGGGCAGATGCCCATCCTCTTGGCACCTACACGCTGAAATCAGCACATAGCTGGGGTGAGGTTACCACTGCCTTTCCAAGAACACGTCAGGGGCTTCCCTTTGGTACTTGGGGTAAGTCCTCCCTTGCTAGAGGAGTAGAAGCACCTTCTAGAAAGAAACAAGGGTACTTGGGCTTTGGGGTTTTTTTCCCCAGGGGAAAAAAAAAACGTCTGGAGCTAACAATTTTCCTTTGACCTCTTTGCAAAGCAGCTTGAGTTGCAACAGCTCTGCTGACATGTTATATGGCCTTTTGTTGCAAGAACTTTGAAACCAGCATTGTTGATTTTTCCTCTTTCCTGTCGGCCTCTGTCCTGTTTCCGACGCGTGTCAGATTTGCTGTCTGGAGGGATCTTAAATACAGTAGCTCCTGGTATGGAAGCCTTTTGGACTTTGCCCGGGGCCTGAACTATAGGTATATATTCTTGCCGAAAATAAGTAAATACCATTTAGAGCAGAAGCGGAATTGCTTTGTTGCCAGCTGTGGGGAAGACGCCACGAGGCCCAAAGTGCTGTAACCCCTGCTATGCAAACAAGGCTTCTGCCTGGTGTGGAAACATCCGTGTCCCCAACAGCAAAGCTCTGTGTTGTTTAGGCACCGTCCAGGATCTGAGTGTCTGTTTGCTATCCAAAGGGTATAAGAGGGAAATCAAACATTCTTTCATATCATTATAAGCCCTGTGCAAACACAGCCCCTGGACAAAGCGCTTTCCTGGGCCCGTAACAAGGAACTGTTTGTCCTGACTGCCTGTCTCAAGCGGCCGGAGCAGGGCAGAGCCGAGTGTGCTGTCATGTGCACCAGTGCGATCTCACTCTCCTGGGCCAGGATTTGACAGGTGTCGGTGACCGAGTTTACCCTGTGGAATTCAATCAGAGCACCCACTGGGAGCCTTCAGCAAATGCCACGTCTAGCAGGCTCAGCGCTATGGAGTAACCTGGCTAAGCCACGGCGGCAGCAGAAAAACAAAAGATCGGGCTCCTAGGATTGCCTTTGTGCGTGGGGATTAACCAGCCACAAATGCCAGGATCCAGACTCACGTCTGCCTGTGTCTGATGCAACCGAAGGAAAAGCCTGAGCTCAGAATAAAATATCTTCCTCTCACTCCCCTGAACATTCCAGACATAACACTGCAGCTTCTGAATATTAATGAGGGCCTGATTTGTTCACCCAAAACTACTCCAATCAGTTAAATCCAGACCTGCCTCTGTCTGTTTTTCTGGTTACTCAGGTTCACTCCAGTCCACTTGTTCTGCCTTCTAAAGCTGTAATGTCCAGTACACGTGGCTGCTGAGCCCTGGAAATGAGGCTAGTCTAAATTGTGAGGCACCCCCAAGTGTAAAATACCCCTTGGATTTTGAAAACTTGGGATCCCCCAAAAGGTGAACCATTGCAATCATTTTTATGTAACGTAGATGTTGAAAATAGTGTGGCTTCGTTTGAGTCAATTAAATATATTATTCAAATTCATTTCACCTGCTTCGTTTCACTTCTTTTGACATTGCTACTAGAAGATGTAAAATGACACGCTCGGCTCACGTTGTTTGCATTGGACAGCGCTGGGCTGGCGCCTGAAGGAAGCTTAGGTCAATAGTGCCATCTGCTGGTCCACCTAAAGCAGATGCTAACGTGAACAGGAGTTCAGCAGGCTGAGCTGGGAAATACTGTCAGCAATATGCAACCTTCCTCTTGCAGAAGCTTCTGAGCAGGATCAGAGCTGACCCCTGAAATCTTTGCCTCATCAGCAGAGGTCTCAGAGAGGTCAATGGCAGACGGCTGGAAGGTGCGGGCTCCGTTCTCAACCTCATGGGTGCTGAGAAGGCCCAGGAGAACAGCGACTCTTCACGTAAAAAATATTTCAAACCACCACAGGGTTGTAAACAAGCGTTTAGCAGAATATAAGGAGGACACAGATCTGTCTGTTAAGAGACTAGTGTCCTCTCTCTAGATGATGCTGACCTACCTTGATCTGTCAAGAGTTTGAAAGTAGGACCCTTTGGAGTTCCCGTTGTGGCGCAGGGGAAATGAATCTGATTAGGAACCATGAGGTTGCAGGTTCGATCCCTGGCCTCGCTCAGTAGGTTAAGGATCCAGCGTTGCCGTGAGCTGTGGTGTAGGTTGCAGACGTGGCTCGGATCTGGCATTGCTGTGGCTGTGGTGGAGGCCAGCAGCTGTAGCTCCGATTAGACCCCTAGCCTGGGAACCTCCATATGCCACAGGTGCGGCTCTAAAAAGCAAAGAAAAAAAAAAACAACTTTATGGCTTCAAACCACAATAATCATTTAATATCTCTCACTGTTTCTGTGGTGAGAATTCAGGAGTGGCCGATCTAACATTTCTGCCTGAAGTCCGATGTTGGCTGGAGTCCTCGGTTCTTCTCCACGTGGGCCTTTCCGTGGGGCTGCTTAAGTGTCCTTGAGGCTTGGCAGCTGGTGTTCTCCAGAGAATGCAGTCTAAGATGCCTAAGAGGAAATTGTGCAGCTTTTATAATGTGGCCTCAGAGGTTACAGGCCATTACCCCCGCTGCATTGGATTGGTCAAGAGGCAGAAATGTGCATCCTACCTCTTGACGGAGAAGGTCAACGTCACGTTGTACAAGAAAATGTCAGAAGGGCTGGCCGTTATGTTTTCCAAATATCCAAAGTGCTTCCCCCATGTATAGTACTGTGCAACTAAAAAGCAAGCCTCATTTTGCAGATGAGGAAATTGAGGCTCAGAGAAGTAAAGTGACCAGTCTAACATCTCACATCTGGCAAGAAGCACTAAAGCCCAGTTCTAACTTCTAGACCACACTGGTGTGACCTCTCCAGACTGTCTCCCTGTGTCTCCCCTATGCTGTTATTCACTGCAAATCACACTGGCTAGTTCCCTGCATCTGCAAGGTGTGCAGCGCTCTCTTCAAGTATCTTAGATGATTTCTCAGATGTCTATCTGTATAAATCGTCATTTTATTGAATTGAAGCTCAGTAGAAGTAAGTTTCAACTAACTATAGAGCCCTTTTTACAAAAGCGCTGTAGCAGGGACAGTGTATACATTTTCCCATATTTTCCAGGCTGTTTGCTTCAAAGATCTCAGGCATGATAACCACATTATAATGTGTGTATTCACCTTCTGTTTGATTATCTGAGTATTACGGCTTATTTATATTTGAAACAGGTACGAATAATCACTGCTGGCTTCAGTAGTTTTCATAGTACCTGGTCATTGCAAAAAAAAAAAAGAGGTTTTTTTTTTTTACCACTTTTTGTCGTTCCACCTGCCGGACTGAAAACTAAAACCCAGCTGCCATAATCGTGTTCTGCTCTTCTTGGTTTCAGGTCAAACTTCCGTTTCCTGTAGATCAAATCACAGATCTTCCAAGGAACGATTTCCAGATGATGATTAAGATGCACAAGCTAACCTCAGAGCAGTTAGAGTTCATTCACGACGTCCGCCGGCGCAGCAAGAACCGCATCGCGGCCCAGCGCTGCCGCAAGAGGAAGCTGGACTGTATTCAGAACTTAGAATGTGAAATCCGCAAACTGGTGAGTCCGGTTCCCCTGCCCTTTGCTGTCAGTAACCTGGAGTGACCGGGGCTGCTGCAAAGTCCCAGCAGCGAAGGCCAGAGAGGGAGAGAGAAGGGCTGCCGTTCAGGGAAATTTGCATTGATTTTTAAACAAGTTTCTCAACAAAAATAATAGCTTTATATCTGTAATGCTGTAATGTGTGTGTGTGTCTTTGGATGTGTGATTATATGTCAGTATTTTATCTTGCAGCTATTCATATAGAGGAGGTGTTTTTTTTTTTTTTTTCCATTCAACATGTGCTAAAAGCTAACATTTACTGACTGCCTATGTGGACCAGGTACTATTCCAGACTGTTTTTATAGATGGTCCCCTATAAGCCTCACATCAAACCTATGACTTAGGACTACTTAATCTCCATTTACAGAGGAGGAAACTGAGTGCCGAGAAGTTAGGTAATTCCCCACGATGTGACAGAGCTTGAATGCAAACCCAGTTGCCTGATTCCAAATCTTGGGTGATTGCCCTGCCTTCTCCCGCCCGCCACAGGGGGGTGTAGATTAGAGGTAGGACCCCAGCCCACCGCCAGGGGTCGCTCAGCCATGTGATCTCCTGAAGCCCTTCTCGGCCCCAGGGCCCTGAATTCTGCAATTCTGCTTCAAAGCGGCTGTCTCCCCTTCCCTGTGCCCGAGAGTATTTTGTCTCAGGGAATAATCTCCCATCTTCCAGGCCTTCCCCTCGCTCAGAGCTCTGCACTCCCTTCTCCTTGATAACCTTAAGCAACAGGAGGTAAATCCAGGTGGCCTCTGGCTCCTGACTGTACCCTTGAAGGCAACCAGCACAACCTAATTCAGCTCAACCTCTTTGCCAACCAAGAGCTGGCAACACATCCCAGGTCCCACGACCGTGTCAGGCTGAAGAAGAGGGAGGCCACGTACTGTGGTCACGATCTAAGTTTGGGTCCTCAGACTGTACGTGGCAGTCCTTTGCCTTATGGTAAGCCGCTGTCCTGACTGAACTTAAGAACAAGATAAGACGTTTGAGAAGCCTGAGCAAATGTTATCTGTTAGCAATATAGTCCTGGACCTCATGGTCTTTTTTTTTTTTTTTTTAATCTAATTAACACCCACCCAGCAAGAAAAATTCATCCATGTTCAGCAGCTGCCATCGCCTACAAAATAAAGGCTAAGATCCTTGGCAAGAGGCATGGTGCTCTCCGTGAGTCAGTCTACCGTCCAGGACCACCTTGCACTCCCTCCCTCGAACTTGACCCCTAATAAAATCAAACTGTGTGCAATTCCCCTCCGCCGCCATCTCCTGCCATTTCTACCTCATGCTTCTGCTGTTTCTCCTCTACTTTGGACAGTCCTCGACTGCTTTCTTCTCTGACTACATCCTTTGTTAAGAGTCAGGTTACTGTTTTGGAGTTCCCTGGTGGCCTAGTGGTTAAGGATTGCCACTGCTGTGGCTCATGTTCGATCCCTGGTGGGGGAACTTCCACATGCCATGGGTGCAGACAAATAATAATAATAATAATAATAATAATAGAGTCGGGTTACTGTCACCTCTCCAGGGCCCCTATCCTGAGTTCCTGGTGAGGCTGAGCTCTGTCCTCTGAGCCCTGATCTGACCTCTGGCTTCATACTTATCACATTAATCTCACATTATTAGAGTTCCCATCGTGGTGCAGCGGAAATGAATCTGCCTGGAAACCACAAGGTTGCGGGTTCGATCCCTGGCGTTGCCGTGAGCTGTGGTGTAGGTAGCAGATGCGGCTTGGATATGGTGTTGCTGTGGCTGTGGCGTCGGAAAAAAAAAGCAAAAACAAAAACCTTGCATTATCTGTGTATGTGTTTGTCCCCTCAGCCCCGGCCCTAGACTGTAGATTCTTCATGATCAGGACAGTCTTGTTGATCTGTGAGTCTCCAGTGCAGGTCTCTTGAGCTTTTCAGGAAATGCCTGTTGCCCTAAAATTTATTGGAAGTTGTGACTAGGTCATGAGATTACAAATTTCTTCTCTCTTTCAAATTTTTCTTCAGTGTTTTAACAACTGCAACAAAAATTTTCATTTAAGCAACATAAGGAAGCTAGGTATTGCTATAGTTGAGTGTGGGTCTTTGAAAGCCTGCTGGGCTTAGGTAGGGACCCAAGCAAGCCTGAGCCTACTGGGTTTAAGGCCTCAGGGCCCTAAGCACATGTCTCTGGTAATTCCAGCCCTGTGCTCTTTTTCGAGTAGGAGAATAACTCTAATGTCTGATTTTTTGTAATTAGCATTCTCCTCTGTGTAATTTGTATACTGAACAAATAGGAAAGTCTCAGCCACTCACCAGGCAGACAGGCTGAAGCACTTTGCTAATGTTGTTTAGTTGAAAAACCAAGAAGGCATCTCCTAGTTCTCCCCCTACTTTTTTGGAAACCCCTTAGATAGCTGTGTTTCCCTGCTGAACGAGAGTGTCAGGTGCTCATCACATGTACTCCCTGACTTGGAGCATCATGCTCTTCACCGAGGCCTTGATTGGTACTGCTTTTCCTGCAGAAAGCCAAAACACTGTCACATGCGGCATTTCATTTTCTTGCCCCTGCAAAGTGGGCCAAGATCTGTGGGCTTGGAGCAGATGGGTGACTTGGCCAAGATGATGTGGCAGAATTAAGATTGGGATTCCTGGGAGTTCCCATCGTGGCTCAGTGGTTAAGGAACCCAACTCGCATCCTTGAGGACACAGGTTCGATCCCTGGCCTCGTTCAGTGGGTTAGGATCTGGCGTTGCCCTGAGCTGTGGTGTAGGTTGCAGATGCTGCTCAGATCTGGCGTTGCTGTGACTGTGGCTTTGGGACAGCGGCACAGCTTTGATTCGACCCCTAGCCTGGGAACCTCCATATGTCACAGATGCGGCCCTAAAAGACAAAAAAAAAAAGATTGGGATTCCCATCTTTGGCCTCTCACTTTGCAGACTTCCAGGTCCAGGGAAGGAGGGTGCAGGTTACACAGCCACAGCTGTAAGATTTCTTTTCCCCAGGAGCCCTTCTGAAGTGTTTTAAACCGAACCCGCCGCCCTGGGTGCTTTGCCCACTCCTGGGCGGGCCGGGTGGGCGGGATAGGCTGGCCCCGCCCACTCACTCCCACCGGCCGCTGTCTCCCGCATGCCCCTCCGCTTTTGCAAACTTTCGTAATGTATTTCTCTCGAGTTGCACTTGTACATCTGTTTATTTTTCATTTTTAAAACATGTTTCCTTGATAGATTTATAAATATTTTAGCAGGTGCCCTTTCCCCGTGTAAATCTCTGCCTCAGACACACATGCCCACACTGCCTGCCAGATTGCATTCGTGCTACAGCACGTGCAGCTCCGATGGAGGAGAGCCCCTCTTCGTGTGTCTGCTGCTGTCTCTCCCTCCCCTTTGCAGTTCCTCTCCCAGCCTCTTCTCACCCCTCCTGTGCCCCTTTGCCAAGGGTAAGGACTCACTTCACACTTCTTCAGATGACCCGGTTCTCCGTTTCACTGTGCGCGCCTCACCTCACACAGTTCCGGGAAAACCTGCAACAGTCACCAGTCGCCCCTGTGGTATGGTAGCTAAATTCATCTCTCTGATGGGGTGATGCATTTCAGTAATAGGAGAGCTTATGGGGGGTTTTCTCTAAGGAGAACATCTCGGAACCCTGGGCTGAGGCACCAGGGCACAGCCTCCTCACCTCTGTCCCCGCTTCCAGTGTCCAGAGGGAATCAGTGTTTGGGACAGTCCCCAAGCCATCCCACTTCCCGTTGTGTTGTCCATCAGCTGCTAAGGCCAGCGAGCCCGCTGATTTGGATGGAACTATATGAAACTGCCAGTGGTTGAGGGCTTTTGTTTTGGGGGGGGTGAAATTTTTATTGTTTTTTTTTTTTTTAATTTTCTTTCTTAGAGAAGTTTTTAGGTTCACAGCAAAATTGAAGGGCAAGTACAGAGTTCCCACATGCCCCCTACCTCTCTCTCTGCACTCATAACCTCCCCCCAGTGATGCATTTCTTACAGTTGATGAATCTGTATTGACATAGCCCCATCACTCAAAGTCTGTAGTTTCTGACGCTTCGTGTTCTATGTTCTGTGGCTTTGGACATATGTATAATGACATGTACCCACCATGACAGTGTCATAGAGTACTTTCACTGCCCTGAAAATCCTCTGTGCATATCCCTCCTTCCCTCACCTGAACCCCTAGCAACCACGGATCTTTTTACTGTCTCCATGGTTTTGCCTTTTTACAGAATGTCATATAGTTGGAATTGGTCAGGGTTTTTTTTTCTTTTCCCTTTTTTTAGGGCCAAACCCACAGCATATGGAAGTTCCCAGGCTAGGGGTGGAATTGGAGCTGTAGCCACCGGCCTACGCCACAGCAGAGCCAGTCCAAGCCGCGTCTGCAATCTACACCACAGCTCAGGGCAACTCCAGATCCTTAACCCACTGAATGAGGCCAGGGATCGAACCTGTGTCCTCATGGATACTTGTCAGATTCGTTTCTGCTAAGCCAGGGCGGGAACTCCCGGTCAGTTATTTTTGAACTTCAGGAATGGTAACCCAATGCATTTTGGGGAGATTTGGGTTTGGGACTGAGAGTTTTCCAGTTGATCCTCTGCAGACTCCAAGTTCCAAGAAACTGGATCCTTGACTCTTTGCAGTTTTCTGGTTGGTAGTGATTCTGCTGGTCATTTGGCCCCGCCCAGAGAGGGATGAAAAGTTGCCACAAGGAAGGTATCAGAGTCAGTGGCACATCTGGGTGGGCTATTCAGATGGGAGACTTGGCAGAAATCTGTGCCCAACCCTTGGATATATATTTTTTTCCTTTTTTTAAGTTTCTAGATCCTGACCTAGTCATTCATGAGTTACACTATAATGTAGGATGCAAAAGCTGAAGTTGGAGGAGTTCCTGCTGTGGGACCGTGGGTTAAGAATCCTCTTGCAGTGGCTGCGGTCGCTGGGGAGGCACGAGTTCCGCAGCGTTGCTTCAGCTGCGGTGTAGGTCACAGGTGCGGCTAGGATAGGATTCAGTCCCTTCTGGGAACTTCCATATACCACAGGTGCAGCTGTTTAAAAAAAAAGAGCTAAGTCGGAGCCCCCCCCGCGCGCGCCCCCCAGAAACAAGGTCTTGGGGCCTCCAGTTCAGACTGGATCAGACCCTGTCTTTTCCCTGTTGTCCAGGTGTGTGAGAAAGAGAAGCTGTTGTCCGAGAGGAATCAGCTGAAAGCGTGCATGGGGGAGCTGTTGGACAACTTCTCCTGCCTTTCCCAGGAAGTCTGCCGAGATATCCAGAGCCCCGAGCAGATCCAGGCCCTGCATCGGTACTGCCCTGTCCTCAGACCCGTGGGTCTCCCCGCAGCCTCCAGTATTAACCCCGCGCCCTTGGGCGTGGAGCAGAACCTTGCCGCCCCGCAGTGTGCGGTGGCGGAGAGCGCCCCCTGCTGCTTGGAGCAGGGCGCAGCGCCCCCCGGGCCCCCCTGGGCCCCGGGCAACGCCTCAGAGAACTGTACTTCTGCGCGGAGGCTGGAAGGCACCGACCCAGGAACCTTCTCAGAGAGAGGACCCCCTCTGGAACCCAGGAGCCAAACGGTGACCGTGGACTTCTGCCAGGAAATGACTGATAAATGTACGACGGATGAACAGCCCAGGAAAGATTACACCTAGGGACGGCCCGCCTCCCCGTTCTCACCCCTCTCCTGCCCAGGTGTCCTCTGGTCAGCCTGCGGTGCTGTTCGTCTGTCCTCTGGAAGAACCGAGAAGGAATTTGGTGCACACTACAGCCGTCTTAGCAGCAATACTGTTTCTGAGTAGTCTCTCCTCCCTTCAAGCAGGAGCGATGCAGAGTTACCTTCCCAATGGTGCTACCCCTTGCTCAGGCAAGGCCAGGCGACGGTGGTGACACTGTCTGTCTGGGGGTTCATTTCAGTCTTAACAGGGATAGACTCTAACACCTCTAGGACCCAACCACGGATTTTTTTTCTCAGTGGCCCATGTCACAAACCCTATCTCAGGAATTTCTTCTGAATGTTCGATTTTTTTCATTGAAGACAGCTTCTATACACATCAAAGTTTTATAGCTAGACTGTACATATTATATATAATATATATATGAAATATATATCTCTCTCCATATGCAAAAGTCCTGCATGCCTCACTTTTCTCATCCTAAAACTGGAAACTTCGTTTCTTGTTTCTAAACAGGTTCCAACATTCCTCTTCTTTTGTCTCTGATGCTAGAACGAGCTTGGTAACTGTTAACCTGGTCGTTTTTCTTGCTTCACCATTCGCTTTCAATTTGTGCTTATTTATGGACAGAACTCAATGTTGGAAGCTTTCTTTGAGGTTTTCTTTCAGACCTTTTTATTATTATTATTATTATTATTATTATTATTGGTTTGGTTTGGGCACTGTCAGATGGTGCCAGTTGAGTATCGTGGGTTTGGTTTTTTTCTTGCAGATACTGTACAGTCAAGGTCAACTTTGCCACTTGCACTGAGTTTTGGGTCAAACCTATTTTCTTAAATGAAGTTGTCACTTCAGTATAGCTCAAGTATACTGTATATTCTTTGCTTTTAGTTAAAAAGTAAAACAGTTTAGCTAATTAAAAAGCACTCAGGTGATAATTATGTAGGAAAAACAATCTTGCCAAATAATGAATTCATCCTAGGATGTAGACAATAATCTGCTTGAATATTTTTATATTTCACCTCCTCCCCACCTTGCCCTAAGCGAAGTTTAAGTGCAGAGAGTTCAGAGTTGATGCTGGATGTTCAGATTCCCCAGTGGGGAAAGAGTTTGGACGTCTCAGTCGAAAGCGCATCCGAACAGCAGGAATCGTGATTTTAGACCAGAACTCGGCAGGCATTGGCTCCTAGATATCAAGTTAGAACTGTTTTCTCAGCCAGGGAGTAAGTCCCGTTCATTTCAACACTTCCCGAGGCCTCTGCTTGCTCTTGGAAGTTCAGGACCGTAGCAACTTCTCCTTCAAAGGACTTGGCTGACCAATCACCCAACTTCGAGCCCAGGACCCGCCTCCCGGGACTCACTGGAGGGGGTCTGAGTCACAGCCCTGTGTGTGTGTGTGGGGGGGGGGGGTCCTGCCTGTTAAGTGGCCGTCCTGGGGTTAATGCACCTGGCCCAGAGTAGGAGAGAGCAGGACAGACGCTAGAGGCACTAGACAGATGTGCATTAGCCTGAGGTCTGTCCCTGATGCAGGCAAAAGCATTTCTTTCTCCCTCCCTTCTCCAAATGCTTCGAGTTGAATCCTGAAGTTTTCCCACCGGTTTCTTGTCAGAGGGCAGATTTCATTATGGGGCTTTGGACTTGATGAGGCCAGAAACCCTCCCTGCCCCCACCCTCACCACGCACACACCTACACTCACCTGATGACAATTTCCTTCCCTTGCTGCAAAACTGATTGGCTTGCAACCCACGGAGACTCTCCCTTGGCTCAGGGGGCTTGTGGGCCCCGGGCCACGTTTACAGGCAGGCGCAGGCCCGCCCCTACAGCCTGCAGAGGAAGGATCAGCTCCCTGCCTCCTGGAACCCTCCAGCCTGGCTGCGGGTAAGAGTCTGGTTTGATGTGGGAATGGGGTGGTGGGCAGTGGGGACTAGATGGTTGATTTTGTTTCTTTATTTGTGCCATTGTTTTGGACAATATTAAAGCTGCATGTAAAAGGGGAAATTAGTAGATGACGTAGGAGAAAAGTGAAATCATAGTAACATATGTTTTAGTATTAACTTTTTTCTGTACAAATAGTAGTGCTAAATGTTTAAATATGTATGAATGCCAGAAATGTGTTGGTTCATGCGGTAGGGTAAAAAGGAAAAAAAAGAGACTTTTCTTTGAAAATAGTTCCGCTTTTAAAATCTGCCTCTGGGTTTTTGTTTTTTCTCGTGTGTGTGTGTGTGTGTGTGTGTGTGTGTGTGTGTGTGTGTGTACATGCGCGTGCGCTCGTCTGAGGAGTTTTGCTCCAGTTCCGTGTTGGAAAATCCGTTTTTGTCATGGCTGTTGGAATTTCTTGGTCTTGGAGAACAGTTCTGTTCTTCACCGTGAGGTTTGCCTTTGGGGAAAATTGGTGAATCACGCGATCCATCACAGGTGTGTGTGCTGGTGGAGTCAGCCAACAGTACTTTGGTTTTTTTTTTAATTCTCGTTGCCTTTTTAAAGTGACCTACTCTTGTTTCCCAAAAGGAATGTCTTCTGCCCGTCTTATAACTAGGTCCAAACCAGCTCGCTGGCGTGATTTACCCTGGTACCAACTCATGTGCAACTGGTAGTCTTGACCACATTCCGTCCCCGTCACCTTCCTGTTGTCCTGCCAGCCGGCCGCCCCGCAGGTGGGGAGGGGGTCTCTGCTTCCCTCCTCCCTAACTGGGCCCTCCACCCACCAAGCCAACCCCTACCTCTCGTTTCTCCCTTTTCCCCGACCAAACTCTGGCCACCCTGCTGGAGAATCCGTCTTTTGATTTCTTAGAGATTTTTAACATTGTTGGGGTTTGGTTCAGCAGCCACCAGGAACAGTGACTGGCTTTGTGCAATTGTCGACATGGCATGTCTGTGTGCTTCCGGGCAGATTCAAAGGGAGGACTAGCTGGGAACCAGAGTCCAAGTGGCCTCCAGGGGAGTTTTAAAAACCAGCCTGTCTCCTTTCCCTGGGACCCCTTAGTGCAACCCGTGTCTCTTATGAAAGAGAAAAGTTAACAGCCAGGGGTGGCGTTTGCACAGCGTGGCGACATTTAGTAGTGTTTTTAAGGGTCCGTCCTTACAGATAGGACTCTTCAGCCATGGGATGTTCGGGAGGGTCCCTGTGACAGGTGGGTAGGGTCTCCAAGTGGTTGGGGCTGACGTGGGCTGTTGGAGTGAGGACAGTGGCGGTGGCCCTGGGGCTAGTTCATATCTGCCTGAAACTAGCCTTCCCCTTGGATCTGCCTTTCTTCTACTTGTGTCTCCAGACAACCTTGCTTCCTTCAGGTTGGTCAGGCTTGGGCAGGTATGTGCTTTGCTATATGTGTCTGTCTCTCTGCGTTATCTGGGGGTGCCTTGAATAAAAGAACTTCACTTCACGACATACTGATTCTGGAACAAAAGCACTGCAAAAAAAAAAAATTGCAAACAAAAAAAAGAGCTGGCAAAGTTAGCAGACCACCTGTTCCTTCTTTTCTGGGTTCCCTTAACCATGACTCAGGCGTCAGAGGTGATGCTGCAGTAGGAAATGTTTTGTATAGTGTGCAAGTAAGTTATGAACTTTCTAAAGGTATGCTGCTTTTAAGATGCACTATGATTTTGGATTTAATCCTTGTGTCGCTTTCCCAAGGAAGTAAAATTTAAGAAAAAAAAAAGGCTGGTGATTATTATGCCAATTGCCATTTCTCCTTGAAAAGGAGGGCAGGGACCAGTGACAGACTTGCACGAGGGGACTGCTAAAAGCCAAGCAGGCACACTGTGGAGTCCAGTGCTAATGTCCAGAGGTCTAAGCCTACACTTTCTTTTAATGCTTTATGAGTGCCAGTAAAGGAGAAGGAACAAAGGTGTGAAAATGATGCGCCTTTGAAGAAACCACCAAGTCCTGCCCCTGCAAGCCAATCCATGTGCTGTATTGTTGAATAATCCACTCAAAATGAGAAAAAGCCGGCAAAGCTCTTTTGAATTGTTGGCTTCCTAGTTCTCTAGACTCTAGCCCATTTCAATTAGGAGCTGCTTAATAAAAGACTTCAAACTGCTCCATTAGTGCTTTTACAGTTGTTGGAGGAGTTACCGATGGAGAAGGGCACAAGAATCAAGTTCTGTCCTCAATTCACTCTAAACAGGCAAGGAGACATAATTTCTTTTTAAAGGCTAAAGTCGGTCCACTGGATCATGCTAGTCTTTCTTCCCCCAAATTGAGGATTGTTTTGTAGCTTCAGTTTCTGGGGGGTCAGTCCACAGGGCAGTGCCTGTGTGGAGTTGGTATTTGTGCAGGCAGCCTGTGTGCTTGGAGGCACTCTGTGTTCAAGCTGTGTGTGTTGAATACTGCCCGAGCCATCTCCTGACCCAGGCATCAAAAGACTGATGCTGTAGAATAGAATACATTTGTACACACAGAGTGTGTGCAAACAGTCTTTGTACATAGAAAAGACCTATTGTGGCAGACGGAGGATAAATTATTCAACCGACGGTGCAAAAACATTTCTTGCAAAGAAAAGTTAAGTGTATAGTATTTTCCTACACTCCACCCTGGGAGGTAATATTTATATCAGATGACTATCAGTGCATTTCCATTGTACTATGAAAAAGATGCCGCCCTCTTGTGAAGAAAACCCACTTGGTGGCAGAGCCCACTTTCGTAGCTTTGATTTCCTGTCGTGACGTGGTGTGTGCGTTTCACTCTCAAGCAATGGACAAACAGCTCTGACTTTCCATTCCAGTGGATTGACCTCAGATAACACAGTGGCCTCCTTAGACGCAGAAGTGCACGCAGAGCGTTCATTTCAGGTGGACTCGCCTGCAGTGCCAAACGCTCCCCTGGGGATGGGGAAGAGTGAAGGGACTTGGACAGAGAGGGTTTCTCCTACCTGTCTTCTACCAAACATATTTGGAGGTGTGGGGGGGGCGAAACGCCCCGTGAGCCCTAGCAATGCGTTTTCACACATGTAAACACTGGGAGGCCCGTTCACACGCTGACACAAAAGACCTGCCACTGCTAGTGAGCGATCTGGAAGATTCCACACGCAATCGGGAGCTTCGGGCGCTGGTTAGACACGGGGAGCCCCTTGAGGCAAGCACCACCTTTGCTTGGGAGGCCCAAAGGGGCCCGTGAGAATTTGTTCCAGAACCAGTCTAATGCAAGTGCACCTCTAATCTATGCCTTACAAACTCCAGAGGCCATATTCAAAACAGGGTCTTCTCAGTGTATGCAAGGGGCTGCAGCCCCTCTCCTATTCCTCCCCAGGTCGAACAATACGGACAGTTTTCACACATATCTACCTGTATAACCCTCTGTACCTCTCATAACTGGTCAACGACTGTAACAGGTTACATCAGGTGTTTTTCTACATACTTTTTACACAGATTCTATGCGATTAATGTAACTTAATTCAATGCATCATTTTATTGTACTAGTTCTTAGACTTGTCTTTTTATTTTCTAAGTGATTGTGGTTTTTTCTTGTGGTTTTTATTGTAAAAATGAAACGGCTGTTGATGCTTCTTCTCTGTAACTAAGAATTTTTACCTTTGGCGGGGGGGAAAAAGTATTGCTATGAACTAATGAATTGAAATTTCATTTACTCATTGTAAATACACTATTGTGCAAAAAAAAAAATTCACTCAATTGAATTGCTAGCGTTAACTGAATTTTGTCTAGACACCATTTCTTTTGATGAAATAAAGACATATCATTACACGTTGTAAACTGATTTTCTCTGCCTCTGATCCCTGTGTTAGAGATTATGGAGCTGGAGGCCTTAGGAACCCCTTCCTCCCAAAAAAGCCATGTCTCTTCTCTTATTTGGCCCCCTCTCTGCTACCTGATTCATCTGATAGAAAAATGGGATCATGCTAATGTGAATCCTCAACTCCTAATTTTAAAAATCCCTAGTGCCCGTGAGAGGAGACAAAAAGCATTAAACCCAATTTCCTGGTTTTTCATGTTTTGTCTTCTTAGGGTCACACTGGTGGCATACAGAGTTTCCCAGGCTAGGGGTTGAATCGGAGCTGCAGCTTCCAGCCTACACCACAGCCACAGCAAAGTGGGATCCAAGCCACATCTGTGTCCTACACCACAGCTTGTGGCAATGCCAGATCCTTAACCCACTGAGCAAGGCCAGGGATCGAACCCGAGTCCTCATGGATACTAGTCGGGTTCGTTACCACTGACCCACGACAGGAAATCCCAGGATATTGTTTCTTACAAGGACATGTATCTACAATGATCTCAAAACAACAGGTTTAATGGATGACAAAAAAAAAACAACTAAATAAAAGTAAATGGGGAAAAGGGAGCACCAATACCAAGAGACAATGAATTGCAGGGCAGAGTTGAGAATTGTGGTGAGGGAGTAAATACAGCTAAGCCAGAAAAAAGTATTTGATCTTGTGAGTCTTGGATTGTGACGTAAAGGGAAAATGAGAGGATGAAGGCGGGCAGGCCAGACGGTCTGAGTGCTGGACTCGGGAGCCGTCTGGCCAAGCTGGCAGTGAGACTGTAAAGGAATTCACGTGAGGCTGGGAAGGTGCAATGCTGCCAGGATCTGAGCTTCCAGAAGCACATGGCCTTACCCCATCTGCCAGGTGGGAAAACTGAAACCACCAGTTGCCAAATCCCATGCCCTCCCCAGGCTCCCCCTGAGGTGAGGGCTTTAGGGAGCATATGCTGGGCCTGGCAAATGTGCATTGTTGTGAAATCATCTCCCTCCTAACATCTTAGGTGTCAGAGGTAAAATATAGTCCTTTTGCCTGAAGACATGAAGTTACTCAATCCATGCTGGGAAAATAGGTGGATCATGGCCCCAAAGTTTTCTGTAGGAAAACCTCGGGTCATTTAGAACCGATGGTCCTTTGCATCTTCAACCTGACTTCTGGGCTTGTGGCAGGAATGACAGTGGTGCTTGGATACAGAACAAGGCCTTTGTGTCCCGTGGAAGGAAGCATTCAAATGCTGCACCACCATCCACCCTCACCCCACAAGCAGCCCCAAATGGGCGGCAGCCGTTTCCTTCCTGCTTTGAATGCGCACCGCTGGGGTGATGCACGTCTACTTCCAGAGCCCAGCGAGGATTCCCAGTCTGCCTGCTCCCTGCCAGCGGTCCTGTGGTACATTGTTTGGAAAGAACTGAGCAGTTCAGGCCCAGAAAGATGGAAAGGCTGGGAGCCCATGTCCCGCTGTGCAGGTGTCTTTCATCTGATTCAAGAACATGAGCCCTTCTGTCGCCACACCCACCCCTGACTCCCACAGATGCCGACATCTGTGTGCTACTGGCTGCCTAGGCGACGAGAAAGAGGCTCCGGTTCTCCGTGGCCAGTTCTCACTCTCTCCCCTTGAAGACACGGGCACCCCCGAGGCAGTGATCCGCTTCCTAAAGCTGTGGATGGAAACCTCCAGAGACACACCAGCCGTTGCTGGAAGCATTACATTTTACGCTGCGTCCTTTTAACTTTTTTTCTTAACCTCTATTCGTGCTGTACAGGTGATGACCATCTAAAGGCTTTTGAGAGTCAAATTTAAATTAAAAAAAAAAAAGGTGTTAGGGAGGTGGGGACACTGCCATACAAGCTTCTGAAAGAGTTTCTCATAATAAATCCGCTGAGCAGTTCCTGCTGTCGCACAAGAGGATTGGTGGCGTCTTGGGAGCACTGGGACGCAGGTTTCATCCCTGGCCCGGCACAGCGGGTTAAGGATCCGGCATTGCCACGGTTTCGGCTTAGTCACAACTATGGCTTGGACCTGGTCCCTGGACTGGGAATTCCATATGCCACAGGGCGGCCAAAAATGGAAAATACATAATAAATCTGTTGACAGGATAGGACGGGACACCAGTGAGTAAGGAATAGACTGCATACCTTCACTCAGCCAACACTGGGCTACATAGTGGGCATCCAAGACTTGAAATGTACAGCCCTTGCAGTTCTCGGGTAGCTCAGTGGGTTAAGGATCCGGCATTGTCGTTGCTGTGGCTTATTTTTGATCCCTGGCCCAGGAACTTCAGCATGCTGTAGGTGTGGCAAATTACATTTTAAAAATAAAATTCACAGCCCTTATCATTATAGCTTTCACAGGCTGTCATGTGAACAAATATACAAATAAATCATTGTCCAGGGGCTGCTGATGGTTATGGACAAGAGAGAGCAGGGCTTCTTAGAAGGAGCAGGGGCTTGGAGCAGTTAGATCCGGGCTTGAATTTCCAGCTGTAAAGCACACATTTCAGCTGGAATCTAGCAGGGAGGGTAAGTTACGCCTTGAGCCTTCTCTGATCTATAAAATGGGGACAAATGACAGCTTTACACAGTTGTACGGGGTAGTGATGATGTGTCCTAAACACCTGGAACGTGGGTGTCCCTTAAAATGGCACCCATGTGGGCCTGACCCCAGTGTCATCTTCACCCATCTGCTCTTCACTCCCTCTTTTTTTTTCTCCTTCTTTCTTTTTTAGCCACCCCAACGCATATGGAGTTCCCGGGCCAGGGGTCAGATCTGAGCCATGGTTGCGACCTAAGCCACAGTTGCTGCAACACCAGATCTTTTAACCCGCTGTGCTGGGCCAGGGGGACCGAACCTGCATCCTGGCACTGCAGAGATGCCACCTATCCCATTGCACCGCAGCAGGAACTCCTTCACTGGCTCTTCTCTCACCTCACCATGGAAAAGATCACACACCTCGTCACGTCTCCACACCTCACTTCTTCCTCTGCAAACTGTGGGAACAGAGAAGACTCTGGAGCCCCTTGGGCTAGAAGCATAGACTGCCCCAGCCAGTGCCGGGGTCCCTTCTGCAACATCCCAGGCAGTTATCCAGGGTACTGGGGTTCTCCGGAGAGACAGGACCAATAGGCTATTTTAGAGACAGATAGCTATTGATTGACTGACTGGAATTGGCTCACACAGTTACGGAGGATAAGAAATCCACGATCTACCTTTTGCAAGCTGGAGACCCAGGAAGCCAGCGGCGGCAGAGTTCTGAGAATTACAGAGTCGGTGATGGAAGTTCCAGTCCAAGAGCAGAAGATTGATGCGGTTGCAGCTCAAATAGAGAAAGCAGGTTCACCCTCCACCTTTGTGTTCTACACATGCCCTCAGCAGATTGGACGCCGGTCCCCGGCTTGGGAGGGCAAACTTCACTCAGAGAGCCACCGAGTTAGGACACAGGAAGTGGGGAGTTATGAGGCAGGAGCCAGCCCAGGAGGGCTTCGTGTGCCTGGCTAAGGAGTACAGGTTTTACCTCAATAGGATATAGACGATGCAGAGCCGTGTCTTTGGAACAAACTGCTTCTCCTTATCACAGCCTTTGTCGCAGGTGTATGGCTAGGGATGGGGGAGTCTGGCCGTGGGATGGAGGATGGAGGAGCTAAGTGGTCCTTCCATGGGAACAGAGTCCACCTTTATGATTCTCAAAACTCAGTGACAACCAGCCAGCCAGCCAGCCAGCCTCACAGTCTGGGTGGTTAGCGCCCATCACAGCCCTTCCCTGCAGTGCTTTAAGAAGTGATAAGTGCTTTCTGATACACCTCTCCCGGAAGGCTCGGGACCCCTGGGAGGGCGGGGAGGGTGACGAAGCGGTTCCGGCCTCAGTCACTCCCCTGGAAGTCAGAAAAGAGATCCCACAGGCACCTGCTGGCCCAGTCCTGGCCTCACCGCTGATAACACAGGAGCCCAGTGGCAGGAGAAAGTCAGGCGATGCGGCTATTTGCCAGTGTTGTAATCAACATTTTATGTCACGGCATCTAGGAAGGAACACCCAGCTGCTCCGTCCCCAAGAAATGAGCTGATGAGAGGAAGAAAACAAAGAGCATCCTTCCGACCTCCCCGGTGCAGGCAGGAAGCATGCTGAGCGCAGGCTGCGGGCGGAGCTCTCGGCCTGATCTGGACCTACGTTCTGGGGCCCAAACTGCTGCTGCTGCGGAGCCGGCTGCTGGTGGGGAAGGCAGCACACCCCACTCCTCCTCCCTTCTGACAGCAGCTTCTGCCCCTAGACTTTCTCTGATGGTGTGGAGTGCCTCCCTGGTACGGAGCTTCAGAGCGGCTCAGGCAGTGTAGCCAGCCGGGCAGGGAGCGGCTGACCCCTCCACCAGGGGGCCCGGGACACGGCTGCCGCCTGACGGACGCGTGGCTCTGGAGGGGTGGTTCCTGCAGCTCCTCCTACAGTCCAAGCTGACACACAGACAACTTCCATCTTGCAGATGCCAGCTGCTCCCGGGTCTGGTTTTTCTGATCCCAGGATTATTATTTTTTCATAATAGATGAAAGTTCTAGAAGCATGTTCTGAAACAAAACAGACAAAGGACCTGTAAAAAGCCAGTCCGGCCCACGCACCTGAGACTCCATGTGTGTCACAAATACCCGGAATCCAAACAAAGGCACCTACAGAAGTCAATCCTCCTGCAACGTTGCCCCGGAGATGCACGTCTGTGTAAGAGGTTCTGTTCCCCGACAGCACTGCTGTGGAAGATAGGCATTCCTCCTGCCATCTCCTCCTCCCCCAGTTATGGTTGTTTTGTCTAAAATCCAGATCTAAAACTAAAAGGCCAACCTCTTCCTAAGTGCCATCTTTCTCCCCTCCACAACTAACCGGAACTTTTGACTTTGCAATAACGTGGAATGGGAAAACTAATCCAAATATGAACTTCCATTTTGAGTAATCTACCCTAAAAATACGCTGCACTTGTCTTCCTTGTGCAAGGAGGGCAGGAAACAGCAGTGGGATACAGGAAAAGGAACTTGGGTTGAGTCAGACAAGCTTGGGATAAAACTCCAGCTCATTCACTCATTCAATATGAGCAACATATGTCCCTGCTATGTCCCAAAGACTGTGTTTTAGCACACCCTAATTGAATGACTTTGGACAAGTCATCTATTGCCAGATCCTTAAACGGGAATAATCACAGGGTTAGAATGAGGAAGCCCATGGCCGTGTCTGGACCACAATCCAGGACTCAGTAAAGTGAGGGTCTCTCCTCCTCTTCTTTATATTCTTCGGTAATGGATATATTATGTAAAACTTCTCTGCCAAACGGTTTAATACATTATAACAATACAGGTGACAATGAGAGATGAATCCTCACATAGATTCACATTTTACTGTTCTTTCATATTGCTTGATGTCTTTCAATGAACATGTATTACTTTAATTTAAAAGAAGAAATAGAAGTAATAAAAAGACTTCTTTCAGGAGTTCCTGTCATGGCGCGGTGGAAACGAATCCGACTAGGAACCATGAGGTTGCAGGTTCGATCCCTGGCCTTGCTCAGTGGGTTAAGAATCCGGTGTTGCCATGAGCTGTGGTGTAGGTCGCAGATGCGGCTCAAATCTGGTGTTGCTGTGGCCGTGGCATAGGCTGGCGGCTACAACTCCAATTCGACCCCTAGCCTGGGAACCTCCATATGCAGTGGGTGCAGCCCTAAAAGGACCAAAAAAAAAAAAAAAACAGACTTCTTTCAAACCATTAGCAGCGGTACCCTGGTCCGAGCCACGCTCCCCTCTCATCTGGACATTGTGCAAGCCTCCTAACTAGTCTCTCTGACTGCACTCTTACCCCTGGTTTGGGTCGATTCAGGAAGCTATCTCAAAATGCCATAGACCAGCTGGGTTGTAAAGAACAGAAATTTACGTCTTACAGTTCTGGAGGCTGGGAATTCCAGGACAAAAGTCCCTGGCAGATCCAGTGTCTGGTGAGAGCCCTCTTCCTGGTTCCTGATGGTTTTCTTTTCTGAGTCCTCACGTGGTGGATGGGGAAGGGAGTTCTCTAATGTCCCTTTTAGGAGGGCACCAATCCCATTGATAAGGGCTCCACCCTCAAGACGTAATCACCCCCAAAAGGCCCATTTTCAAATAGCTTCACACTGGGGATTCAGGTTTCAATATGTGAATTTGGATGGGGGGTAGGGGATATTCAGACCTTAGAAGACTCACCAGAAACCGTGATTTTTAAAAATGTACGTATCAGATCACCACCTCTGTGCCATCCAGTGCACGTCCCTTTCCATGGCCTATAAAGCCCATCATATCAGCTCCTGCCCACTCCAACCTGGTCTCTAACCCTCCCCTCCACGATCGTGGTGCAAGAGGACCTTGGCACAGCTGGCACCATCATTCATGTCAAGGTCCTGGGGTGGGTGGCATCATAGGCAGAGGGACCGGTACGTGCAAAGGTTCTCAGCTCTGTTGAGCTACAGGAGATGCCTCTTTGTCATCACTTTAATGTCACAAAAGATTGGAAGAGTTTACAGGGCAACCTTCTTTCTAATGCCAAAATCTTCCTTCTCTTATCTATGGTGGTGGTTCTGAACCCTGGCTGCACAATGGAATCAACAGGGAGCTTTCAAAAATATAGATGCCCAGGCTCTATCTGCAGAGAGTCTTCTTAGAGAATTGTTCAAAGCTTCCCTGGTGATTTAAAGTGGAATTGGGCACGAGAATTACGCTCCACAGCACCTCTGACAGATGAAGGCATTCAACAATGAGGAAAGTTCTCTTTACAGCAGGTAGCACAGGTTACTGAAACTCAGCCAGCCTTCCTCCCTATGCTTGCTTGGCCAGACAGAAAGTCCACTCTCAGGAGTTCCTGCTGGGGCTCGGCGGTAATAAACCTGACTAGTATCCTAAGGATATGGATTCCATCCCTGGCCTCGATCACTGGGTTAAGGATCTGGCGTTGCCGTGAGTTGTGGTGCAGGTCGCAGGCATGGCTCGGATCCCACCTTGCTGTGGCTGTGGTGTAGGCTGGCAGCTGCAGCTCCAATTCGACCCCTAACCTGGGAAATTCCATATGCCATATTCCATATGCATAAAAAAAACCCTGCTCTCCATGCCCAATTAAGTTTATCCGCAAAGAACAAACCTTAATAGAAACTTATTTAGTAACAACAAGCTTGGACTTGAAAAAAATTGTGGGGTTTGTGTGATGGCAAGGGAAATGTCTTGGAGTATAAATCATGGCTCTTCCAGGTGGTTTTTCTGACCTTCTAAAATAT
>PVHT020000079.1:2551279-2565151 GCA_004024745.2 Catagonus wagneri | reverse complement strand
TAGGGGTCTAATCGGAGCTGTGGCCACTGGCCTGCGCCGCAGCCACAGCAACGCAGGATCCGAGCCGCGTCTGCGACCTACACCACAGCTCACGGCAACGCCGGATCGTTAACCCACTAAGCAAGGGCAGGGATCGAACCCGCAACCTCATGGTTCCTAGTCGGATTCGTTAACCACTGCGCCACGACGGGAACTCCTACACTCCATATATTGAAAGTGAATGATCACAATCCTTTATTTATTATACTAAATTCTTTCTTTTCCTTTTCTTTCTTTCTTTTCTTTTCTTTTTTTTTTTTTTGGCCACCCAGTGCCATATGGAGTTCTGGGACCTGGGATCAGATCCGAGTCGCAGCTTCAGCAACGCCAAACCTGGGCTGGGGATCCAACCTGTGTCCCAGCACTCCCAAGATGCCACTGATCCCATTGCATCACAGCAGAAACTCCTGTTTGCTGCACTAAATTCTAATGAAAGATCCCTCTGTTTGCAGGAAGCATGTGTCAGCCACAGGGCTCTAGAGTTGTCAATCCCCAAGTCTTCCAACCATTTCGGGAGTGAAACTCTGTAAGAGGCTTGGGAACAAGTGACATAAGTAGAAGAGCTCTCTAGACAAAGGCATTATTTATAATTGCTAGAAACATAAACAGAGAAGAAAGATGAAGGTAAAGAAAAAGAGGACTTGTCACCTTTATCGTCTTTTCTCCATGTTCCTGAGCATGGCTGATCTCCCCCAAAAGACAATCTGAGATTAAGAAAATCTGCCTCAACTAAACATTGCTGTTCCTCCCTCAACTCTCTGCCAATGCAAAGGCTCCTCTCACATAGAAGTTACAAGAGAGAGAAAATGATAAAAATTGTCATGCTGACTTCACAAATGCAGATAAGAAACCGTGGCCACAGGCAAGATAACTCTAAAATAGTGGATCTCGGAGTTCCCGCCATGGCTCAGTGGTTAACGAATCCAACTAGGAACCATGAGGTTGCGGGTTCGATCCCTGGACTCGTTTAGTGGGTTAAGGATCCAGCGTTGCCGTGAGCTGTGGTGTAGGTTGCAGACGCGGCTCAGATCCCGCGTTGCTGTGGCTGTGGTGAAGGCCAGCAGCTACAGCTCCTGTTAGACCCCTAGCCTGGGAACCTCCATATGCCGTGGGTGTGGCCCTAGATAAGGCAAAAAGACAAATAAATGAATGAATAAATAAATAAATAAATAAATAAAATAGTGGATCTCAACACTGGTTGCATATTGCAATCACCATGGGGCGTTTGCTTGTTTTGCCCACCCCAGCAGCGTCCAGAAGTTCCCAGGCCAGGGATCAAACCCATGACACAGCAGCAACCAGAGCCACAGCAGTGACAACACCAGATCCTTAATCTGCTGAGCCACCCGGAAACTCCAACCATGTGGGTTTTAAAAATACGCATCCTGCATCCCACCTCCAGAGATTCTGGATGGGTCCCAAGCATGGCAGTTTTTTTTTTTCCTTTTTAGAGCCGCACTTGCAGCATATAGAAGTTCCAAGGCTAGGGGTCAATTCGGAGCTCTAGCCCATGATCTATGCCACAGCCACAGCTACCTGGGATCCAAGCCACACCTGTGACCTACACCACAGTTCACAGCAACAACAGATCCTTAACCCACTGAGTGAGGCCAAGGATCAAACACACATCCTCATGGATACTAGTTGGGTTCGTAACCAATGAGACATAACAGGAACTCCTAGAGCTTTTTTTAAATAGAGAAGTATTTATTTAGGGTTGGATTTTTTTTTTTTTAGGGCTGTACCCACGGCATATGGAGGTTCCCAGGCTAAGGGCTAAATCAGAGCTGTAGCCACCAGCCTACACCACAGCCACAGCAACGCTGTGGATCCGAGCCAAGTCTGCGACCCACACAACAGCTCATGGCAATGTCAGATCCTTAACACACTGAGCAAGGCTGGGGATAGAACCTGTGTCCTCATGGATGCTAGTCAGACTCGTTTCCTCTGAGCCACAACAGGAACTTCAGTTCGTTTTTATTTATTTATTTTTTTGGCCACAGGATGGAGCGATTTGATGTGGGATCTCAGTTCCCAGACCAGGGCTCAAACCTGGGCCACAGTTGTGAAAGTCCCAAATCCTAACCACTATACTATCAAGGAACTCCCTGGAGATTTTTTTTTTCTTTTAAATTCCAAATGACTCAAGCCTGAGTTGAGAACCTTGCTTAGAACCCTTGGCACAGGGTTCTAAGAAACCATACAATAATCCTGAGAAGATGGCTGGTCACTGACAAGAAATAGGTATCAGTTTGGGAAAAAAAGGATTTCCTTCCTTTTTATTTATTTATTTTTTGTCTTTTTAAGGCTGCACCCGCAGGATATGGAGGTTCCCAGGCTAGCGGTCCAATCGGAGCTGTAGCTGCTGGCCTACAGCACAGCCACAGCAATGCTAGATCCAAGCCGCGTCTGTGACCTACACCACAGCTCACGGCAACACCGGTTCCCTAAACCACTGAGCGAGGGCAGGGATCGAACCCACATCCTCATAGATGCTAGTCAGGTTTGCTAACCACTGAGCCAAGAACTCCCCTTTCCTTCCTTTCTTATGGCCATGCCTGTGGCATATGGAAGTTCCCAGACTAAGGGGTCTAATCAGAGCTACAGCTGTCAATCTACACCACAGCCATAGCAACACCAGATCCAAGCCGCATCTGCAACCTATACCACAGCTCATGGCAACGCTGGATCCTTAACCCACTGAATGAGGCCAGGGATGGAACCTGCAACCTCATGGTTCCTGGTTGGACTCATTTCTGCTGGGCCACGACAGGAACCCCTGAACAACTCCTTTGTGTTCCTTCCCAGCCCCTGGTAACCAATATTTTACTTTATATATGAATTTAACTACTTTAAATTTATACTTTATCTATGAACTTGCCTACTTTATCTGTGAATTTGACTACTACCATAAATGGAATCATACAGTATTTGTCCTTTTATGATATGCTTGTTTCACTTAGCATGATGTCCTTAAGATTCATCTATGTTGTCGAATATGACTGGATTTCCTTCCTTTTAGGTCTGCAGTCTTAAGTCTGTTGTGTGTATACACCACAATTTATTTGTTCATCTGTCAAAAAACATTTGGGTTGCTTCTGCCTCTTGGCTATTGTGAATAGTGCTGTTTACAAACATGGGTGTGCAAATATCTCCTTGAGACCCTGCTTTCAGTTCTTTTCAGTTATGTACCTAGAAGTGGGATTTCTGGGTCCTGTGGATCAGTGCATCGTCAGATGCACTGTATTTCAGTCCGTAATTAAAACAATATGTTGGGGATCCGGCATTGCCATGAGTTGTAGTGTAGGTCGCAGACTTGGCTCGGATCCCACGTTGCTGTGGCTGTGCTGTAGGCTGGCAGCTGTAGCTCCGATTTGAACCCTAGCCTGGGAACTTCCATATATGCCGTGTGGCCCTAAAAAGACCAAGAGAAAAAAAAAAGTGTTTGTTTCCTGGTGAATAAAAAGATACGCTATTTTACTTTTAAGGAACCTACTTCACTGTTTTCCTTGGTATTATACAAGGGTTCCAACTTTTCTACATTCTTACCAACAATTATTTTCTGATTTTTTGTGTTTTTGGTGAGAGCTAATGGACATGAGGTGGTATTTCAGCTGTGGTTCTGACTTGTATTTATTTCTCTGATGATTAGTGATGTTTATGTGCTACTTGTCATTTGTATATCAGAAATGTCTATTCAAGTTCTTGGTCCATTTTCTAATGAGATTACTTGATATTTTGTTGTTGCTGAGTTGTAGGAATTCTATATGCATTCTGGGTATTAATCCTTTATCATATATGTGATTTGTAGATATTTTCTCCCATTCTATAGACTGTCGTCACTGTTGATTATTTCCTTTGCTGTGCAGCTTTTTTAATTTGACGTAATCTCATTTGTCCGTTTGTGCTTTTGGTGTCATATCCAGAAAAATCATTGCCAAGTACAGTGTTATAAAGCTTTCCCCCTGTGTTTTATTCTAGGCATTTTATGTTTGGGTTTTATGTTCAAGTCGGGTTTTTTTTTTTTTTTGTTTGTTTGTTTGTTTTTTTGGCTGTACCCATGGCATGCAGAGATTCCCAGGGCCAGGGATTGAAATTACGCCACAGCAGTGACCTGAGCCACTAGAGTGACAAAACTGGATGCCTAACCCACTGAACTACCAGGGAACTCTTTGAAGGTTTATTTCCAGACTCAGTTTTACCATTGGTTTATGTTTGTTTTTATACCAGTACCTTACTATGATTACTGTAGTTTTGTAATACGTTTTGAAAATTGGGTAATGTGAATCCTCCAACTTTGTTATTTTTCAAATTGGGTTCGGATAATCAGGGTTCTTTGAGATTACATATGCATTTTAGGATTTTTCTTTTTTGTGTGTGTCTTTTGTCTTTTTAGGGCCGCAACCGTGGCATATATAGGTTCCCCGGCTAGGGGTCAAATTGGAACTACAGCTGCTGGCCTATACCACAGTCACAGCAATGAAGGATCCGAGCCATGTCTGCGACCTACACCACAGCTCATGATGCCAGATCCTTAACCCACTGAGCAAGGCCAGGAATCGAACCCACAGCCTCATGGTTCCTAGTCGGATTTGTTCCCAGTGTGCCATGACAGGAACTCGGGTTTTTTTTGTTTGTTTTTTGTGTTTTTAAGGTGTCACATGTGGCATATGGAAGTTCCCAGGCTAGAGGTCAAATTGGATCTGTAGCTGCTGGCCTATGGCCACAGCAACGCCAGATCTGAGTGGCATCTTTCACCTACACTGCAACTCACGGCACTGCCACATCCTTAACCACTGAGTGAGGCCAGGGATCGAACCTGCATCCCCATGGATTTGTAACACACTTAGCCACAATGGGAACTCTCATTATTTTATTCTTTTTGATGGTATTGTAAATGAAACTTTTTTTTTTTTTTTTTTGCTTTTTAGGGCCACCCTCCTGGCATATGGAGGTTCAAAGGCTAGCAGTCAAATTGGAGCTGTAGCTGCTAGCCTACACCACAGCCACAGCAACGCCAGATCCAAGCCACATCTGTGACCTACACCACAGCTCATGGCAATGCTGGATCCTTAACCCACTGAGCGAGGCCAGGGATCGAACCTGCATCCTCATGGGTGCTAGTCAGATTCGTTAATCACTGAGCCATGACAGGAACTCCCTTTATTCTATTTTTATTTTTTAAATTTTACCTAAAATTTTTAAATTATAATTGATTTACGTGTCAGTTTCTGCTGTCTACAATATTTAAAATTTTTCCAATTCATTATTGGAGTATAGAAAACCAATTGATTTTGTTTGTTTGTTTGTCTTTTTAGGGCCTCACCTGTGGCATATGGAGGTTCCCTAGCCTGGGAACCTCCAATCTACACCACAGCCACAGCAACACCAGATTCGAGTCACGTCTGTGACCTACACCATGCTCACGGTAAGCTGGATCCTTAACTCACTGAGAAAGGCCAGGGATTGAGCCCGTGTCCTCATGGATGCTAGTCAGGTGCATTAACCACTGAGCCATGATGGGAACTCCAGAAAAACCAAATGATTTTTGTGTGTTGATTTTGAATTGTGCAACTTTGATGATTTGTTTATTCTAATAGATTTTGTATTTTATTTTTTTAAGTTTTCTGCCTTATCTAAGGTTATGTCCTCTGTGAACAGACATAATTTTATTTATTTATTTCCAATCTGAATGCCTTTTCTTTTTCTTGCCTACTTGCACTGGCCTAGGCCTTCAAGTACTGTGTGGAATAGAACAGTGAGGACAGGCATCCTTGTTTTGTTCCTGATCTTAGAGAAAAGCATTCAGTCTTTCACTGTATAGTATGTTAGCTGTGGGTTTTTCATATATGGCTTTTATAATGCTGAGAGAGTTTCTTTGTATTACAGGTTTGGTAAGTGTTTTTATCATGAAAAAATCTTGAATGTTGTCAAATCCTTTTCTCTGCATTAATTGTGATCATGGTATGTTTTTTCTCCTTTATCTTCTGAATGTGTATTACACTGATTTTCATTGTTGACCACCACTGTATTCCAGGAATGACCACTTGGTCATGGTGTATAATCTTTTTAATATGCTGTGCTTTGTCGAGGATTTTTATATTGGCATTCCTCAGGAATATTGGTCTGTAATTTTCTTCTGTTGTTGTGTCTTTGTTTGCTTTGGTGTCAGGGTAATGCTTGCCTCATAGAACGAACTAGGAAGTGTTCTTGAAAAGGAGTGGTGCAAATTCTCTTTAAAATCTTTGGTAGGATTCTCCAGTGAAGCCTCTAAAGAAGTCCTGGGCTTTTCCTGGTTGGGAATTATTGTTTTTTAAGGGTCACACCTGCAGCATATTAAAGTTCCAGGTTAGGGAATGAATCAGAGCTGTAGCTGTGACCTACACCACAGTCACAACAATGCCAGCTTGGAGCCACATCTGTGCCCTGTGCTGCAGCTTGCAGCACTACCAGATCCTTAACCCAGTGAGAGAGGTCAGGGATTGAACCCTCATCTTCATGAATACTAGTCAGGTTCTTATCCTACTGAGCCACAACAGGAACTCCAGAAAAAAAAGGATCTTAAGAAAAATCTAGGTAAGATGATTCTTCCTCAAAGTATGACATTAGTACAGTGACAAAATATCTCTAAACTCACAGGAGACATGAAACTGGGGTAGAAGGATTCGATTGTTATTAACACAAAGAATGAAAACAAGAAAACAAGGGAGTTCCTGTTGTGGTGCAGCAGAAATGAATCTGACTAGGAACCATAAGGATGTGGGTTCGATCCTTGGGTTCACTCAGTGGGTTATGGATCTGGCGTTGCTGTGGCTGTGATGTAGGCTGACGGCTGTAGCTCCGATTTGACCCCTAGCCTGACCCATTTGCCGTGAGTGTGTCCCTAAAAAGCAAAAAAAAAAAAAAAAAAAGAATGAAACCAAGGAAAAAGCAAATGTGTGAGCTCCATCAAGTGAACTCAGCTGGGAAGTTCCGCTATTAACTTGGAGGATTTTCATTAAAATGGAAAAAAGTTCTTAGAAGCAGTGGGTAAAGCGTGTCATTCTTTTTTTTTTCCAGAATTGAGACGAATCCACACTAAATATCCTTCATGTCTTATAGTTGCCAGGGAATGTTTGTTCCACAGTGACTTTTCAGAGAACAGAACTAAAATCAATACAATATCGATTTTAGTCTTTGTGGAACTATATCAACAAGTATTTGTAATATGATTTTTAAATGCCAGAGCTGTTGAAACAGTGGAGCACACCCTCCTCCTTTGGTGAAATGAAGTTACAAATCAGAGTTCCTGCTGTGGCTAAGCAGTAACAAACCTGACTAGTAACCATAGGATGTCAGTTCAATCCCTGGCCTCGATCAGTCAGTTAAGGAACAGGTCTTACCGTGAGCTGTGGTGTAGGTTACAGATGTGGTTCAGATCCCATGTGGCTGTGGCTGTGGTGTAGGCCAGCAGCTGCAGCTCCAATCTGACCCCTGGTCTGGGAACTTCCATACGCCAAAGGTGCAGCCCTAAAAATACAAATAAAAAAATAATAATAGTAATAATAAGGTTACAAATCATCCTTGATCAGATCCATTTTCCACCCTTTGATAGAAAGAGCTTTCTAAAGTGTAATTCTGATGCAGTCACTCACGCCTGTGCTGCACATCCTCTGGGAGTTCCCCTGCAAGGTTCCCACGCCCCCTTCTCCAGCCTTGCTTCTCCTGAAACCCTCCTACTACCCTGTGCTCCAGATACACACAGCTCCCCAGACGGCCCTGCTATGTTGTACCTCTCAGCCTCTGTCTGTTCTCTCCTACTACTGGGATGGCTTCTTCCATGTGCCCCAGTCCTCCCAGGTCTGGAGAAACTTCATCTGCAACCTACACCACAGCTCAGAGCAACGCTGGATCCTTAACCCACTGTGTGAGGTTAGGTCTCAAACTCGCAACCTCATGGTTCCTAGTCAGATTCGTTTCCGCTGCACCACGATGGGAACTCTGAAACTCTGAGCCCTTTGATGGCAGAGATGGTATTTTATTCATTTATATACCCAGAAGGTATAAGACTGGTTCATAAAGAGTTTTCAATAAGTTTATTTTGTGAATTAAATTTAACCAAATATAGTGAATAAATGGATTTAACACTCCATAAATTAACCTCTCTTCCCTTCTCTCCCTCTCTCTCAACACACACATATACACACAAAGAAAGAGGAAAGACGAGGCTTAGAAGTGACCAGAGTGTAACACCTCTTGTGAAAGCTCAACAATCGCTCAGGCTGTCTCTACTTACCATTGATGTTCTGCGTCCAGAGGCTGAAGGCAGAAGTGAGGGGCTGGCTTCTCGGTGTGGAAAGCCCAAACAAGAGCTATTTCGAGAACTGGAGCTTCCTGAGTCACTGTACAGCTGTCCTTTTTCAGACAGCAATCTGGACAGAAAGCTGGCCTTGCGACTGCCCAGGCAAGTTCTGTCTATCTGGACCCTGCTCTCTCTCCTGCTGCCATTGCTGTGTCTGCAATGATTGTGTAAGTCTGTGAGAGGCTCCCCTGAGGGTTTCAGGTCCTGGGGCCGCTCCCAGGGTCCTGTTGTACGGGACAGGCAATGCCTAGAAGCCACTGTTGTACCTAGCCAGGACTGGGGCATTGGATTCTGTGAGCCAAGGGACGAATGGTCTGGTTGCTGTCCTGAGTGCTGAATTCTAGTGCCACCCTCCCAGGGACACGGACTGTGGACATGGAGCTGTCCACTGTGCTGATCCTTCTCAGCCCAGTCTTTTTTACTGCAGCAAGGGTCTACTTCAAATTGCCTGGGCTGTGGGGGTTGCCATGTAGTTTTAGACTTTGGCACGTTGACTTGGATGACTTGCTCTTGATTGTTGGCTTGAAGTAGAGAGATTCTTTCAGGGAAGGGTGAGGAAATCATACACTGCTGGGCCACTGAATATTTTTTCAAATGCAGTGGAGGTCCCCTTTCATCTTCAATGCCCTTGCTGCTGGATTTGTCATAAAGTGCCCTCATTATTTTCCTGATCCCCAGATGAAATATTTCCAGTACATTGAGGAACAAAGAGATGGCTGCAATGCTGTGCATAAAGAGCATGAAAATGGTCTTCTCCGTGGGCCTAGATACAAAGCAATCCACTGCGTTAGGGCAAGGAGGTTGAGTGCATTTGTAAAGGGGGTGCATTTGAAACCCATAGAGAATATATTGGCCTAGCATGAATGCTACTTCCAGCACAGATCTGGTCAAGATGTGCAAGACATAAGTACGCAGCAGACACCCTTTCAGAGGGACTTTCTGGATCCTCTTCTGCTCCTCTAATTTCCTCAGTTCTCTATCTAGCCTTTGTTGCTCCTCCAATTCAAGCTCTGGATTCTCCATCTGGGTTCTAAGCTGTGACTTCTTCCTCTGCCTCTCCTTTTCAAAGGCCCTGAGTCTATAAAGTGCATGGCCCATATACACCAGAGAGGGAGAAGACACAAAGATGATCTGTAAAACCCAGAACCGGATCAAAGAGATGGGGAAAGCATCATCATAACAGACGGTGTTGCAGCCTGGCTGCTGGGTGTTGCAGGCAAAGGCTGACTGTTCGTCATCCCAGACATCTTCAGCAGCCACACCAAGAATCAGCATTCGGAAAATGAAGAGGATGGTCAGCCAGATTTTCCCCACAATGGTTGAGTGGGAGTGAACTTCTTCTAGGACACCACCCAATAAATTCCAATCCCCCATGGTAAGAGACTACTATCTGAAATATACAGAAAACATTGAGATTAATAGTACCCATGGATGTAATATATATATAAAGACAGAGGCTCATCAATACAGCAGCTTCTTACTTCATGCCAGTAAAACTACGAAGGATTTTCCAGGCTGAGTATTTTTGGCCCATGCTTGCTGAAATAGGACATTTCTAAAGACTACGTTTTTAAAAAAAAAAAAACACTAAAGACCTCCCCAATCTGACCCAATTTCTTTCCTATCATCTTCTCTCCCACACAGTCCACTGTCATTCTAGGATACTCACTGGCCATCATAGTTATACAATGTATTCTATTCTACAGTTCTGTCCATTTTTCTAAGTCTCAACTCCTCCTGGAAGATTTCCCTATCCATCCCAAATCAGTGATTTTTTCCCCATACAACACTAATGGAACTCACTAAATTCATACAACACTAGTGTTTATACCACTTACTTGGCACTGTGCCTAAAATAAGTTTTGTGATAGTTGTGTCTTATGTTCCCCTTCCTAAAAAAGGTACTCCCTTTGTAGATAGAGACACTTTCTATTGCATTTTCGTCTTGGCACACAAAGACATCAATAAATAATAGTGGATTGAATTGTCTTTTCTTCTAAAAACACAGTTCCTTAACTCTATCACTAAAAAAATCATCAACAGAAAAACAAACTAGACCATCATCACCCTGATACAAAAACCAGACAAAGATAACACACGCAAAAAAATTACAGGCCAATTTCACTGATGAACATAGATCCAAAAATCCTCAACAAAATACTAGCAAACTGAATCCAACAATACATTAAAAGGATTGTACATCATGATCAAGCGGGATTTATCCCAGGAATGCAAAGATTCTTCAATATCTGTAAATAAATGTGATATACCAGATTAACAAACTGAAGAATAAAAACCATATGATCCTCTCATCAGATGCAGAAAAAGCCTTTGACAAAATCTAACACCCATCTCTGATAAAAACCCTTCAGAAAGTGGGAATAGAGGGAACCTATCTCAACATAATAAAGGCCATATATGACAAACCCAGAGTTAACATCATTCTCAATGGCGAAAAGCTGAAAGAATTCCCACTGAGATCAGGATGTCCACTCTCACACTACTATTCAACATAGTTCTGGAAGTCCTAGCCATGGCGATCAGAGAAGTAAAAGAAATAAAAGGAATCCAAATTGGAAAGGAGGAAGTAAAACTATTGCTCTTTGCAGATGACACCATAATATACCTAGAAAATCCTCAAGACTCTACCAGAAAACTTAGAGCTTATCAATGAATTTGGCAAAGTGGCAGGATACAAAATTAATACAAAGGAATCAACTGCATTTCTATATACTAACAATGAAAGATCAGAAAGAGAAATTAGGGAAACAATTCCTTTACCATCACATCAAAAAGAATAAAATACTCAAGAATAAACCTACCTGGCAAAGCTTGCTGCCCTCCTGCCTGCTGTACTAACCCCCGTTTGTGTGCCCTCTGCTGCCCCACACATTGGGGTGTCACTCCAGGACCTGGTTTCAGACAGACATTATTAAAAATTACGCAGATTGTATAAAAACAACAAAATTACAACCAAATGCTGAGCAAGCTTCAACCAAATGGACTGAAAACTTTCAAAAAGATGCCCTACTCCAGAAGACAAATAGGAGTCCACATCAAGAGGTAGGAGGGGCAATTACACAATATAAGCAACCTCATACCTCCCGGGTGGGAAGCCCCACAGACTGGAAAGTAACTATCACAGAGACTCATCTACAGGAGTGAGAGTTGAGCCCCACATCAAATCCCAAAGGCTGGGGATCTGGCACTGGGAGAAAGAGCCCCCAGAGCATCTGGTATTGAAGGCCAGTGGGGCTTATGTGCAGGAGCTCCATGGGACTGGGGGAAAGGGAGACCCCATTCTTGAAATGCTCACACAGGCTTACACGTGCACTGGGTCCCACGGCAAAGCAGAGGCTCCATAGGAATCTGGGTTGGACCTGACTGCAATTCTTGGAGAATCTCCTGGGAAAAGAGGAGGTGACTGTGGCTTGTTGTGGGGGAAGGAGGCAAAGCTCCTGGGAATATTTATCAGCATGCCTTTCTCTGGAGGTGGCCATTTTGGGAGAATTTGGCCCCACCCATCAGCACTGAGAAGCCCCAGGCCAAACAATAATCCAGGTGGGATCACAGCCCCACCCATCAGCCAACAGGCTGCCTAAAGACCCACCAGGCACACAGCCACCTCTAATCTCACCCTGAGACAAAGCCCCACCCACAAGAGGGATAGGAGGCAGCCCCCCACTACCAGTGGGAAGCCTACAGCAAGCCCCTGTACCAAATTCAGCCACAAGGGAGGCAAATACCAGAAGTAAGAGAGGCTACAACTCTATTGTCTGTGAAAAGGACACCACATTAAAAACCTATAAAAATGAAAAGACAGAGAACTATAACTTAGATAAGGGAGAAAGAACCCCAGAAAAACAGCTAAGCAATCAATAGATTATCAGCCTCTAGGAAAAAAAACTTTAGACTGTTGATGCTAAAGATGATGCAAGACATTGAAAATAAACTGGAGGCAAGATTGACAATTTACAGGAAACACTGAGCAAAGAAATACAAGATATAAAACTTAAGCAAGCAGAGACACAAAATACAATAACTGAAATAAAAAATTCATTAGAAGCAGCCAACAGCAGAATACAGTAGGCAGAAGAATGAATAAGTGAGGTGGAGGACAGACTAGTGGAAATCACTGATGTGGAACAGAAAAGAGAAAAAAGAAGAAAAGAAATGAAGAGAGTCTCAGAGAACTCTGGGACAACATTAAAAGCACCAACATCTGTATGATAGGGGTACCTGAAGAAGAGAGTGAGAAAAGGACGGAAAAAAAATTCAAAGCAATAATAGCCAAAAACCTCCCCAGCATGGGAAAGGGACCACTCACTCAAATCCAGGAAGCACGACTACCATATAAAATAAACCCAAGGAGGAACACCCTGAGACACATATTAATCAAAATGACCAAAATTAAAGACAAAGAGAAAACACTGAAAGCAGCTAGGCAAAAGTAACAAATAACATACAAGGGAACCCTGATAAGGTTAAGGTTATTGGCAGATTTTTCAGCAGAAACTCTGTAGGCCAGAAGGGAGTGGCATGATATACTTAATGTAATGAAAGGTAAAAACCTCCAACCGAGATTACTTTATTCAGCAAGGCTCTCATTCAGATTTGAAGGTGAAATCAAAAGCTATATAGATAAGCAAAAGCTAAGAGAATTCAGCAACACTAAACCAGCTTTACAACAAATACTAAAGGAACTTCTCTAGGCAGAAAAGAAAGGCCACAGCCAGAATCAAAAATACCACAAGTGACAAGGCTCACCAGTAAAGGCATATATACAGTAAAGATATGAAATCATCCATACGCAATTATGCTACCAAAATCAGAAATCGTGAGAAGAGGAGGGTACAAATGCAGGACACTGGAGATGCACTTGCAATTAAGAGACCAACAACTTAAAACAATCTCATATATACGTTGACTTCTACATCAAAACTTCTGGGCAACTACAAACCAAAAATCTACAAGTAATACACAGACAAATAAGAAAAATCAAGTCAAATACAACACTAAAGATAGCCATCAAACCACAAGAGGAGAGAACGAGAAGAAGGGAAGAAAAAAGAGCAACAAAAACAAATCCAAAACAGTTAATAAAATGGCAATAAGAACATACATATCAATAATTACCTTAAATGTTAATGGACTAAATGCCCCAACCAAAAGTCACAGACTATCTGAATGGATCCAAAAAAAAAAAAAAGACCCATATATATGCTGTCTTCAAGAGACCCACTTCACTTCTAGGTACACATAAAAATTGAAAGTGAGAGGATGGAAGAAAATATTCCATGCAAACAGGAATCAAAAGAAAGCTGGAGTAGCAATACTCATATCAGACAAAACAGACCTTAAAATGAATATTTTAAGAGACAGGAAGGACACTACATAATGATCAAAGGATCGATCCAAGAAGAAGATATAACAATTTTAGACATTCCTGTCATGGCTCAGTGGTTAAAGAATCTGACTAGGGACCATGAGGT
>PVHT020000079.1:2423623-2551179 GCA_004024745.2 Catagonus wagneri | reverse complement strand
TCACCACAATATATAAGGCAACTGCTAACAACCTTAAAAGGAGAAATCAACAATAACACAATCATACTGGAGGACTTTAATACCCCACTTACAGCAATGGACAGATCATCCAGACAGAAAATCAATAAGGAAACACAGGCCCTGAATGAAGCATTAGACCAGATGGACTTAATAGATATTTATAGGACATTCCATCCAAAAGCAACAGAATACACATTCTTCTCAAGTGCACATGGAACATTCTCTAAGGTTGATCACATCCCTGTCTACAAATCAAGCGTCAGTAACTTTAAGAAAATTTAAATCATATCAAGCATTTTTTCCAACCACAACGCTATATGACTGGAAAAGCATAAACCTACCTAAAGAGATCAAAGACCTGTACTCTTGAAAACTATGATGCTGATGAAAGAAATCAATGATGACACAAACAGATGGAAAGAAAGACATACCATGCTCTTGGATTGGAAGAATCAATATCATCAAAATGACTATACTACCCAAGACAATCTACAGATTCAGTGCAATCCCTATCAAATTACCAAGGATATTTTTCACAGAACTAGAACAAAATATTTTAAAGTTTATTTGGAAGCACAAAAGATCCAGAATAGCCAAAGCCATCCTGAGAAAGAAAAATGGAAATGGAGGAATCAGGCTCCCTGACTTCAGACTATACTACAAAGCTACAGTCAACAAAATCATATGGTACTGGCACAAAGGCAAAGACATAGATCAGCGGAACAGGATAGAAAACCTAGAATTAAACCCATGCACCTACAGTCATCTATGACAAAGGAGGCAAGAATATACAGTGGAGAAAAGATCCTTCAATAAGTGGTGCTGGGAACGCTGGACAGCCACATGTGAAAGAATGAAATTAGAACACTTCCGGAGTTCCCATGTGGCACAGTGGTTAACGAATCCGACTAGAAACCATGAGGTTGCGGGTTCGATCCCTGGCCTTGCTCAGTGGGTTAACGATCCAGCATTGCCGTGAGCTATGGTGTAGGTCGCAGACGCGGCTCGGATCCTGTGTTGCCTGTGGCTGCGGTAGTATAGGTCAGTGGCTACAGCTCTGATTAGACCTCTAGCCTGGGAACCTCCACATGCCGCAGGTGCGGCCCTAAAATGACAAAAGGAAAAAAAAAAAAACCCACTTCCTAACACCACACACAAAAATAAACTCAAAATGGATTAAAGACCAGAGTTCCCTTCGTGGCTCAGTGGTTAAGGAATCCGACTAAGAACCATGAGGTTGCAGGTTCGATCCCTGGCCTTGCTCAGTGGGTTAAGGATCCGGCGTTGCTGTGAGCTGTGGTGTAGGTTGCAGACGCGGCTCGGATCCCGCGTTGCTGTGGCTGTGGCGTAGGCCGGCAGCTACAGCTCCTGTTAGACCCCTAGACTGGGAACCTCCATATGCCGCAGGTGTGGCTCTAGATAAAGGCAAAAAGACAAAAAAAAATGGATTAAAGACCTAGATATAAGACCAGATACTATAAAACTCTTAGAGGAAAACATAGGCCAAACAGTCTCCAGTATAAACCACAGCAATATCTTCTCAGATCCACCTCCTAGAGTAGTGACTATAAGAACAAAAATAAACAAATGGGACTTAATTAAACTTACAAGTTTCTGCACAGCAAAGGAAACCCTAAACAAAACAAAGACAACCCACAGAATGGGAGAAAATATTTGCAAATGAAGCAACTGACAAGGAATTAATCTCCAAAATTTATAGACACCTCCTACAGCTCAATACCAAAAAAACAAACAATCCCATCAAAAAAATGGGCAGAAGATCTAAACAGACAATTCTCCAAAGAAGACATACAGATGGCCAAAAAACACATGAAAAGATGTTCAACTTGTTATTAGAGAAATGCAAATCAAAACCACTATGAGGTACCACCTTACACCGGCCAGAATGGCCATCATCAAAATGTCTACAAACAATAAATGCTGGAGAGGGTGTGGAGAAAAAGGAACCCTATTACACTGTTGGTGGGAATGTAAATTGCTGCAACCACTATGGAAAACAGTATTGAGATTCCTTAGAAAACTAAAAATAGAATTACCATTTGATCCAGCAATCCTACTTCTGGGCATCTAAGCAGAGAAAACCTTGACTTGAAAAGACACATGTACTCCAGTGTTCATTGCAGCACTCTATACAATAGTCAAGTCATGGAAACAACCTAAATGCCCATCGACAGAGAAGTGGATAAGGAAGATGTGGTATACATACACAGTGGAATATTGCTCAGCCATTAAAAGGAAAGAAATAATGGCATTTACAGCAACACAGATGGACCTAGAATTATCATGCTAATAAATGAAGTCACTCAGACAATGAGACATCAACATCAAATGCTATCACTTACATGTGGAATCTAAAAAAAGGACACAATGAACTTCTTTGCAGAACAGATACTGACTCAGACTTTTAAAAACTTACGGTTTCCAAATTAGACTGGTTGGAGGGTACAGGGATGCACTGAGGGTTTGGGTTGGAAATGCTATAAAATTTGGTTGTGATGATCGTTGTACAACTATAAATGTAATAAAATTCATTGAGTAATTTAAAAATTTTAAAAATAAAGTGAAAATAGGTTTAAAAAGAAAAGAAAAACAAAGTAGATCCTCATTATATACTATCACTGGCACCCACTGCAAGACTACAAGTAAAGAAAACAGAAACCAGCCAAATAAACCCTCAGGAACTGGCACAGTACATCAGTAAAGATTAAGCAGGTTCAGAAACAGTAGCTTGCAATAAGACATATGATTACATCTATAAATCCACATTTGGAACAGACAGTTTTCATTGAAGCTCTGCTAACTCAGAAGAAAATGAATATAAACTGTTTTCTAGCAAGTTTGGGGGCTGGGAAAGAACCAAGGCATAGCTGACATGAATAGGTAATTGAGTATACCCTGATAAAAACATTTTTTCAATAAGGTTCAATCAAAATACTCGATCGGTTAAAGGCTTCTAAGATAAGGAAAACTTAACAGATATAAAAGATAAAAGAGGAAAAACAGGCCAATATTAAGTTAAAACAGATAATGAAACAATTCTCTCCTTCCATAGTTCATTCATTCAATAATACTTACTAAAATCTTACCACTGCGTAGGAATTGTGCTAGATGCCAGGGAATTCAACAATAAGCAAGATATACCTGGCCGAGCTCTCAGAGTCACCAAGGATTCCCACTAACATATAAAATGTACAAACAGTGAAAAGATACAAATGAATATCAACTCAAATATACAAGAGAGGAGTTCCTGTTGTGGCTCAGCAGTAATGAACCCAACTAGTACCCAGGAGGACAAGGGTTCGATTCCTGGCCTCACTCAGTGGGTTAAGGATTGGTGTTGCCGTGAGCTCTGGTGTAGAGTGGCTCAGATCTGGTGTTGCTGTGGCAGTGGTGTAAGCTGGCAGCTGCAACTCTGATTCAACCCCTAGCCTGGGAACATCCATAAAGAAAAAACAAATTTTTTAAATACAAGAGAAAAAAACCCACTGAATTATTATATTTCCCTACTTATCTCCAAACACAAACATTAACTCCAGATGGAATAAAATATTAAATGTAAAAAATTAAACCATAAAAGTATTAAAGTAAAATGTAAAATAATGTTTTGTGATCTTGAAGTAGGAGAAGGCTTTTTAAGCATATCAGTGCCAGAAATTACAACTGGAAAGAAATTACAGATTTTACCCAAGAAAATTGAAAGGAAAAAGTGACGATATCCAGAAGGCATTTGGCTATACAGAACAAAAACAACAAAAGGTACACGGGAAAAAAAAAAAATGAGAGATGGCTAAAGAGAAAGAAGGGGAAAACCGTAAGGGTGACATCACTGATAGCAAAGCAGTACTGAGTTTCAAGGAGAGCATAGCTGACAAAGCTAAACACACAAACACATATTTAAACAAATTACTTTCATGGTGGCATATACCATGCTTGGGGATTAGAAAACTCAGTACTTATAAAGATGTCAATTCTCCCCAAATAAATTGATCCATAGATCACTGAGTGAAAAAAAAATCCTACAAACATACATATATATGTATGCATATGTATATGAGATGTACATGTACGTGACTATATAAGCATGGAGAAAAATACAGAAGGGTACACACTGGGAAGTTCATACAGATTACTAGAGGTTTGGAGGGGACCATGAGGGAGCTTGAGGAGGGAAAGAGAGAGGCTAAAGGAAGAAGACTCTGCTTCTAAGGAAGCATAACTTATTATCCAGTATATACATGCATGTAAATGTATACCTGTATGTGCCTTTAAATAAAATTTTATTTACATTATTTAAATTATTAAATGCTTATTTAAATAAATAAAAATGTTAAAGGAGTAGGTACCTCTCAAAATTTGGAAGAGGTATTAATGAGACTTATATTTTACTCTGTATACTTACAAGTTGTTTGATATTGAAAAATTAAAAACATAATCATATCTGGTATTGCAAATAAAAAATCAGATTTAAAATATTTGAATTTCTGCCTCACTAACTGAAGTAATAATTTACTAAGCTCTATCCTCTCTTAAAGAATTTCAGTCCTTTCCCATAATTATTCCTTTAAAATTGGCCATAATTCTTTATCTAAAAAAATAACTCCTAAAAATTTAGCACTTACAAAAATCTAGAGTTTCTATTTTATATAAAAAACCCTATGGTCAAAAAGCAAACCTGGAGTTGCTATTGCGGCTCAATGGGTTCCAAACCCGACTACGATCCATGAGGACACAGTTTCAATTCCTGGCCTTACTCAGTGGGCTAAGGATCCAGCACTGATGAGAGCTGTAGTGTTGGTCACAGATGTGGCTCGGATCTGACGTTGCTGTGGCTGTGGTGTAGGCCAGCGGCTGCAGCTCTGATTAGACCCCTAGCCTGGGAATCTCCATATGCCACGGGTGCAGCTCTAAAAAAACAAATGGCAAGAAAAAAAAAATCTAATTCATTTTTATTAACTTATTCTCTATTTAGAAATCCCAATTTAACACTTCTTTTTGACATTATCCTTTAAAACTTGTAAATTATTTTTAAGTAGCATGAAAAGGAAAACTAAAAAAGCAGAATTATGTGAAACAGAAATAAAATCATGCATACTGGCATGCAAGAGCAAGATCCATTAGACTAAAAATAACTACTTTTTACCATTAAATAACTATGGATACTAGAAATATTTCTGAATTTTCTATTATCAAATATTAATTTAGTATCTCCTAGGTAAAAAGCTAGTGCTCCTTTCCTGAATTTTATTTCAAATATTATCTTTCTATTCCCACAGGGATTTCCCAAGTTTCTCATTAACAAGCGACAATACTTACCTTAGGAGTGGATAAAAAATTAATGACTGGGCTCAAAGAACCTCAAAGTTGGACCATGTATGGCTAATTAGTGGAACCACTGCTGGGTGCAGATATAAAGGCTCTGACAGGCTGGCTGTGAGGCCCAATCCAGGATGAGCACAATTATTTTGATCAATGGAGTCTAACCTAGTCCTCCTCTGAGGTCAAAATGTCCTTTAGCGCTTTTTAATTCTCTTGTAATATTTTTTCCTAATTGACATGAAGCTGGAGACCCTCCTGTTGTACCATATTTGGAAATGAAAGGTGAAACAGGTGACATTTTTCCTTTTTCATTTGTGGATGATTATAGTAATTTCAATTTGGGTGCATTTCTTTCAGTCAATTGATTGCTCTGGGAATCGATGTCACAGATCAATGGGTCATGTCCGATTTCATCAACAGTTGCCTGGGGTGAGTCTGGCCTCATCAAATGGGAACAAGTAATAACAGAGTGACAGTCAAACCCAAAGTGTTCTGCAAATCATGTCAGGCTGAAAGGAGAAACATCTCAAAAAGAAATTAAGCGTTTTTGGACCACCAAGAGGGGGTTGTGCCTTTCTGTAAATCAAGTATTCTAGTAGTATTCTAGTCGATGGACAGGCAGCTTAGGAAAATGTGTTTCTTTTTCAGTACAGAACCTAAAATCTTGGAAACCTATGTCAAGTTTTTGTAAAGTATTCAAATTCATAGAGGTCAAATGACTTGCCCAGTGTAGAGACCGTGTCTCCTAACCCTCAGCCTTGCAGCATCTCACACTGCTCACATCTCAAATACTCAATGATATCAAGAGAAGTTGACAGGAAAGGTGTCACCAGAACTCAATGATGGCTTCAAATCATAGCTCTGAGGCACATTTCTATGCCTGCTCTTTTCCACATAAAATACAGAAAATCATAAAATTATTGATAGTTCATAAGTATCATCTGCCTATCCTATTTTCATACATTTAGTTTTAAAGAAAGGATGATAATAGGTAGAGAGGTGAGAAGGTTAAATTTCCATAATTCCCGCATACCCATCTCAAATCCAAATTGATTGTCAGAATTAACCAGAAGTGAAAACCCACAATGTATTAATACGTGTATTTGTATAGTATTGGGTATATTGTCCAAGAAAGCCCTTGACATTTAATCCTACAATTCAGTTCCATAGTAATGACTTTAATGCATTTCTACCAGAGTCAAAACTTTTTTTTTTTGGTCTTTTTAGGGCCTTAGCCGTGGAACATAGAGGTTCCCAGGCTAGGGATTGAATCAAAGCTACAGCTGCCAGCCTACACCACAGCCACAGCAACATGGGATCCAAGCCACATTTGCAACCTGCACCATAGCTCACAGCAACGCCGGATCCTTAACCCACTGAGCAAGGCCAGGGATCGAACCCGCAACCTCATGGTTCCTAGTCAGATTCATTAACCACAGAGCCACGACGTGAACTCCCAGAGTCAGAACATTAAAGCCATATATTTGTGCATAAAATGACTCAGAAGGTACATAGAATAACTTGTAATATCAGTTGCCTTAAGGCAAGGTAAACCAGGGACTGGGAAAGAGGTGGGATGGATACTTTTACACTGAATTATCTGAACAGTGAGTGTATTACCTACTCAAGAAAAAAATGTTTAGGGAGTTCCTGCTGTGGCTCAGCAGGTTAAGAATCCGACTAGTATCCACGAGGATGCGGGTTTGATCCCTGACCTCGCTCAGTGGATTAAGGATCCAGCAATGCTGCAAGCTGTGGCTTAGGTCACAGATGCAGCTCGGATCTGGTGTTGTCATGGCCGTGACTGTGGCCGGCAGCTGCAGCTCTGATTTGACCCCTAGCCTGGGAACTTCCATATACTGCAGGAGCAGCCAAAAAAAGAAAAGAAACATTTAAAGTAGAAAATAAAGTCAAAATAATACAACCATATATCTGATTTTTCAAAAGTCTTCATCAGATGAAACAATCTGATCACTTCCCTCTTGAAGACTTTTAGCAAGTGGGTCAACATCTTTGACAAAGGCACAGAGTGGGTAACTCTCCATAACCTCACAGTAAGAACTGGAGATGTCCTGACGACGTAACACTGGTACTGCACAGCTGTGGAAAGACAGGAGCTCTGCCCACTGCCTCATCCCCAGCCAGTCCCAAAGCTCAGGGCTCTAAAGGCTGAAAACCACTTCTACAGAACCCAAGTTGTTTTGTTTAAAGTTCCCACTTTCACCAAAAGTTATGCTGAATCTATGGAGTCACTAGCAAGCACACACTCAGAGAAACAGACAGGAACAGAAAGCCCGGAGAGGACAAACATGTCAGGACAGAGAAAGAGGAACATGGAACAAGAGCTCCACTAGCCACTGACACTGTGCTAGTTGATGGTACCGGTATTCGCCACGTCACCATGTGGCTGAGGCTGTGATGTAGACCAGCAGTCGTAGCACCAATTCAACCCCTAGCCTAGGAACCTCCATATGCCGAGAGTGTGGTCCTAAAAAGACAACAAAAGAAAAAGAAACTGGAATTCTCAGATACTTCTGGTTGGAGTGTAAATTGATGAAAAGCAATTCAGTGATATTTACAATGCTTCACACATGTATACCACTTCTAGGTATATAGCCAACAAAAATGTATGCATATGTGCAGCAAAAGACAGGTACTAGGATGTTCAGAGCAGTACTATTTCGATAACCCCAAACTGAAAACAACCTAAATATCCACGAGCAGTATAATGGATAAAGTGTTGCACGTCCATGCAATGGAATACCTTACATTAAAGTACAAATTACTGCAATACCCATAAGCAGAAATGAAGCTTACAATGTTGAAAGTCGAATGACAGAAGCCAGATACAAAAGAGCAAAATGTAGCATGTGATTCTATTATACAAAAAGGTCATAAACAGGCAAAGTTAATCTATAACTATATAAATCAGGATCAAGGTTACCTACAGGAGGGATTGGAGATAAGGGTCTAGAAAGGGAATGGAGGGAGAGGGAGTAACCATATAAGAGGTACTAGTATAATTCTATTTTTTGACATTAGTGGTAGTTACACAAGTGTGATCAGTTTGTGAAATTTTTCTTATTCCTTATTCATATTACACTTCAATTTTTTTTTTCTTTTTAGGGCCGCACCTGAAGCATATGGAAGTTCCCAGGCTAGAGGTCATATTGGAGCTACAGCTGATGGCCTACACCACAGCCACAGCAAGACCAGATCTGAACCACGTCTACGACCAACACCACAGCTCATGGCAACAGGGAATCCTTAACCCATTGAGCAGGGCCTGGGATCAAACCTGCATCCTCATGGATATTAGGTTTGCTTCCACTGCACTGCAACGGGAACTCCCAAGGGAGTTTCTTTTAAAACAAACAAAAAACAAAAGTACAAGTGCCAGTGAAGATATAAAGGAATTGGAATTCTTGCACATTGTTGGTGAGAATGTAAAATGTGCACCCACTACAGACCACCAGTGGTTCCTCAGATAAGTTAGCACTGAATTACCTTATGAGGAGTTTCATTGTGGCTCAGCTGTAACAATCCCGACTAGTATCCATGACTCGGGTTCAATCCCTGGCCTCACTCAGTGGGTTAAGGATCTGGTGTTGCTGTGAGCTGTGCTGTAGGTCCCAGATGAGCAGCTTGGATCCCACATTCCTGTGTCTGTGGTGTAGGCCAGAGGCTGCTGCTCCAATTCAACCCCTAGCCCAGTTACTTTCATATACTGCAGGTGCAACCCTAAAAAGAAGGAAAAAAATAAAAAAAGGAATTACCATATGACCTAAAAATTCCTCTTCCAAGAACATAAATTTAACACAGAACTACCACATGACCAGCAATTACACTTCCAACACACTCAAAAGAACTGAAGGCATGAACTCAGATACTAGTACCCCATGCTCACAGCAGCACTATGCACAGCAGCCAAGAGAGGGAGGCAACCCAATATCCATCAACAAATGAATGGATAAACAAAGATGGCACATACATAGAGAGCAATGCTGTTCAGCCTTAAAAGGCTAATTCTGATATATGTTACAACACAGATAAACCTTGAAGATAAGATACCAAGTGAAATAAGCCAGACACAAAACAAATGTGATTCCACTTGAGTGAGGTACCTAGTCAAATTCATAGAGAAAATAGAATGGTGGCTGCCAGGGGCTGGAGCAAAAGGGGGTTGCCCTTTTAATGGGTGTTGAGTTTCACTTCGGGAAGATGAAAAAGTTGTGGAGATGAATGGTGGTAATGGTTATGCACAACAATATGAATGTGCTTAATACCACTGGACTGTACACCTAAAAATGGTCAAATGGGATAATTTCTGTTGCTTATTTTACCACATTTAAAAAAAAATAGACATAACAGGGAGTTCCCATTGTGACTCAGTGGGTTACAAACCTAAGTAGTATCCATGAGGATGCAGGTTCAATCCCCAGTCTCGTTCAGTGGGTTACAGATTCAGTGGTGTCATGAGCTGCGGTATACGTTGCAGATGTGGCTCAGATCCCACGTTGCTCTGGCTGTGGCGCAGGCCAGAAGCTGCAGCTCCAATTCAACCCCTAGCCTCGGAACTTCCATATGCCACAGGTGTGGCCCTAAAATGCAAAAAAAAAAAAAAATATATATATATATATATATATATTTATGTATGTATGTGTGTGTGTGTGTGTGTGTATATATATATATATATATGTATGTGTGTGTATATATATATATGTATAAAACAGCATTATTTTTATCAGCCCCAAGTTGGAACACTAATGTCTATAGACAGTGGAATGGATAAATTAATTGTGGTATAGTCACTCAACCAAAATATAAACAGTAATGAGAAGGAAGGTATTATTGCTCCACTCCACACAGTGAATTTCACAAACATCATGCCAAGCAAAAGAAGTCAAATAAGAGTATATATTATGTACGATTCCATTTAAATCCGAAAATAGGCAAAACCAACCCATGGTAGTAGCAGTGCTTATCTCTAGGGAGAAGGAGGGGTTTTTAACTAGGAATACGGTAAGGTGAGGGCTCTCTGGAGGGTTGGTCAAGTTCTCATTCTTGACCTGGGAGGTGTAACACAAGTGTTCGCTCTGTGAAAATTCACTGAACTATTTCTTCTATGCACTTTTCTGAGTGCCATCTTTTATTTTTTGAAGTTCCACATGTACACCTTCATCCTAATAAGGGAAGAACTTTAGTGTTCTCATGGTCCCTTGATCTCTCCCACTCTCCATTTGCTGATATTGTCTAAAATTACTTCCCGCTTACTGTGGATATACCTTCTTTTATCTTTCTCCCCCTGTACAGGCATTTTATCCTGCTTTGCAGATACTGCGTTTTCCTACTAACTGAAGGTTTGTGGGAACTCTGTGTTGTCAGATGACAGTTAGCATCTCTTTAGCAATATTTTTTTAATCAGTATGTACATTTTTTGTATTCTTAATGGCTACAGTATACTGTAAAAAAAAACTTTCTATGCACTGGGAAATCAAAAACTTCATGACTTGCTTTACTGCAATATTTTCTCTATTGAGGTGGTCTGGAACCAAAGCTGCAATATCTCCAAGATCTGCCTGTACACATTTAACAAAGTATCTGACCATTCATCCACCAGCTCTTGAACCATTTCCTGGATTTGATTTTTGAGTGTTCTCTCCAAAAACATTTACAGATGTAGGTTTGATCCCTGGCCCAGCACAGTGGGTTGAGGACCCAGCCACAGCTGTGGCTTAGGTGGAGACTGTGGCTCAGATCTGATCCCTAACCTGGGAATTCCATATGCCGCAGAGCAGCCAAAACATTTACAGTGTGGATCTTTGAGTGGTGAATCTTTGAACAATTTAAATGGATATAAAATTCTAGGTTCAGTTCTTTAAAAATATTGTCTCCTTACAACCAGCACTACTCTTCAGAAGAGTAAGGACACTGTGATTCTTGTTCCTTTATACAATGAATTACTGTCTAAAAGTTTCAGGATTTTTCTCATTATCTTTGAATCTCCAGGAGTTCCCGTCATGGCTCAGTGGTTAACGAATCCGACTAGGAACCATGAAGTTGCAGGTTCGATCCCTGACCTTGCTCAGTGGGTTAAGGATCCGGCGTTGCCGTGAGCTGTGGTGTAGGTTGCAGACGCAGCTCGGATCCCGCGTTGCTGTGGTGAAGGCCGGCAGCTACAGCTGTTAGACCCCTAGCCTAGGAATCTCCACATGCCGCTGGTGCGGCCCTAAAATGACAAAAAGATAAAAAATAAAATAAAATAAAATAAAAATAAATCTTTGATTCTCCAGATGTGTGTACTTTCTTCTTTCTTGTTTGGCCCTTTAAATCTTTACATTTTCTAACCTCTTTCGTTACCTGAATGTTGGCACATCTACTTCTGTTCTTCATCTCACATCTGCATTCCTATTCTGTATTTTTCTTTTTCTGATTCCTTCAGAAGAGTTTCTCAATCTGACTTTTCAACTCACTAATTTATTCTTCAGCTGTTTCCACTCTATTTTCATTTCCTTTTATTACGTATTTTTATTTTACTTATTTCCTCCCTTTCTATCCCTTCCTCCCCCTTTCTTTCCCCTTTCTTTCTTTCAGCTGTGGTGTGCAGCAGCTGGATGTGGGATCTCAGTTCAAGGAATGAACCTGGCCACAGTGGTGAAAGCTTGAGTCCTAACCACCAGACCACCAGGGAACTCCCTTTTTTTTTTTACACTTCTACTTGGTTATTTCTTAATCTTACATCACACTGCCAAAATCTTTTTCTTTTTAATGTTTATTGGCTTTATCTTAGATTCTTATGGCCTTCTGTAATCCAGCGTGTTGTTTTCTTTTGAACCAGTGATATCTTCTAGCTGCTACTCTACTTTGGCTCGTGAACTCATTTACCTGGTGGTAAGAGTTCTGAGTGCACTAGAGAAGGGCCGAGGGCCAGCCCTCTGGACTATGCAAGAAAGGGAAGAGAACAAACCCCATGGCAGACAGACCCAGCACTACCATTATTTCCACTTGTTATCTACCAAGCAATCCTTCAAATCAGGGCTTACCCTTCAGACCCTGGCCAGTTTCTTCAGGTACATCATAGAGTCCAAGGCCTAGATTGTAACCCATTATTACCATCAGTCTGTAGGGGGAGAGGTGATATATAATGCACAGCTAGTTAATCCTTACCTGTCTTTTCCAAATCTTCACCCAGAAGGAGCTTTTGTGCTGCCCTGATTTTGTCTGTAAGGACACCTGCAACACTGTTCACCACCAGTACCTGCTATGAGAAAGCAGTCAAAGGGAACTGGTTTCCTCTGATGAATCTACACAAACACATTCAGCTAGCCACATCCTCCACCAAGAACCACTTCAAGATAGCCCCCAGGCCCCCACCAATTTCATCTTTTAAAAATGATTATATAAACACACTAAAATAATCATTCTAATTAAAATATAACAGAACTTTACATGGTTTTATTTATACATTATAAGTAACGAAAGCAAACTTTATACAAAAAGTTTTATACAAATTAAAAAAAAAAAAAAAAAACCTTGGCCAGGCATAGCCATTTATGTATGTGTATACACCCAAACATACATACACACACACAAAGTATTTTACATCATTATAATTATACATATTTACAGTTACACTATTTAAATTATTTTACAATTTACCAAAACGAGGAGAGGCAATTAGAAAAGCAAATAAAAATGGATGAAACAAAGTAAATAATGGTCAAGTTTAAAATGCTACAAAACTATTTTTAAAAATTTGGAAATGAAAGTCATTTGAAATATCAAAACTAAGGTTTCAGTACTGTCTTGCTGTTGCTTTTATCTTAATAACAAGTTCTAATTTGTTTAAAAATAAATATCATGAACAATAACAGGTAAGCAAATCAGACTGACAGGAAAAGCTGAACATGCTGGCTTGAGATTAGGAGTCAGCAAGTAAAAACAAATGCAGATTATTATCTGGTAATAGAATATGTCATAAAACTGTCCTCTACTTCCCCATTAAAAACATGAGGAATTCCAAGCTTCTGTGCAGTATGCAATATCAAGTAAGACTCCAAGGAATTCAGCAATTTATCTGTAATGTAAGAAAATGCTCAAGTTATGATTCTATTTTTCTGATATGACCATCTCATAGAGTGTTGTTCTTTTAAACTAGTTTTCTACAGAATCGGTTTGGTAACTTTATCATTATACTCTGATTTTGACAAGAATTTGGTGAGACTATGGTAGCTGAAGGAAATAAATCAGTTAACAAACAAATCAGGAATGATATAAGCCACTATTAGTGCTATTGTGCAAGCAAATAAAATCTCAAGAATCAAATCTATTAAAAGACTATAGATTTGTAATGGAATTTGGAAACTTCAAACTAATAAGCATTACTTCCAGATACAAGTTAATTCTTTCATGAATGGACATTACCTTCAACAAAAGAATGGAGGTCATATTTTTGTTTTGTCTTTTTGTCTTTTTAGGGCTGCAACCACAACATATGGAGGTTCCCAGGCTAGGGGTCAAATCAGAGCTGTAGCTGCCAGCCTACACCAACAGCCACAGCAACGTGGGATCCGAGCCATATCTGCGACCTACTCCACAGCTCATGGCAATGCCGGATCCTTAACCCACTGAGCGAGGCCAGGGATTGAACCTGCATCCTCATAGATGCTAGTCGGGTTCATTAACCACTGAGTCATGATGGGAACTCCCTGCATTAAACTATTTTTAAAGGTTCTTTGGAATAATTTTTCTTCAAATTCCCCCTTACTCAATTTTACATTCTGAATTATATAAATAGAATTGTAACTTCACAGTACTAGTAGCTTTTGAAGACCTCATTAACAAACTAGTTGCTTTGAAAGCATACTGAAATTAATAGATTATCTAAAGACAGTAATTTACTTTAGGTTTAGAAATAGATTTTTATAACTCAAAATTATTCAGAACCCTTCACAATATCCAAACATGGTTTTTTATTCAGATTCAATTTACTTTAAAATTGGGTGTTCTTATGACTACAACTGAAAAAGTAATATGTTAAATATCTTTAAAATTTTCCTTATGTAAACGTTCAAAATATTTAAGCAATTGGCTCAGTTCTTACAGAAAAAAACCTGATAAATATTATTGCCTCAATAAACATGTGCAAGAATGACTTAAAGAAACCAAGGAAACATGTCTGTGATCATTATTAATTTAACAAGGTAAATCCTGTCACCTATTCGGATAACAATGGACTTCATGTTTCTAAATGGATGTTGTGTATTTTAAAACTCCTAATTAAAAATATGAAGAATGTTAAATTACAATGACTGTACAGACTTCACTGGCTATGAAATAGACTGCTACTCAAGAAAGTTTTCTTTCTCTTCACCTATAAAAAATTTGCTATCTGTCATCAAATGGATTTCCCCCACCACAGACTCCAAGGCGGTCAGAGAGACGCCATGCTGCTCTGCACTGCAGCAGGCTTCAGTGTGAGCATGTCCCTGTGGACGAGGTGAGCTTAGAAACCAGCACGCGCAACCATCCTCCAACCTGTGATGGAAGCGGAATCCAACAGGATGTCTCTCACCCACCACTCACATCTTCAGTCACTAACAGGCCACGAATTGCACAGGTATAGTGTCAAACGTTTACTTTACTAGTCTCTGTAGAGTAACCGTTAACTACCTGCATTTTGACTTTTCAAAAAGCTTCATTAGCTGCTGGAACCTTTCTGAGACCTGAAAAATTTTAAATGAGGGTTAATAATAAATACGCTTTTTTATCTTTGATGAATGTTTTCACAAAACATATAAAGACAGAGAAAGTTACCCTTAATAATACAGTAATATTTAGAAAAGCAAAATATCACAATAAAGGTAATAGCTAGTTTAGCTTTTCAACATGAAACTTTCTTCAACAAGCAAATATCACTATAAAATTGCTTGAGATCAAGTAAGTAAATGGTAAGACAACAGAAAAAAGAATTACGATTGTTCCAAACTTCTTCCACAGTCTTCAAGTTTTTAAGTCTTACATGAAGAGATATATTTTTACAGAAGTTGGCTAGTAAATACCTATATATTTTATCATTTTCTTTTGTTTTTTTTTGCTTTTTAGGGCCACACCCATGGCATATGACGGTTCCCAGACTAGGGTCAAATCGGAGCTACAGTTGCCAGCCTACGCCACAGTCACCTACACGGGAGTGTGGGATCCGAGCCGCATCTGAGGCCTACACCACAGCTCAGGGCAATGCCAGATCCTTAACCCAATGAGCAAGGCCAGGGATTGAACCCACAACCTCATGGTTATTAGTCGGATTTGTTTCTACTGGGCAACAACAGGAATTCCAGGAAATATCTATATATTTTAAACACAATGAAAACTAAATCTAAGTGTTTAGAGTAATAACATCTGTGAAACAACAGAGATGTAAAAATTGGGTAGTTACCTGATATGGATTTTTATTCAACTTGGCAGCTAAATAAGAAAATGTTTTCAATGATGGCCCCCTTTTCTGACACTCCAATAAAATTTCCCGGTCATCATTTCTGAAGGAGGAAAAATGTTATTTAGCTTTTGTAGCTTAGAACAGAAAGATAACAAAAATTCTACTGCCTTAATAGCCACCAATAAGAGCTCACATTTTTGTTAAAACCCATTAAAAAAATGTATATATACTAAAATATGGACAAAGGTTATCTCTGAGAAATAAGATTATGGATGATTTTATCTCTGAGTTCATACACGTTTCCCAAATTTTCTAAAACAAATGTACTGATTTATTTTTCTGATAACAAAATAAAAAATTTTTCTAAATTCTACCTTTAGTGTATACAGCACTTTATTTATTTTTGCCTTTTTTTAGGGCCGCACCCATGGCATATGGAAGTTCCCAGGCTAGGGGTTGAAATGGAGCTGCAGCTACTGGCCTACAGCACAGCCACAGCAACTCGGGATCCGAGCAGCATCCGCGACCTACACCACAGCTCAGGGCAATGCCAGATCCTTAACCCACTGAGCAAGGCCAGGGATCAAACCAGCATCCTCACAGATCCTAGTTGGGTTCCTTAACTGCTGAGCCATGAAGGGAACTCCTACAGTACTTTAAAGATAGGGCCCAAATGTGATTACAGACTTAATAAGCAAGAAGAACCAAAAAGAAAACTAGAATCCAGATCTTCTAATCCCTACACCTCCGCTTTTTCTACATGGTCTGAAGCAATGTGTGTTACCACAGTCTCTGAGATTCTACCATCTACAAGTTATTTGAAATAAAGGCATAGTGGACTGCGGTATTAAATAAAACTGATCTACAATTTCAACAAAATTCAGCGCCTCTCTTTATGTACTCTCATCAAATCTGGAGATTATGTACTTCTGGTCAATGGTTCACAACTGTGATTACCCTTACTTGTGAAATGGGGTCTTTAAAGCGGCATTTCTTTTTTTGTTGTTGTTTTTTGCCTTACCACAGCATGCAGCAGTTTCCAAGCCAGGGATCAAACCCACACAACAGCAGCAACCTAAGCTGCTGCAGTGACAACGCTGTATCCTAACCTGCTGAGCCACTGCACGGGAACTCCTAAATCAGCATTTCTTTAAGAGTTCACAAAAAAGTCAAAAGTACAACCTGTTTATGAAAAATTTTAGGGGGAAAACTCAAATTACACACTCACACTTCTGTCCTATTCACCACCTGTCATTCCTCTTTCCAAAAATGTGCTTATATACCAGGTTCCTTACAAATGTGAGGTTTTTTCCATTGAAAAACTAAAGTTAAAACACAATGAAAAGTTCTGTCTGTAATGCTAAGACACATTCCCCATTAAGAGCCACTGCTCTAAACTATTCTACAGTACAGCTGGGCTGTACCCTAGAATGTATCTTCTACTAACTTTGGCTTTTTTTAGCCACTCATGGCACGTGGAAGTTCCCTGGCTGGGGATCAAACCCATGCCACAGTAGTGACCCAAGCCGCCACAGTGACAACGCTGGATCCTTAATCCCCTGAACCACACAGGAACTCCTAGCCACCTTTGAAGCATGTCATCACTCATTTTGTGATGGGATAAAACTATGATGGCATGACAGATTTCTGGCACCTCAAAATTTCCTGGTGATTTAATAGTCTCATAAGATTCTTACCTTGTCCACAAAACTATAATTTCTCCCTTCTTTTTAATAACGTTCTTTGCAGAAAGGCTTGTAAGAGAAGTGACTGGTGCTGCAGATGCATCCTTAGTCCCTGGGCTTGCCTTTAACAATGATGGACCTTTAGTCACTTCTGGGGCCTTTTTCTTCTTGGCTTTCTTCTGGTGAGCTTCATCATTCTCACCAGAATCTTGGGTAATTTTTTTGGCCTTTTCCCTACTGGTCAAGTCTGCTTCCTTCCTCTGTTTTTTCTGAGAAGAATGACTTAGATCAGAAAGGTTTTTTCTCTTTTTGTGAGCATTATCCAAAGCGCCAGGCAACTCCGAACTATAAGAATTTGATACCAACTCTGATTTGAAATCATCCTTTTTGACTTCACTCAAACTGGGAGATTCAGAGGTTAAATCGATACAGGCTTCCTCGACAATGCATTCCACAGCTCTGTTTGCCACTTGTACCTTTTCTTCCTTAGAGTTATTTTCATCCACACATATCACCTGACACCCCAAGTCTTCAACGGGTAAAGCAGACTGGTTACTTTCATTTTTACTTTCACTTGAAACATCTTGTGTCAAGTCAATAAAGGCATCTACAGTTTCAGGCTGCATACTGTCTAATGTTGGAGCATTTGGATCCACACTGCTTCCAGAACATCCCAACTGACCAATATTTAAAACTGTTACTTCTATTAATTCCCCCAAGTTTTTGGTCTCAGTGACTGGATCTTTTGTGAGGTCTATACATGTGTTTGGAAGATGATCCGGGACAGAATGTGGAATTTCTTCTACTGGAGGCAATTCTTCAATGCTTTCAGGCACTTTTGGTTGCCATCCTTGATGCAACTTGAAACATTCTTCGGCCAGTCCGGTACTAGGACCCACTTTACTTGAAGCATCTTTAAGAAACTCATATATATCAGGAACCTTGGCTTGTATCATATAGTCCTGTTCTTCATGAGCTGATTTACTGCTGGCAACATTTTCAGTGGAATTTTTCAGTTCCTCCACGGATTTTAAAACTCCGTTCTGACCTGAAATATATTCTTTGTTGGCTGCTGCATCAGCTTCCTTTTCTACTCTGGGCAAAGACTCATCAGCCACCATATTCTGCTTAAGACCAGGGGAGGCAGATGGTGCTGCACGCCGTATTTTCACAATGAAATGATCATTGGACTTCTCCATTATGACAGCATGCATGGGTAGATTTGGGTGGTACTGAAAGCCTGGAGTAACAGACCGGCTTGTCCATGATGAAGAGCAACTTGATTTACTGCTTGAATTATCAGACTCCAGGGCTAAATGAATATCCTGTTCAGATGCATCCTCTTCCTCAAGTAAGGCATCCTCACTAAAATGGGCGCTAATAACTTCTTCAGGAGTTGAATTAGCCAAAACCTCTGGCTTTAAGAAACTGAGATGGCCGTCTGACTTGAGAGGCGATGGGACTGTTAAAGAGACTGCTAGATCTTCCAGAAGTATGGAGGAAATGCAGGGCTTGCTCTTCTCTGAACTACACACATTATCTTTACTTAAAGCTATGTGAGTGGACACTTCAAACATACAGTTTTCATCCAACACGTCAGGACGAACTGGCAAGGAAAGCCCTGAAGACAGAGATGGACCTTTCTCAGAGCACAATAATGACCAATTATCATCACCAATCATCTTAGGACAGGGAGAAACCACCCCTGACACGAGTTCTTCCGTTGTACAAGCTTGTATAGATTCACATTTAAGAGTATCTAGGAGCTGTTTCTCCGGTGTCTTTAACTCCCACTCGCTTTTTTCAGAACAGTTAACGCTGTTGTCCAAAAGATCGGAACCTTGCAACAAACTTTTAAATATTTCTCCCATCTGTGCATCACTCACTAAATTAAAAGTAAGGCTGGATGCTTGCTGCTCAGTAAGAATCTCGAAACTGCGTTCCGGCCTCAAAGCAGCGTGCTGGGATGTCTGTGCCTCCTCTGCGGTGCTGCCTTCAATCCCTCCTGGCTTTGGGGTGCTCAGGCTGTTTGGTTCCAAGGTGAGCCCTTCAGACTGAGAGTCTTTAATATTATCAAAGCAAGTGTTAATACTTTTTTTATTATCATGCTTTACTGTGTTGATATTGGAATTATTTTGCTCTTGATGTTTTTCCTCAGATTTTTTACATCCTATTGAAGACTTAGAGTGACCAGAGTCTACTGCTTTGGGAGATTTCTCTTTCAACATTTCTTTACTGGAGTTGTCTGCATTCCCCTTCTGATAATTTGAATGTTTTGCTTTCTCCTTATTGATCTTTTCAAGTTTTCCTTCATCACTGTCACTGCCAAAGTTTTCAGAGTCACAGAATTTCCCTAAGGTTTTCTTAAGCTTTGCAAACAAATAATCAAGTTGTTCTTCTACAAATTTCCACAACTTTTTTTTCATATCTGGTAGCTGCTGTTCAAATAAACGGTCCACGATGCCATTCTTTTTAACCTGCTTAAGCTTGGATTCTATAACATCACAGAGATTCTTCTGCAAAGTAGTCACTGACTTAGAGATTCTGGATAAGTCAAGGTGTTTAATTAGTGATGTAAAACTCAAAATTGCTGACTCAATAATTCTATGAAATTGTAGTACTGAAAATTTTACCTTGAATTTCATATAATTTTTCCTTACATGTTTTCTAATCATTCGTAACATGTGCATAACCTCTGGGACAGAAGAGGGTGTGGCAATAACCGGAACTATTTTTTCAAGGCTAGAAGTGCTCATTGACCTATCTTTCTTCTCTGTTTTTGAAGATCTGCTTGATTCATTGTGTCTTTTATTCCATTTGCTTTTGGTCTGATGGATTTTTATAGAAGATATCTTCCTATTGTCTTTATCCAAATGCACAGTGCTTTTCCTACTTCCTGGGCTAGTTTTTGTGCTCTGCACTTGAGCAGAAGCTCTTCGGTTGGCACTTTTTTCAAAACTTTTTTGTGGTTTAGGTTTTTCGCTGTCACTTATAATTTCTCCTTCTTCTAGTTCATCTAAAGATGAGTTCTTGTTGGAGTCTGCTTCGGTAAACTTGTCAGATTTGCCAACTGGCTTTTGATTTTCCTTTTTGAGATCTGATTGAGTCTTGGAGGTAGAATGAGCTAAATTTGGTGGAAACACATCTGTGGAAGAGAAAAGTATATTACAGTCACATGACCACCAGAATCTTTGTCATCTAACATTCCTATACTAAATATAACCTAAAAAATCAAATACTGACGTAATTTATTATTTTATAGGATTTTTTTCAAAAAGCAGAATGTTAATGACTTATTTACGTCATTGGTCTTTACTGGTCTCAGAGGTGCCTGACAACAGTGATAGTATAGAGCCTGGTTATTTGGATAACCATCAGCCAAATGTTCAGGTGTCTTCTCTTGATCTTAGCAGCATCACCTACTCTACCATTTGATGATGGCTTCCAAACAACAGAAATATATCTGAAAGCAAACAAAGAGTACTTGAAAGAAGCTGTTCTACCATTTCCTTTTTTTGTACAAATAAGAATTACCTAAATCTAGACTGAAGGCTCCATGTACATTTCTAGTTAACACCAGGGGTCTGAATAATAATTATGTTACCAAATAAAAAGCACTGATTCATCTTGCGTCTATTTCACAAAAGGTAAGTTATAGGAGATAATATAAACTATTACCTTTATGACTATTATTATATAATAGAACCTGAGATGCGCTTTCCAGTCTAAGAACTTTTGATACAGGTCTCACTGGACTATTCAGAGGACTGATGGCTTCTGGAATAGGTCTCAGTTGATTAAGGTCAATGCTCAGAACAGAGTTCTCATCATCATGATATACTGAATTTGTTTCACCAATTTCCACTCTGTGGTCCATTAACTCAGTCGGCTGAAGTGAAGATTCTAGAGTCTCTTTAGGTAAGCAAGGCTCCAAATGACCAGACTTACTCTCCTCCAGTGGTAGAGCAGTAAGAGAAGGCTCAGACTTTGCTTTATCATCTTCTGAAAGGACTGCTGGCAAAATACCAGCTTCTTCAACTGAAGGCTGTGCAATGCTTTCTTTGGATTTGGTCACTGCTGAAAAAGCCTCTTTCATTTCTGTATCTTCAGAAACACTACAGGAATTTAAGTCATCATTTCTTTTGGTATCCAATTCCAAGTCAAAGTTCTGGGAAACATTTGTGTCTACTGTGTTCATTACCACAGGAACTGCTGCCCTTGTCTCATCAATGATTTGCTTCATTTCTGCTGATGATGGAAACAAGGATTCTGTGTGTTCCATTTCCACAGGTGCTGAGAAGGAAGTCTCTGTACCACACGTGGGCATGTCACAAAGCACAGTACTCTCAGCAGATTTAACCAACAAACTATTTTCTTCTTCTGTTTTCTTTTCTGAAATACTGGTTCTAGGTTCACATGCTGCTGCCAGAACATCCTTTGGTTCCAATGACTCTGATTTGGTTTCCTCTGTGATATGTTCACTGACAGAGGGAACACATGGCACTGTTTCAGCCTGCACCAAGGACTCCAAATCACATGTGACAATGGATCTGGGAGTATCAGTTATTTTATGCTGATTATCCTGAGAAATAGGTTGCTTTTTAGCAGGAGAAAGAGTTAAGTTCAATTTTTCCATAAAACTCAACTTTAAGTCTTTGTTTTGTGTATCATTTGGACCACTCTCAGCTTTAACTGCAAGCTCTTTATTATCCGCTCCTTCAGAAACATCATTAGAGACTTCGCCTTTATCATTTTTTGGTTCATTCTGTCTCTTTAAATCAGTAGTGGTTTTCTTAGTTTCTCTACTAGTCTTCTGTAAATGTTCCATAGGCATTTTCTCATTTCTCATATGTCTCTTTTCTTCTTTGCTCTCTCGTTCTCTTTTCCTCTTCTCTTCAGTTCTATGTCTTTCTGCTCTTGAAGGTATATTTTCCCATTGGTGCACGGCATCAACATGTTTGTGAGTTCTACTGGTTAAAAGGGAGGAAAGACCTCTTCCTTCCTGAAAACCATGACTACTTACAGCCCTGTCTCTTTTACAATCTTCCCATCCTCTCCTCTCTTCTGGATAGTATTTACTTGAATTATGAGACGATTTTGCTAGTTCATTCCTAGGATGTGGAAGTGGTGCTCGTTCAGATCTTCTCCAATGATCCTGGTCTTTTACTACTGATTTAGGCTTTTGATCAACTTTCCTTTCTTCTTTGTCCTGTGATTTAAGTTCTTTTCTATTTATATTTTGCAACCTGTCACTTTGTCTTTCGAGTTTTTTGTCACTCTGAGGTTCCGGTCGCGTGTGTGACCTGTCTCTAGAGCTCTCTTTCTCCCAAGAAGAACTAACACGTTCATTTTTATAATCCAAATCGGTGTTGCTTTTCAACTTGGAATTTTTGCTTTCAGCCTTTTGTTCACCTTTACTGTACTTCTCAGGACGTCCTTGTAGCCTTTGATCGGCTTCTATGTTCCTGGGTTCACCATCACCACAGCCAGTGTTTAAGTCTTTTCGTAGTCTGTCGTTCCCTCTACTATACTGACTGTGTCGACTCTCTTTTCTCCCTCTTCTGTGATCCTCACTTGAACTTCCCTCACCAACCTGATAATGGGAACGTGACCAAATGCCATTGGTGCAGTGTTTTTCAATAGATGTAGGCAAATGTGAAGTGCTCTTTTTTTCAGAATGGGATTTTCCTTCCTTTTCGAGGTTTGGCAGTGAAGTGCTATAATGCACATCTTTAGAAACATCACTTTTCACTCTGTGGTCAGTCTTAGAACAGTCATCCAAATGGGGAGATCTGGATTTAAGATCTTTTGTTTTAACTATATCTGATGTCCTTGAAGTTTTATGATTATTCCGAAAATGAGGAAACTCGGACAATCTAATGAGAAACAGAAGTTAACAAAAAACAAAAAAACAAAACAAAAAAAAAGGTTAATTGCTTTTTAATAGTCCCACAATTTTTTTTTGGCTGCACCTGTGGCATGTGGAAATTCCCAGGCCAGGGATCAAACCATGCCACAGTTGCGACCCAAGCTGCTACAGTGACAATGCTGGAAACTTAACCCAGTGCAAGTAATACAAGTTTTAATCGCATGAGATACACTTTAAAATTCAGGGGTCCACACACTGGCAAAACTAATTTTATTTTGTATAAAGCAGTGAGTAATAAGTACTTACCAGCTTCCAACTAAACAGACCAGTTCTTAAAACAAGTAGCTTTGATTTGCTTTGCTGAAACAAAGCCTGGAGGACCTCTCAGTTCTATTCCAGCACTTGCCCATGTCTTTCACATTCCCTGCACCAAAGGCACACACCTCGAAATTTACCACAAATTCGCTTCTTTTAGGACAAGTGGCTTTATTTTCTTGCCCTCACCCACTCTAGCCCAACTGAAACATAAGGAAAAGTGAAATCTTGCTGGACAACACAAGAGAGGATCAAAACAGAGCTCTATGTAGCTCCATATCCTACTTTTCTATTTCATATAAAATTCCACAGTAAAAGCCAAAGCATCGGAGTTCCTGTTGTGGCTCAGCAGTTAACGAATCCGACTAGGAACCATGAGGTTGTGGGTTTGATCCCTGGCCTTCTCAGTGGGTTTAGGATCTGGCATTGCTGTGAGCTGTGGCGTAGGTCGCAGATGCGGCTCAGATCCCACGTGGCTGTGTCTGTGGCTGTGGCTGGCAGCTAAAGCTCCGATTAGACCCCTAGCCTGGGAACCTCCATATGCCACAGGTGGGGCCCTAGAAAAGGCAAAAAGACCAAAAAAAAAAAAAAAAAAAAGAGAGAGAGAGAGAGAGAAGCCAAAGCATCAACAGCCATCTTAAAGTGTTACATACTGTGCAAAAATAAAAAGGAACATAGAAGTGTTATTCTTTCCCAGGGGAATGGTATGTATTTATTGTTTAAAATAATAAGTCCTGGAGTTCCCTTCATGGCTCAGTGGTTAACGAATCCGACTAAGAACCATGAGGTTGCGGGTTCGATCCCTGGCCTTGCTCAGTGGGTTAAGGATCCGGCATTGCCGTGAGCTGTGGTGAAGGCTGCAGACGCGGCTCGGATCCCGCGTTGCTGTGGCTGTGGTGAAGGCCGGTGGCTACAGCTCCTGTTAGACCCCTAGCCTGGGAATCTCCATATGCCGCGGGAGCGGCTCTAGATAAAAAAAGGCAAAAGGACAAAAAAATAATAATAATAATAATAAAATAAAATAAAAAGTCCTAGGAATTCCCATCGTGGTGCAGCAGAAACAAATTCGATTAGGAACCATGAAGTTGCAGGTTCAATCCCTGGCGTTGCTCAGGGGGTTAAGGAACCAGCATTGCCGTGAGCTGTGGTGTAGGTTGCAGACACGGCTTGGATCTGGCTGTGGTGTAGGCCAGCAGCTGTAGCTCCGATTAGACCCCTAGCCTGGGAACTTCCATATGCTGCAGGTGCGGCCTCAAAAAAAAAAATGACAAAAAAATAATAATAAGTCCTAATGTTTTCAGAAGACTAGCACTAATTAAGTAATCCCATCTGTGATTTTTAAAACTGCAAGTGAAAATGAAACCACAAAAAAGATCTGACCTAGTCAGTGAGGACAGATTAATTTTCCCTTTGAGGAGTTCCCATCATGGCTCAGCGGAAACAAATCCGACTAGAAACCATGAGGTTGCAGGTTCGATCCCAGGCCTTGCTCAGCAGGTTAAGGATCCAGTGTCACTGTGAGCTGTGTTATAGGTCGCAGACACAGCTCAGATCTGATGTTGCTGTGGCTATGGCTTAGGCCAACAGCTACAGCTCTGATTTGACCCCTAGTCTGGGAACCTCTATATGCTGTGGGTGTGGCCCTAAAAAATGTATATGTATTCCACATATCAACACTCACGTCCACACCCCTCAATCATACCTTTGGTGAAGATTATTTATTTCTTCATCTTTGCGGTTTATTTCCACTCTGGCGGTTTTGATAAGTGCTGAAATATTTTTCTTAAGGGATTGGTTTTCATTTTTTAAGCTGAAATTCTAAACATCATAAAACATACTTAATAAAGTATATATCTATAGGTTTATTAAACTACTATTTATGATAGCTAATGACTACTGAATGTTAACTAAATGGCAGGCATCACATATTCTATCTCATGTATTCTCAAAACAGTCCTAGGAGAAGTACAATGATGCTCATGATGCAGATGGGGAAGCTGAGATATAGAGAAGAAAACTGGCACCAGAGAAAGGTCACTTAAAGAGAAACTACTTAAAACAGAAATTAAAATTTAAAAATAATAAGTAAAAAGTTCTGTCCAGGTTATTATTTTGAAAATAATAAAAATTTTATTATATTTAACAATGTGGAGGTTTAACCTACAACATTGTATTAATTCTCAGATGAACAAAGAAAGAATTGAGGACTGACTGGCTCTTTGGGGAAAGGGAAAAGGAAGAGAAATAACCTTAAAAAAAAATAAAATTCAGGGAGTTCCCTTCGTGGCTCAGTGGTTAATGAATCTGACTAAGAACCATGAGGTTGCGGGTTCGATCCCTGGCCTTGCTCAGTGGGTTAAGGATCCGGCGTTGCCTTGAGCTGTGGTATAGGTTGCAGACGCGGCTCGGATCCCGCGTTGCTGTGGCTCTGGCTGTGGTGAAGGCCGGCAGCTATAGCTCCTGTTAGACCTCTAGCCTGGGAACCTTCATATGCCGCAGGCGCGGCTCTACATAAAAGGGAAAAAGACAAAAAAAATAAAAAATAAAAAAAATAAAATTCAGAACAAGACAGGACGTTCCTGATTTTTGCAGCATGATCACAAAACAAGTCAACTCTGGCAAAAGTATCTGCATTTCCCTCCACCAGCCATTCTAAGACTTCACTCCTCAAACCATTCTCTTTTAAACCACCATGTTATAACCTCTATGAATTTTCTATTATTTAACTAACTAGTCTAACAGATCATTTACGTCAAAATCAATTGTTTTAACTTTATTGAACTATAGATGATGTACAATGTTGTGTTACTACATCAATTTAATTGACATAGGAAATAATGCATGTTTTGCCAGATTTGCTATTTCATTTAATACTTTTTTAAAACTTTTTTTATAATTTGGCAAGACTTTAGCATTTTAATATCTAATAAAATATTTTCACTAAACTTTGATTTTAAAAGTTAATAAGGCAAAAATAAAATATTCATTATAATCCTACCTGTATCTGTATTTCCTTAAACTTCTTCATCAGCTCCTTCATTTGCAGCTGACATTTTCCATATTCTACCTGCAACTGTAAGATATGAAAAGATCAGGAATCATTCTAAATTATTTTCTTAGCTTAAATGACTTTTCGAAATATTTAAAATTTTGCAAATCAACCCATGAAGAAGGGTAGATGAGGTCTATTTCTAATAACAGGTGTTTAGTTAGATTACTAATGATTTTTATTTATTATTTTTAATGTAAAATTACACATTTTATTCATTCATTCCATCAGCTGAGAATTGCTCTATTGTACGAATACAGTATTGTACCAAAAAAAAAAAAAAATCACAAAATGTTACAAAATAAAAAAAGCACAAATTGCGTTACTTAATAAATACAACTCGGAGTTCCCGTCGTGGCTCAATGGTTAACGAATCCGACTAAGAACCACGAGGTTGCGGGTTTGATCCCTGGCCTTGCTCAGTGGGTTAAGGATCCGGCGTTGCCGTGAGCTGTCGTGTAGGTTGCAGACACGGCTCGGATCCCGCGTTGCTGTGGCTGTGGCGAAGGCCGGCAGCTATAGCTCCTGTTAGACCCCTAGCCTGGGAACCTCCATATGCCGCAGGTTCCGCTCTAGATAAAGGCAAAAAGACAATACATAAATACAACTCAAAGTAGTTAAAGTGGAAATAAGATAGATTTTAGGTTGGAAACATTGTTTGACCCAGCAAATCATACAAGTTCTGTACACAAACATTTTTGTTTGTACATAATACAGGGCAATCCTACTTTGCATTTTGAAAGAATCTAAAAGGAACAGGCTATTTAAGACATTATTCTCCAGCTATAAAGTAACTGCCAAGATTGGTTGGAGTCACAGTTACTGGTTTTTAAAGCTGGACCTACCAATAATGTATTTTGTTTAGTTTTGCATTTAAATCTCCAAACTTTAAAATTCAAATAAGATACAAAGAAATTTGTCTGCATGTAGTCATGGGACAATTTATAACTTAGTACAAATCATGAAAAGATAAAATGTTTTATCAAACTCACAGCCTGTTGAGATTTTATATATTCAGACACTTAAAATTTAATGAAGCAAAATTCTAACAAAATTTAGGCAAGCACTCAGAAAAACTGTTTTAAAAAGCAAATCTGAGGGCAGAAACTGACTTATATTTCTTTTAGTCCAAGAGCTATTTTCTTAACATAGAGTATCAATTCAATAGTAAGCTGATGCCTGCATTTCAGAAGATACAGAAGAGCAAAATAACTGTCCTTCACAATTCTGGCAATCCATACATCATTATATGTTGCCTCCTTTGCAGTTCCTTCTTCAGTCAGGATTTCCTCATATAAATCCAAACAATTTCTAGATGGTACACAGGATTTGGAAGCACTGTCTAAAAGAAACAAACAAAAAACCCTTACATTAAAATATGTATTTCCAGGAGTTCCCGTCATGGCACAGCGGAAACGAATCCGACTAGGAACCATGAGGTTGTGGGTTTGATCCCTGGCATCGCTCAGTGGGTTAATGATCTGGTGTTGCCATGAGCTGTAGTGTAGGTTGCAGATGCGGCTCGGATCTGGCATTGCTGTGGCTGTGTCATAGGCCAGCAGCTGTAGCTCCGATTAGACCCCTAGCCTGGGAACCTCCATAGGCCGCGAGTGTGGCCCTAAAAAGACAAAAGACAAAAAAAAAAAAAGAGAGAGAGAGAGAGATGGTAATTATGTGACATTATCAGGTGTTAACTGATACTATAGTGGTAATCATTTTGCAATACAAAAGTGTATCAAATCACACAGTACATCTTAAGCTTACAAAATGCTATGTCAATTACATCTCAATCAAGCTGGGAAAAAAGGAAAATATACATGTTAAGCTTTTCAATGTTGTATCTACTTCTAACCAAAAGGATACACATTTCTCCATCTTTCATTTCATCCAAATCTATACTAATTTCACAGGTCACATGTAAGGATCATATTTTTTCAAAGCTTAAAGAGATTTCATTACAGAAAAGTTGTCTAATTTGGACAGATCATTAAACTCTGTATTTCACACTCCAATTGATACATTTGAAAATATTTATATTAACTATCCTTTTCAAAAGCTCTAATATGGAGGAGCCTATGACAGTATGCGTGGTTATATATATATGTATATATATACATATACATATATATAGACACCACCAGTTTCATTTTCAATGGTACAAAATATTTTTGCACAAGGTCCAATTAAATGAGACTTAGGTGAAGAACAAACCTAAGGGCTAATTTATTTTATTGATCAAGCTTTGGGCAAAAAATTACCTGAGTGTAATCATTTCAAAGAATGTTGAGGAGCTATGAATTACTCCAGGAACTAGTAACAAAATATACACTTCCAATAGACTGGTGGAACAAAATGCAAGTATTTCATTACAGAATTTACATACCAGAAACAGCACTGTCCAACCCAGCATATATGTCCAAAGAACCTTCATCATTATTTTTAAGAGGAGAAGCTGCAAAAAAAAAATATCAAGGACTAGTTAAAACTGACTATGCATTTGGTGAAGTTTTTCCAATCCTACTCTGAAGGAAAAAAAGACTTGTGTTATTAGTCTTACGCCAATTGCTTAGAAGACAAAAGAACTAGGTAAATGTTATGCTAGGAGCTGAAGTTTATGTTCTGTATATTATTAAAAATATTTCCAGGAGTTCCCGTCATGGCTCAGTGGTTAATGAACCCGACTAGTATCCATGAGCATGCGGGTTTGATCCTTGGCCTTGCTCGGTGGGTTAAGGAGCTGGCATTGCTGTGAGCTATTGTGCAGGTCGCAGACACAGTTCAGATCCCACGTTGCTGTGGCTGTGGTATAGGACAGCAGCTACAGCTCCAGTTCTACCCCTAGCCTGGGAACCTCCATATGCCATGGGTGTGGCCCTAAAATAAGGAAAAAAAAATTTCCATTTTGTGAGCTTAATTTATTATCAAGTCTTGGCTATTTCTTTCAAACTAATCATCTATTTGTGACTATCAATTTCTCCCTAAACTACAATAAATAAATACAACTGCATTTACTGGAAATATTAACTTCAAGAGTAATAAATACATATCATACACATACACACACACACACACACACACACACACACACACACCCCTTTTTTTTTTTGGCAGTACATGTGGCACATGGAAATTCCCAGGCCAGGGATCCAATCCAAGCTGCAGCTGCCAACTAGGCCACAGCTACAGCAACACCAGATCCTTAACCCACTGCAGCAGCACGGGGCGGGGGACTGAACCCATACCTCCACAGCAACCCAAGCCGCTACAGAGATAGTGCCAAATCCTTAACCCACAGCAGAAACTCCAATATCTTATGTTTTTTGATATGATAAAGTCATTGCTGCTTATACTGGCAAAGTTGTTAATTTCATTACATTTTAGCCTGAAAGCATACAATAAATACATACAGCCTGAAAGCATACAATAAATACATACAGTAAAAAAGTTCTCACTAAGTACTTTCTATTTGCCATGTATTTTATTGCATTAATTCATTTATCTGTAGGAAGAAAAAGCTAATAATGACAGCGTTTTCAATGAGAATAAATAAGTGGTTCGTATCGAAATAAATAAATTTAGAAAGACAATTAAAATGAGCTCTTACCAGAAAAGACATCAAATAAACTTGTTCCATCACCATTGTCATCATCTGCCGCCATGATCCTATTTCCTTTTGACAGTCGCCATCTAAAGCATTAAATATAAATATTCTCCACTGTTAAAATCAACCTCACGATTCAGAGACTAAACTTAGCTTTAAAGTTAAAAAGTAACTTTCATATTTGGACACACTGATAAAGTTCACTCTATTGTTTTTTTGTTTTTGTTTTTGTTTTTGTCTTTTTGCTTTTTCTAGGGCCACACCCATGGCATATGGAGGTTCCCAGGCTAGGGGTCTAATCGGAGCTGTATCCACTGGCCTACACCAGAGCCACAGCAACACGGGATTTGAGCCGCGTCTGCAACCTACACCACAGCTCACGCCAACGCCAGATCCTTAACCCACTAAGCGAGGCCAGGGATTGAACCCGCAACCTCAGGATTCCTAGTCAGATTCATTAACCACTGAGCCACACCTGTGGCATACGGAGGTTCCCAGGCTAGGGGTCTAATAGGAGCTACAGTTGCCGGCCTACGCCACAGAGACAGCAATGCCAGATCTGAGCCGCGTCTGCAACCTACACCACAGCTCACGGCAACACTGGATCGTTAACCCACTGAGCGATGCCAGGGATCAAACCCACAACCTCATGGCTCCTAGTGGGATTTGTTTCCGCTGAGCCACAACAGGAACTCCCTGGACATCAGTATGTTGTTTTCTACAACTTCAAAACAAAATCTGGGTTGAATACTTGATGTGCAAACACAAGGAGGTTGGGATAGAGAGCAAGTATTGCTATAAAAGTAGGGGTACTAGATCAGATTTATTTTTTCTTTGCTTTTGAGGGCCTTAGCCACGGCATATGGAGGTTCCTAGGCTAGGGGTCTAATCGGAGCTGCAGCCGCTGCCCTATGCCACAGCCACAGCAACACCAGATCCAGGCTGTGTCTGCGACCTACACCACAGCTCACAGCAACGCCGGATCCTTAACCCACTGAGTGATGCCAGGGATCGAACCTGTGTCCTCATGGATCCTAGTCAGATTCGTTTCCACTGAGCCAAAATAGGAACTCCAGATTTTTCCTTTTTTTTTTTTTTAACCTCACCCAGTGGCATTCCCAAGCCAGGGATACCACCTGTGCCACAGCAGCAACGGAGGCCACTGCAGTGACAACAACTTCTGTGTCATGAGGGAATTCCCTGGATCAGATTTATAGGACTCCTCTGCTGCCTAGTCATTGCTTGAAAATTAGGAACTAAATACAAAATACTAAAATACAAACCAACAGTCAGCAACAAGAAGCCAAAGTCAATAAACATATCCTGTAAGACCAAAATAGATCATCTTTTTTTTTTTTTATCTTTTTGCCTTTATGTAGAGCCGCACCCGCGGCATATGGAGGTTCCCAGGCTAGGGGTCTAACAGGAGCTGTAGCCGCTGGCCACAGCCACAGCAACACGGGATCCGAGCCGCGTCTGCAACCTACACCACAGCTCATGGCAACGCCGGATCCTTAACCCACTGAGCAAGGCCAGGGATCGAACCCACAACCTCATGGTTCTTAGTTGGATCCGTTAACCACTGAGCCACGAAGGGAACTCCCATAGACCATCCTTCCACCAACATCTATCACCTCCTGACACTGCTACTCTTTGAGGCGCATCCCTACTGATGCTACCAGACAACGCTTTGCCAGTTATCCTCATCCCTGCCACTGAAATTTGTTTCAGGCCCCCACCACAGCTATCTAGTTATCTCTCCTCTTCAAACACATGCCATACATGACTGTTCGGCTGGCTCCTCTAAAGCAATCCTGCTCATTTCATTTCCTGCTCAAAAACTTTGCATTACCTCCCAAGTCTACTGAATAAAGTCAAAACTGCTTCCATTGATAGACACAGAACCTACCTTTCTAACCCTATCATTCACTACCCCAAGTTTTCCAGAATCCCAAGGTTCAGTGAAACTGGGTTCCTCTTTGCAAACACACTTCCTGACACCATTTCCCTACATCTATCTAAGCACTCACAAGCAAGCCTGGGTTTCAATACCCACAGATTAGAATGTGAGAAATGAGGTTTTAAAAAAGTCTGGGGATTAAATTAAGACATTTGGACTTCACCCAGTATGAAATGAGGGAACCAGTGATGGTTTTTAAAGCAGAGGAATACCATGATCAAATCTGCATTTCAGACACTGAACTCAAAGTCAAAGCTCCGATTCCCTAGCCTGGGAATTTTCATACACTGCGGCCCTAAAAAGCAAAAAAAAAAAAAAAATGTGCAGGAGACAATGAGGGGTGACTAAGTTATTAGTGCTGGAAATAAAGACTAGGAACAAATCTGAGAGACTTCTGTGGAAGAATCAAAAAGATTTAATGGAAGGAGTTCTCTTGTGGTACATTGGGTTAAGGATCTGGTGTCACTGCAGTGGCTTGGGCATAGGTTCAATCCCTGGCCCAGGAAATTCCACATTCCATAAGCACAGCAAAAAAAAAAAAGAAAGAAAGAAAATTCAATGGGAAGTGTATTCATATAGCCAATCTTGCCCATTTCAAAACCACAGCTTGAGTCTTCTTTTCAAAATGCAAATCTGATCATGTTCCCTCATTTGTTTAAAACCCTTCACTGTTTCCAGTCGATCTTAGGTTAAACAAATTCTGTCACAATTCTGCCAGCAAAGCCCAGGGTGCTCAGGTCTCTGCCACCCCTGTAGTGTTGGTCTGCATCATTCTCCCCCATTCTCCAGCGGTCCCTGCTCTGATCAAATTGGCTTGCTTTCAGCTCCTTGAGCATGCTGTTTGTGCCCTCCAAACACAGAGCCTCTACAGGAAGGCCTCTTTCCTCACTGCTCTCCTGGACTCAGCTCCTCTTTGATACTGTGGCTTAAGTAATGTTTGAGCCTTCACTGCTACCCTCTCTCTCTACTAGGTCAGGCCCACTGTTATGTATTCTTATACCACTGTAGCTTTTCTCTACATGGCCCCTTGTCAGTTTATGGTAACATTTTCGTGAGATTACTAACAAAATATCCATCTCACCCACTAGACAATAAGCTCCAAAAAGACCACTCCTGGTTCTATTCACCATTGTATCCCCAGCTCTCAGTACAGAGCCTGACAGGTTGGAAGGAAGCAAGGAAGGAAAAGAGAGAGAAGAAAGAAAAGCAAAGAAACTAAAGCTGAATTATTCAAAATCGCAATTTGTTAAAGACAATTCTGTAGCTCCTAGCTTTAATAACAAAGTATTCATGCTTTTAACTGAAATGGAGAACCAAAGACATGTTGAATTATCTGCAGGACATCCAGGAGAAGATGTCTAGACAGTTGGAAATTGGAGTATATAGAACAGAGGATAAGACATAATTGTTGCTATTTACAACAGCCAAGACAAGGAAGCAATGTCCACTGACAGATGAATGGATAAAGAGAATGTAATATATATACACAATGTAATATTTTTGAGCCATGAAAAAATGCAGCAACAGGGATGAACCTAGAGATTATCATACTAAGTAAAGTCAGAAAGAGAAAGACAAATACAATATGACAGAGCACATACATGGAATCTAAAATATGACACAAATGGTTCGATCCCTGGCCTCGCTCAGTGGGTTAAGGATCCAGTGTTGCCATGAGCTGTGGTGTAGGTCACAGACGTGGCTTGGATCTGGCGTTGCTGTGGCATAGGACAGAGGCTGCAGCTCCGATTCGACCCCTAGCCTGGGAACCTCCGTATGCCGCAGGTGCGGCCTTAGACAAAAATGAACTTGTTTACAAAACAGGCTCACAGACATAGAAAGCACACTTATGGTTACCAAAGGGGCAAGGGGGTAAGGGAGGGATAAATTAGGAGTTTGGGATTAGTAGATACAAACTATAACAACAAGGACCTACTGTATAGAACAGTGAATTGTGTTGAATATCCTGTAATAAACCATAATGGAAAAGAATATAGACACACACACACACACACACATATCACTAAACCACTTTGCAGTACACCAAAAACAACACTGTAAATCAACTATACTTCAATCTAAAAAAAAAACAAAACAAAAAGAGGAGTTCTCATCATGGCTCGGTGGAAATGAAACTGACTAGTAACCATGAGGATTCAGGTTCGATCTCTGGCCTCGCTCAGTAGGTTAAGGATCCAGCATTGCTGTGAGCTGTTGTGTAAGTCACAGACACAGGTCAGATCCCAAGCTGCTGTGCCTGTGGCACAGGCCAGTGGCTACAACTCCGATTGGACCTCTAGCCTGGGAACCTCTATGTGCCACAAGTATGGCCCTAAAACACATACACACACAAAGACATGGAGTTCCCATTGTGGCTTAGCAGAAACAAACTGACTAGTATTCATAAAGATTCAGGTTCGATCCCTGTGGTGTAGGTCACAGACTCAGAAGGAATCTGGCATTGCTATGGCTGTGGGGCTGTGGTGTACTCCAGCAACTGTAGCTCTGACACAACCCCTAGCCTGGGAACTTCCATATGTTGCTCCTGCAGCAAAAGAAGAAAAAAAAGGACACAATTGCTATAGCACTCTCGAAATCACAAAGACCAATGATTCTCTTGAAAAGAGAGGAAGGAGAGGAGGAAGAATTATGCATCAGAATCTCTTGGGAAGACAGACTTTTTCACCTTTCCCTAAATGAGGATCTCAATATACAATGAGAGTTGCTACAGATAGGAGTGTTGCTCCTACGAAAAAGTCTAGAGGCACAATTTTTAAATTTAAAATTTTTTGAAGTATGATGATTAAAGAAAAGAGCTGCATGCTCGCTCATGATCTTTTCAGGAAGAATCCTAATGGATTCAGATGTTTGAAAACGAAGCATATGAGAGAAGGGTCACCTAGCCTTTCATGACAGGACAATGTCTTTAAGAGACAGTCTGAAGTAAGTCTCCTTTAAAAAAAAAAAAGTATATATATATATATATATATGGAATGAAACAAACATTTGTACAGAAAGACAAAAACGTGTAGAGAGTCAGGGAAGAGGGTATTTTTAGGCTCATAGGAAAGGCTTAATCTAATACAGCAAGATCCCTAAAGAGATGTAAAGATAAAAGAATAACAAAAGCCATATATACTGTACATTATGTACTGATCTAATGCTCTAAACACAATATTTACTTTAAATCTTCACATAAGTCCTACAAGGTACACACTACTCTTTTTCTCAATTTACCAATGAGAAAACAGGTAAGAAAAACTTGCCCCAAGGTCAAACAGCTAGTAAAAGACAGATCTGGGGAGTTCCCGTCCTAGGGAAGCAGAAACGAATCCGACTAGGAACCAAGGTTGCTGGTTCGATCTCTGGCCTTGCTCAGTGGGTCAAGGATCCGGCGTTGCCGTGAGCTGTGGTGTAGGTCGCAGACGCGGCAGGGATCTAGCGTTGCAATGTCTGTGGTGTAGGCCGACAGGCTACAGCTCCGATTAGACCCCTAGCATGGGAACCTCCATATGCCGCGGATGTAGCCCTAAAAAGAAGGGGAAAAAAAAGACAGATCTGGGTTAGGATCCCAGCTGTCTCTAAAGCATGATGACAAAATCAAGAATATTACATTAGAAAAAAAAAAGAGTATAAATTTTTTTAACGGGCGCTCTCTCATAAAATGGCAAGAAACACTAGAAAATAATTGAGATGGGAGGATTTTCTCCCAGAAGGCCTCTGTCCCCCTCCAATCAAAGGGGGTCTTGAGTGAGATGGGGGAAGGGTCTTGAAGAGAAGCAAAAGGTTTGGAGCTGGAGCTGTGGAATGGGAAAGACCAGTGAAGAACCAGAATCAATGCTACCTTGATGCCTGAAGTACAAATTCTGAGACTTTACGAATTTCACATTCACATCTGATTTAGGGCCTACTATGTGTTAGGCACGGTTCTAGTCGCTGTAGAGATCAAAATAAACAACTTTTGGGGGCGTTACTGTCTCAGAAACAACCCACATCAATGATCACCAGACAGGGAAAACCATTCCTCCACAGAATCCCACCCAAACACCTTTTAAGAATACATTCCAAGGAGAGATTGGTTACTGGGGGGAGGGGCAGGAAGAGCAGTCGAAAGGACAATTCCTAACTGCGCTCGCCCTCGCCCCCTCCCCCTTCCAGATCCTCTCTGGAGGGGCAACAGAGGTACTAGGGGTGCGAGCCCAGAAGCTACACCCGAAGGCGGCGGGAACGCGGCTACCTGGGGGCCCCAAAGAGTAGGCGGGCCCTCCCTCCACCAACTCCTTGCTCTCCTTGACTCCTTGCTTCCGGGACGCCGCCGGCCTCCGCCGGCCTCAGCGTAGGGCACTACTGTGCCATGCAACGTCTTCCCCAGCAGCTCTGGAGAGTACAGACCCCCACATCAACTTACCCGCCCCGCCTGGCCCAAGGCAGCCCGGGATCCTTTCTGGACACCAAGGTCTCCCTCGTATCTCCACCAATAACAGGGCGCTATCAGCACGCGGAGGCGGGACTGAACGCCCACAGCCAATCAGATCAGACGCAAAGCACGTCCCGGCGCACATTACTAGTTCCCGCCTTTGGGAGGGATTAAAAAAAACACGGTTGGCGCCAAACTCTCACAGTTTTCTAGGGAGTTTAAGGGAAAGGGGCGGGGGCTGAGCTGGAGGGAAGAAGGGGCGGGGTCTCACTACGGAAGGGGCAGGACCTTGGCTGAGGTAGGGGCGGGGTCCGGAAGAAGCCTTTTATGACAGGAAAAATAAGCTCTGAGAAGAGCATGTTACTTATTTAGCTCTTCATTCTATTAATTCCATTGATTGTCAACCGCGTGCTAGGCTGGTGCTGGGCGCTGGCTCGATAACGATGAGCAAGTACTGTTCTACCCTCAGTTTACTGAATGATAAGCAATTTACTCCAAGGTGTTGGGAGCTTCGAGGAGGGGATACCAGTCCAGTGGAGTGGGAGGGGGAGGAGTGCTTTTTAGAGGTAAAATACCTGAATTGTCTTTTAGTACCTGGGAGCACCTGAGGTGCCCGTGGGGTCTAGCCTCTGGAGGTGGAGCCTGCGCCATTGATTGGTGGAGAAGGAAAGCCAAGCCAACCTCCTCTGCTACCTCATCTAGGGATGTGGTTTTGATTCCTAGTCCTTTTCTTTTTGTTTGTCCATTTTAACAACTTGCAACTGGCATAACATAAGTCATGTTTTTAAGAAAGGGTCCTGTGTGGGAGAATATGTTCTGGAAGAACACTGGTTTCCTAGATTCTCCTCCAACCACATTCATTTCTGAAAAGAAGTTTAGCCAGCCAGGAAGCATTGAGGGTAGTGGAAACTGAGAAAGAATAGAAGATGGGCAATCACTAGGCATTCATAGATGCTGGAGCATAAAGCATGAGATGAGGCTGGAGAGGGAGTCGGAAGTCAGACCTTGAAGAGCTGTCAGAGAGCTTGGAATTTACCTTTAGATGATGAGATATGGGGGACCACTGAAGGATTTTTAAGTTTGGAGTGGTCATGATCTGATTTACATTAGTCAAATCTGTTGGCCTTGAGAAGAAGGGTTTTGAGATGCTGTTGCAGGGACCCAGGCTAGAGAAGAGGAGGACCTGAAGGGAGATGGCAAGTAGACTAGGGGACTGATTTTAGAATATTTAGGAGATAAAATTGACAAAACTTAGCAGTTGATTGAATCCTGGTTTTCAGCATGAGTGCTTAATGATAGAATTCATCAAAAAATATTTATTGAGGAGTTCCCGTCATGGCTCAGTGGTTAACGAATCCAACTAGGAACCATGAGGTTGCGGGTTCGATCCCTGACCTCGCTCAGTGGGTTAAGGATCTGGCATTCCTGTGAGCTGTGGTGTAGGTTGTAGGCACCGCTCAGATCCTGCAATGCTGTGGCTGTGGCGAAGGCCGGCGGCTACAGCTCCCATTAGACCCCTAGCCTGGGAACCTCCATATGCCGTGAGTGAGGCCCTAGAAAAGGCAAAAAGACAAAAAAAAATATATATATTTATTGGGGGAATTCCCACTGTGGCTCAGCTGTAACGAATCTGACTAGTATCCATGAGGACATAGATTCGATCCCTGGCCTCGTTCAGTGGGTTAAGGATCCAGTGTCACCATGAGCTGTGGTCACAGATGAGGCTTGGATCTGCCATGGCTATGACTGTGGTGTAGGCCAGCAGCTTCAACTCTGATTCGACCCTTATCCTAGAAACTTCCATATGCCAAAGGTGCAGCCCTAAAAAGACAAAAAGAAAAAATATATATATATGTATGTTCATCAAGGAGTTCCCTGGTGGCTCAGTGAGTTAAGGATCTGGCATTGTCACTACTGTGACATGGGTCCCATCCCTGGCCCAGGAACTTCTGCATTCCGTGGGGCAGAGTTAAAACAAACAAACGAACAAACACAGAGTTCCCTTGTGGGTCAGTGTTGTCACTGCTGTGGCTCTAGTTAGAGCTGTGACATGGCTTCAATCCCTGGCCCAGGAACTTCTCCATGTGTCAGGAATGAGCCAAAAAAAAAAGAGGAAAAAGGAGTTCCTGTCATGGCTCAGAGGTAATGAACCCAACTAGTATCCATGAGGATATGGGTTTGATCCCTGGCCTTGCTCAGCGGGTGAAGGATCTGGTGTGAGCTGTGGTGTAGGTCAATGACACGGCTCAGATCCCACGCTTCTGTGGCTGTGGCATAGGCCAGCAGTTACAGCTCCAATTCAATGCCTAGCCTGGGAACTTCTCTATGCCATGGGTGCAGACCTAAAAAGCCAAAAAAAGAAAAAGAAAAAAGAACAAAACAAAGGAAGGACCTTTGACTTTGTAAAAATGGCAAATTATGAGAAAGCAAAAATATGGGAAAACTTAGGGTTCATAAGGGCTAGTTTTAGTAATATTTGTTACATAGTTTCCTCTGATGCTGTCTCTGGGCTGATAAGAGTCTAGAGTTGTTTCCAGTGATTAGCTTCTGTCTTTCGGTACAGATGGAAGAGAGGACACTTTTATAATATCCTGCTGTTAGGGAGATAGAGGAGGACAGAGAGCTTTTGTACATGCATACCTTGTTTTACCATGCTTCACTTTATTGCATTTCACAGATACTGTGCTTTTTTACAAATTAAACATTGGTAGCAACCCTGAATTAAGCAAATCTGTCAGTACCATGTTTTCCAACAGCTTTGCTCTCTTAGTGTCTCTGTGTCACATTTTGGTAATTATCACAATATTTCAAAATTTCCATTATTATATATATATATATATATATACACATATATATACATATATATTTTTTTCTTTTTTGCTTTTTTTAGGGCCACACCTATGGCAGGCCCTAAAAAGTTTCCAGGCTAGCTGTAGAATTGGAGCTACAGCTGCCACCCTACACCATAGCCACAGCAACTTGGGATCTGACAACATCTATGACCTAAAGCACAGCTCATGACAACACTGGATCCTTAACCCATTGGGCGAGTCCAGGGATCAAACCTGCATCCTCATGGATACTAGTCAGATTCATTTCCACTGTGCCACAAAGGGAACTCTCAGCATTATATTTGTTACAGTGACCTGTGACCAGTGATCTTTGGTGTTACTATTGCAAAAAGAATTATACCTTGCTGAATTTGCAAGACGATGGTTAGCACTTTTTGGTTAGCATCAAGTATTTTAAAATTAAGGCATGTACTTTGTTTTAAAAGATATGTTATTGCACCCTTAATAGACTATACTTAGTGTATGACTTTCATGTGCACTGGGAAACTAAAATAATTGACTCACGTTATGTCAATGTTTGCTTAGTTGTGGTGGTCTGGAACTGAACCTGCAGCATCTCCAAGGTATACTTATATCTGTTTCTCTCAATTGCCTTCAGTTCAAGAACGCTTATATACCTATTAGTCAAAGAACCATTATGTTTGTGTAAAAAACATGACAAAAGAGGTTTGGCAGGAAATTGTACAGAAGTGACTAAGAGAAATGTGAAGGGAAAACTAGTGGAAGATAAGGGTTACTTTAGTCGGTTTGTTTTTGCAGACCCATTTCAGTGTTGATTACCAGTCTCTGGTGATAGGGTGTTCTTTTATTGCTGGTTTAGGGAGGGCATATTTCTTATGGGAAATTTTATGGCCTGTTTTTAGGCAGAGAAGAAGGAAGAGAACCCTTCCTGTATCTGCTGTTTTCAAAGTGACTTTAGCTCAAAATAGTCAATATGCCAGAGTGTCGTATTTTAGGGTAGCATGTCTTGAGATCCTTCATACCTAGGTGGCATGTTATAGAGTGGCATGTTCTGCTACCCAGTTGTACCTGAGTCCTTTTCAGATGGCCCTAGTAGTCTTTATTTAAAAATATTGGAAGCCCCTTGTGATGCAGCGGGTTAAAGCTCTGGCATCACCACAGCTGTGGCCCAGACCAAAACTGCAGCATTGTTTCCAACCCTGGCCCAGGAACTTCTACATGCTGTGGGTATGGCCAAAAAATATACATATTTTACCTTTTATTGTTGAAATTTTCAAACATGTGCAATAGTCTGAGTCTATGGACTCCCATTCACCAACATCCAATTTCAATAACTATTGAATCTCGTTTCATCTATACCTACAAGTATCTTATTCCTTGCTGATTATTATTAACATTATTTTTAGAGCGTTTTTTTTTTTTCTTGTCTTTTTGCCTTTATCTAGACCCGCACCCGTGGCATATGGAGGTTCCCAGGCTAGGGGTCTAACAGGAGCTGTAGCCGCCGGCCTTCACCACAGCCACAGCAACGCGGGACCTGAGCCGCGTCTGCAACCTTCACCACAGCTCACAGCAACGCCAGATCCTTAACCCACTGAGCAAGGCCAGGGATCGAACCCGCAACCTCACGTTCTTAGTCGGATTCATTAACCACTGAGCCACTAAGGGAACTCCTATTTTTAGAGCTTTTAATCTTGGAAAGACAGTAATGAGTGGTGGCTTGAATCTTAATTCCCTAATCAGGAATTGAACATGGCAGCCTGGGTGAAAACCAGGAATCCTAACCTAGATCGGCTAGAGGCTAGAGGCTAAAAGCAGAGTTGCTCTGATTCTTAAGGACCATCAAAAATGAGAATGTTTCGGGTAGTTCCTATCATGGCTCAACAGAAACGAATTCGACTAGGAACCATGAGGTTGCGGTTTCAATCCCTGGCCTCACTCAGTGGGTTAAGAACCTGGTGTTGCCTTGAACTGTGGTGTAGGTCGCAGACACAGCTCAGATCCTGAGTTGCTGTGGCTGTGGTGTAGTCTGGCAGCTGTAGCTCAGATTCTACAGCTAGCCTGGGAACCTCCATATGCTGTGGGTGTGGCCAAAAAAAAAAAAGAAAGAAAAAATGTTTCAAGGAGGCAAAGACTGTAAAAAACAGGTACAACTTTGATTATCAGAGACACAGTATAACATGTGGAAGAGCACACAGTTTATTTAAGACAGAAGCGACAGCAATACACACCCAAAAGAGGAGTGCAGGAGTTCCTGCTATGGTGCTGTGGGTTAAGAATACAACTGCAGTGGCTGAGGTTGCTGTGGAGGCACAGGTTTGATCCCTGGCCCAGTGCAGTGGGTTAAAGGATCCAGCATTGCCACAGCTGTGGCAAAGTTTGTAGCTGTGGCTCAGATTTGATCCCTGGCCCTGGGAACTTCCATATGCCATGGGTGTAGCCATAAAAAAAAAAAAAAAAGGGGGGGGGGACGGTCTGCAGGTGTAGGAGTCCTCTGAGTGAGGAAAGCCCCACAGAGATGATTTAAATTAGAGAGGACCGTTCTTCTGGGTCTTGTTTTCCTTTGGCCAATTTTCTTGTTTGATTTCTTATACCAGACTGGACCCAGGGCCCTCCCCAATATGTGTGGGCATTTTTGGCCAGGATGGATTCCAGAGTAAATGTTTATAGTACGGTTATCAGGACCTGTTATGGCCCGGCACCCTCTCCCTTTTTGACCTCTAAGGATCTTTCTGAGCATATGTAATTGCGAAGGTCTCCTTGACTCCAGGAGTGATTGATGTGGTCATTTTTTTTTTAATCCAGCAGAGCTCAGCTCCTGCTCATTAACTTTCTCCTTGAAGTGTTAAAAAGAAGAAAGGCCCAATTTACTCAGCCTAACAAGTCCTAGCTGTTCTCAGCCCAAGGGCCCATCTATCACCTGCTTCACTTTGATGAGGCATAATTTATATACCATAAAATTCACCCACTGTAAGTGTGCAATTCAAAAGTTTTAGTAAATTTATAGAGTTGTGCCAGCATTACTACAATCAAGTCCTTTTTTTTGGCCACACCCACAGCATGTGGAAGTTACTGGGATCAGACCCGTGGCACAGCTGTAACCAGAACCACAGCAGTGACAGTGCTGGATCCTCATCCTACTGAGCCACAAAGGAACTCCTACAATCCAGTCTTAGAACATTTCCATCACCCCAAAATGTTGCTTCACGGTTTTTTGCAGTCAGTTTTCTCTTTCACTTCTACACCCAGGCAACCACTGACGACAACTTAGTCTCTCTGTTGCTGCCTAGCTGAAAGTTGATATTCCATCCATCGTCTTGAGTATTATTTTCACATGTTTCTTGCTGTATTGAATCTCACTTTCTAGATCCCATATCTTCTTTCTTCTTGTTTTATACCCTTATATAGAAGATCATCTTTTTCAACAGATTCCTGAGGAAGGGTATGTATGGGAGGAAGAATAATTTCCTTCTACCCTTCTTGAGTTTTCGGCTGAGAGCCTTGTAATAAAAACCAGATTAACAAGAGAAAAACAAATAGAAGTTAATTAATACGTAACTTCACGTATATGTGGGAGATACCCACGGAAAAAATTAACTCCTCAAGTGTTGGTCATTTTTCATCTCTTGTGCTATGAATTCTTAGGGAACCCTCTCAATCTTCTTGGAAATTTTAAAATAGTTATTTGGAAATGTATTCTGACTTATTTTCACAGTTGACTTATTCTGAAAGTTCTGCTGAGTTTGAGTTTGCCCAGAAGCAAACATTCGAATTCTAGATAAAAATTCAAACATATTTTTAAAAGGTTGAAACATAGTATAAACTTCCTTTGGAGATATACTTATGTCAGTACATAAAGGCCTACCCACCTTAAAAACACTTTTTAGAGGTATAATTTAGGAAAGTGCAAAAATTTACTTATTTATTTTTGCTTTTTAGGGCTTCACCTGTGACATATGGAAGTTCCCAGGCTAGGGGTTGAATGGGAGCTGCAGCTGTTGTCCTAGGCCACAGCCACAGCCACAGCAATGCAGAGAGGTGAGTCTGCAACGTGCACCACAGCTCAAGGTAAAGCCAGATACTTAACCCACTGAGCCACTGAGGGAGGCCAGGGATTGAACCTGCATCCTCTGTGTTCTAGTCAGGTTCCTTATTGCTGAGCTACACCAGGAACTCCAAAAAGTGCACAAATCTTAAATGTACAGGTGATTTCCCCCCCTTTTGTATCTACCCAGGTAACCACCACCTAGGGAATGATAAATATTTCCATCATCCTATGAGGTTCCCGTAGGCCCCTTCGCCATCAATACTCCCCCCCTAGAAGAAACCAAGACTCTGTCATTATTTTGGCTTGTTCATGAACTTGATAGATATGCACTTTTTTGTACTCTTCTACTGCACTCCTGTGGCTTCAGTTTATATATATTCTGTCTTTTTAGGGCTGCAGCCCCAGTATGCGGAGGTTTCCAGGCCAGGGGGCAAATCAGAGCTGTAACCACCAGCTTAGGCCACAGCCATAGCAATGCCAAATCCCAGCCTCATCTGCGCCCTAACACTACAGCTCATGGCAACGTGGGATCCTTAACTCACTGAGCGAGGTCAGGGATAGAACATGCGTCCTCAGGGATGCTAGTCAGATTTTTTTCGGCTGAGCCATCGGGGGAACTCCAGAATATTCTTTATCCTATATACCATACTTTATTTCATCCCCAAATTGAACACAACTCCAATATTTTATTTTATTTTTTATTTTTGTCTTTTTGCCTTATCTAGGGCCGCACCTGCAGCATATGGAGGTTCCCACGCCAGGGGTCTAACAGGAGCTGTAGCTGCCGGCTTTCGCCACAGCCACAGTAGCATGGGATCCGAGCCACGTCTGCACCCTACACCACAGCTCACGGCAAAGCCAGATCCTTAACCCACTGAGCAAGGCCAGGGATCGAACTTGCCTCGTGTTTCCTAGTCGTATTCGTTAACCACTGAGCCACGACGGGAACTCCTCCAATATTTTATAAGAAAGATGTAAGGGGTGTTCTTGTAACACTTGTATGCAAGTTTCTTAGGCTAGAGGTGTAGAAGGGGAATTGCTAGGTCAAAGGGGGCAAATCTCCTTTTCTGTTCCTATCTGATCTTTCTGCGTGTTGAGGCAGAGGGAAGCATGGTGGGCTAAGGATCGATCACACGCCCCTAGGGGCTCCCTAGCTTCTTTTGCATAGCGGAATATTCTGTTTCGCTGTCCCGCCACTCGTTGTCTCCAGAACCTCCTATCATTGAAAGAAACGGATTAAACTAGCAAAAGCCTTTAATGCTAGCATTCTCCTCCCGGAACTTGCGGGAGAGTGACGTTCCGGGTTTCCGAGGCTCAGGGGGCGGGGCCAGACGCACTGGTCCGTCGCCGTCGCGGGTTGATGACGCAGAGCGCCGCGTGCTCCCCCACGTGTGCTGTGGAGTGCTTGCGGAGACGCGGCGGCTGCTTTCCCTAGGGGCGTAGTTAGTGGTAGCTCTGGTGAGGAGACCTTGGCAGCTCCCGGGCTCTGAGCGCGAAGCCGGGAGCGCCGGTGGCTGCCCAGTGCAGAGGGCCCGCCGACATGGAGCACCTCTTGTTGGAGGTGGCGGCTGCGCCGCTGCGGTTAATCGCTGCCAAGAGCGAGAAGAGCCGCAGCGAGCTGGGCAGGTTCTTGGTCAAGCAGGTAAGAGAAGGAAAAGAGTCTGGCGGTCCCTGCTGCCCACCTGGCGCGTATCCCGCTGCCCTGCGCGAAGACGCGCAGCTTTAAGGGTACACGGAAGCGGCGTCTGGTCAGCTCTGGCCCTGGCCCCCTCACCGGGCTGGCTAGTGGCGGAGGCGTCCTCACGCATTTGAGGAGCCAGGAAGGAGCCTTTTGTTTTTCCCGGGGGGAGCCTTCCCTTCCCTTCTCAACCAGCTTACCCCTTTTCCAGCGTCCTGACTGAGTGTGGCAGACCTGGCCTTCGGAGAGAAGTGTGGTTGGGTTTTCTGTAATTGAGGTTGCGTCTCTGCGGTTTCGACGTGTGTATTACCTAAGTGTGCCGAGTCCAGCCACCCGGTTAGCTTCAGTGCATGTTTCCTTTCTGCCCCATTCTGGTCTTTTCGGCCAACTGACAAGTATTGATTGTATTCCTGCTGTGCGTAAGACACAGCGTGGCACGTTGAGACATACATTCGTTACGGTCTCTGCCCACAGGGAATTTAGTGCCTATTTTTGGAGACTGTTCATAAACACAAAACGATTGAAGGACAAAGCGTGACAGCTAGTGCCAAGTGTATGATATTAACTATAGGAATTACGAGATGCATTAGAATTTTCTGGGAAATGGTGAGTCTGGCCTTTTAAGAGCTTTTTCTTGTTGACTATCTCCTACCTGAGCTGAAGACCTCTTTTCACTCATTTTCTCACGTGGCATTTTAATTTTCTATTTTATGCTTCCCCACCGCTACTCCCAAGATCTGTGAGCTTTTTTGAGAGTAGAAATTTTTTTTTTTCCAACTCCAGTATCTGGAACTTAAGTATTCAGTCACAAATGTATCCTATTGCTTAGGAAGAAATGGCAGTATTTTGGGTCTGGAGCACCTGCAAACGTTATAACGTGAAAGGCATTTCTGCTTGGTGATAACAAATTGAACGTGTGTAGCAAAAGAGAGGGAGGCATAGAAGATATCCCTTGGGTTTCTGACCTTTGATCCCCCAATGAAGGGAATCGCTAACACAAATGGGGAAGTCTAGAAAGAAAACTGATTTTTGAGGGGCTGGATTAAGAAAAGAGATGACCAGTTTCTATGAGCTGAGCTTGTGGTGACAGACTCCTGAATTATGTATTGTGGCTAAAAGTATTTTTCTGTAAGTGGGCTTGCATTTAGAGCAGAGGTTCTGAAGCTAGTGATCATGGACCACCGGCAGCAGTGCATTTGCTTACAATTCTCCACCACTGTAATTGGGTAAAATTGGTACTTGTGTATTGGAAGTAACACGAGGAACTGTTTTGTGGCCTTTAGAGAATTTGACATTTTGAAGTGTGAGAACCATTCCTGTAGATTCTTTGTCTCAGGTTGGATAGAATCTAAGAGGTTTTCAGGTTTGTTCCTTTCCAATTTCGGTAATACTTTCAAGTCCTTCACTCAGAGAAGAGTTGTTTGTGTTGTCATTCTAATTTTCTTCTATTGGGGAAAAACGTTTTTTACTGGAAAGCAAAAACTTTTGAAACATTGTTCTCATTGGAGTTTGCGATATAAAGTAAGAATTTTTTAGGATTGTGCTTCTTTCTATGTTATCTCAGCAGGTGACACCACTCTCTCTTTATCCAGTCCCTAATTATAGGGAACTTTGTGTCCTCAACTCTTTTTCACTCCTTTTCCATCACCTCTAGCCAGGTCCTCCTGATTTTCCTTCTCAGTATTAAATCTTCCTTCCTCTTCATTCCTACTACCACTACCTTCCTACAATTCTGACTTTTAATTCCAGCTTGTGGATTTTCTTTCTAACACCAGCAAGCAATTCTCGGACACCAGCTGGGGTCTTATAATTTAATTTGATTCTGACACTTTATGCAGAAAGCCTCAGAACCCTCTGGGTAAAAGGCTCAGCTTTAGGAGACTCTCCTGCCACCCCCCACCCCCAACACACACATGGGTTCTCACCTGAGCTTCTGACCAACTGGCTGTAAATTGGAGGTTCCACTGATTTCTTCCTTGGGTTTGTTTGCTAGAATGGCTCACAGAACTCAGAAATAATTTACCTGCGAGAACACTGGTTTATTATAAAAGGATATAATTCACGGACAGCAGATGGAAGGGATGCAAAGGGCAAGGTATGTGGGAGGGGGTGCAGAGCTTGTGCCCTCTCCAGGTACATTGCTGAATTTCCAAACGTTTGCCAACTCAGAAGCTTTCCTAACCATGTTCTTTTGGAGTTTTATGCAAGCTTTCTTATGTAGGCATGTTTGATTAACTCTTTGGCCATTGATGATTGATTGAACTCTCAATTTTTAGCCTCTCTGCGCACTCCTCGCTGTTCAGGGAGTGATTACAGTCTTCTAATCACATGATTGGCTTTCTTGGCAACCCTCTCCCTTCCTAGCAGCTTTTCCAAATTCACTTCATTAACATAACAAGATGCCTTTATCTCATTCGTTACAGGAAATTCTCGGGGGTTTTAGGATCCTGGCTAGAAATGGGGTCAAAAACCAAAAGGGTATTTTTTTCTTTTTCGGTTGCAGTGACTGGATCTGTAGTAAGCTGGATCCTTAACACGATGCGCCACAAGAGAACTCTTTTTTAATGATAGCTTTAGAGGATTTGTTTTATAAGGACATTCACCTGTTGAAAATGTGAGGTCGTGCTCCTGTGACTCCAAATCTGTTAAATTTCCTTGCCTCCATTTTTATGAAATCCTTTATGTAGCCTCGTTTAAACAGTGGAGCTAGTATTGATAGAAATTGTTTCAAGTTAACATCTTTTTCCAGTCAGTGCTTTGTTCAGAATGAGGTGTTTTTATCAGAGAATGCCTTCTTAATTTGGGAGATCTTTGTGAGAGCTCAGGTGTAAGGTGAACTCTTTTCTGAGCGATAAGTAGGTTAAAACATGTTTTTTGTATATGGTATTTAGGTTTTGTTCAAGTTGCACTTTTCTTTCTTTCATTTCTTCGTTTCTTTCCTTCTTTCCTTCCTTCCTTTTCTTTCCTTCCTTCTTTTTCTTCTCTTTCTTTTCTTTCTCCTCCCCACCTGCAGCATATGGAAGTTCCTGGGCCAGGGACTAAAAAGGAACAGCAGCGTTGATGCTGCACTGGGCTAAGGATCCGGGCCGCTGCAATCAGATTCTTAAATCCACTGCAGCCCTCCTCTGGATAAGGATTTAGTGTCAGACTCTTTAGGCTTGAATTAACATTGGGCTTGCTGGATCAGCGGGTATACCCCTCGGGTAATTTAAACCCACTGTTACATTGCCCTTCGTTGAGGGTTGTGGACTTGGCTATAACCTAGTAAGATGGGACTTTTTACACACTTTTCATTTATCTTTTTATGCTTGTGGATATTCTAGGCCCAGGCACTAGAATTTTGTGGTTTATTTCATCTTGCATATTAGTGTGGCTGTCTACTTCGGATCTATTTTTTTTTTACTTATTAAAATCTGAAGCTTTCATAGGGATATATCTTCAATCATCTCCAGGAATTGACTTCTGTCTTCTTTCCTCAAGAGAGTTGGCAGTTTTGCATATTAACTGCAACCCTCCCCCCATTAATTCCTGTTTTCCTTCAAGAGCAAAGGAGTTGGGGGAAGCACTGGATTCCCTGAAAAGTGTTGTGACTGTGAAGCAGATTATTTTTCAAGGAAACTAAAGCTGTCTGGCATTTTACATGGAATCCTGGTATCAGTCCTTTTACCTCAAACCACAGTTGACTAAAATTTATTTGTAACAGGCTTTAGATTAAGTAGTCCTCTCTTGCCAAAACCCCCACTATGTTTTTTATTTTTTTTGATAAACTCATTATGAAGTCTGGAAATTGGATATTTTGGTTCTGAGGTAGGGTGTTTTTTTTTTTTTTTGGCAACACCTGCAGCATGTGGAAGTTCCCAGACCAGAGATCAAATCCCAGCCACGGCTGCGGCAGTCCTTAACCCATTCCACCACAGTGGGAACAGGCAGGATTCTTCTGTAGCAGTACCAATGGATATTGTTTACCTAGAAATTTTGTTTTGTCCTTTTCTCAGGTGTGGACACCTCAAGATCGCCAGTGTATCTTGAGCACCTTAGCACAGTTACTGCTGGATAAGGACTGTGCTGTGCTGGTCGGCCGCCAGCTGCGCCCTCTACTTTTGGATCTGCTGGAAAGGAATGCTGATGCCATTAAAGCTGGAGGCCAAGTCAACCATGATTTACACGAACGGCTCTGCGTGTCAATGAGCAAACTCATTGGTAACCATCCTGATGTCCTCCCGTGAGTAACAGTTTTATGCTTCATGTTTCTCCTTGAGGTGGTAGAACCTGCTCTCCCCTGAGAAGTAATGAGGAGTCTGAGCTGAGCTGGAGGGAAGAGGGTAGAGTGGAGAGGTGCTATTTTATAAAAATAATCATAGAAAAACCCATTTATCCAGCTCAGTTCAGGGACCATTTACTAGGTTTTAAGTCTTGACCATCAGGACAGGTCTGGAGGAAATGAGCAAGAAATCTCCCCTGCCTTCAGGGATTCTGTCTGGCACGTCATGCATAGAAGGCAAATCTAAATGAATTTTAACTGAGCCTCTTGCAGCATCCTCTTCAGTTGAGGGAGATTTGTGCTTAAGGAGCAGCTGAAGGGGTCGGTTACAAGAGCTCTAATGTCCCTTCCATCTTTTCGTAGATCTGTCCAGATCCACAGTGTAGTAAGAAGTTATGTTAGAACTGGATTTTAATGTATTTCTCTTTTAACCTGCTCTTTCCATTTTGGGCTGATTCACCCTTCCTCAGGTAACGTGGTGATTCCTTGCTCCCATAAGATCACCACAGTGATGCTGACCTTAGTACAGACAGATACCCAGTCGTCATAGTGCACTGCAGCCAAGAACTCCTGGCTCAAGCGACCCCCTTCCCTCTCAGCCTCCTGAGTACCTGGGGCTGTAGGCATGTGCCACTGCACCTGGCTTCTCAGATTGGGAGTAAAATACTGTTTATGTGGAATAGTCAAAAGAGGCAGAAAAGTGAGTGTCAGATTTTTTCAGTTGAGAAGATAAATGACTTTCACTCTAAACGTGAATAGTGTTCTGTGCGCTAATAGATGTGTCTCTTAATATCCATCTTATTATTAGGCATCCTTGACACAGAAAGTACACCATCTTTCTTGCAAATATGATCTCTAGTCTGGTCCTTGGATGCAGGAATAAGAAATGGGGAGTTCCCATTGTGGCCTAGTGGAAACGAACCCCACTAGTATCCATGAGAACTCAGGTTAAATTCCTGGCCCCAGTCAGTGGGTTAAAGGTTCCGGCATTGCCCTGAGCTGTGGTGAGGACAGCTGGTGTTGCTGTGGCTGTGTTGTAGGCTGGCAGCTGTAGCTCCAATTCAACCCCTAGGGCCGAAACTTCCATATGCTTCAGGTATGGCCCTAAAAACCAAAAATAAATAAATAAAAAAGAAAGAAAAAGAAATGAAGGCTTGGGGAAAACCATAATTTGTGTGCGTTTTTCTGAAAGACGAGGAACAGAAAAATGGGCCCAGTTTGATGGAACTAGAACATATAGTAGAATTAAAGATCACCATCATACATGGTAACCAGGAGCCTATTATCTAGGTTGTTTGAAGATGGGAATTGTGGCCTCACCGGGTGCTTTAATCACTTACGTGTATTTGAGTGTGACAGTGTTTGACAAGATGTGCTGACTATTCTGTACTTACCCTGTAGGATTGATGTGTGAGTAACTTGAACTTTATTTCTCTTAATTCTTTGCGGTGGAGTGCTTATGGATTGTGTTTGAGAAGAATCATTAAAATGATGGATTAGCTATTTCTGGTTTCCTATCTGCTTCAGATTTTTTTTTTTTTGCTTTTTAGGGCTGCACCCATGACATATGGAGGTTCCCAGGCTAGGGGTTGAATTGTAGTTGTAGCTGTCAGCCTACACTATAGCCACAGCAAGGTCAGATCTTAGCCCTATCTGCAACCTATGCTGAGGCTTGCAGCAATGCCAGATCCTTAACCCACTAAGTGAAGCCAGGGATCAAACCTACATCCTCATGGTTACTAGTTGGATTCTTAACCCACTGAGCCACAATGGGAAGTCCTTTATGTTCTTGTTAAATGAATGTTAGGCATACCCCCACTTTTGCTTCTTTTTATTTCATATATTACTTTTGCTCCCACCTTGGCCCCAAAATGATGTAATGCAGTTTCAAAGGTGCCTGTGATAGAATGACTTAAAAATCCTCTGTAGAGGAAATTACCTAATGTGTTAGGAATATACCGTATGTATTTAGATGGGATGCAGTCATTCAAATCAATAGATAAATGTAGGAGTCTCTTTTTTTTGTTTTGTTTTGTTCTTTGTTTTGTCTTTCGAGGGCTGCACTTGTGGTGCATGGGAGTTCCCAGGCTAAGGGTCAGATGGGAGCTGCACTTGCTGGCCTATGCCACAGCCACAGCCACGCCAGATCCGAGCCACGTCTGTGACCTACACCACAACTCAGGGCAACGCCGGATCCTTAACCCACTGAGTGAGGCCAGGAATCGAACCTGCAACCTCATGGGTATTAGTTGGGTTCGTTACCGCTGAGCCATAATGGGAACTCCATCAATGATGGCAGATCTCGTGATAGCTGCTGCCTTTCATTAATGATGAGAACTACTACAGCAGCTCTTCTTGTATTTTATTGACTGTCTCCACTGAGAGGTTAGGTGTTATTCCCATTTTACAGATGAGGAAACTGAGGCTCAGAGATGTTAAATAACTTGCCAAAGGTCCTCTTGCTAGAAAGTGGCAGAGTTGGAATTCAGTCTTAGGTTGACTGCCTCCAAAGCCCATGCTTCTTTTTTTTTCTAGTTTGTGATGCTGCCCGCTTATCCTGGCTGAGTCATTCATGTGTTTGTTGACTGACTTATAAAGAACTTGACCTGAACAGCATGTTATAGCTAATGATCATTTATATTCCCAAGAGGGAAAGATTTCAACAGTCCCCCTTTATCCATGGTTTCGTTTCTTATGGTTGCAATTACCCGAAGTCAGCTATGTCCAAAAAAATTAAATGGAAAGTTCTAGAAATAAACATGTAAATTTTATATTGCATGCTGTCCTGAGTAGTGGGATGAAGTCATGTGCCATCCTGCCTGGGATGAGTCATCTCTCTGTCCAGCGTATCCACACTGTATTGCTACCCACCTCTTAGTCACTTAGTAGTCATTGGGCTTGCAGTGTTGCAGTGCTTGTGTTCAAGTCACCTTTATTTTACTTAGTAATGATCCCCAAGTGCAAGAGTAGTGATGCTGGCAATTTAAATATTCTGCATATGATTTATAAATTAAACTCTAGCATAAGCAGATATGTATAGGGAAAAAGTGTGTATAGGGTTCGGTACTATCAGTGATTATAGGCAGATAACCCCTGAAAATCTTCGAGCACCTTTTCTGTGGTTAAGGGGAGACTTGTCCAAGTGCATTTGGGCTGTACTGGGTTAATTTCTTGGCTTCAGTTTTGCATTTGCTGCCAGTTTGTCCTGGACATGTGGATCCACATCAGTGCTGTCTTTGATTGGAAAGAGCAATGGCAGGCAGGCCTAGTTTCTGTATTTGTGGTTAGTAGAAGGTAGAGTGCTATGCTAGGGCGTGTTCCGTGTGCAAGGGGCTGTGTATATATGGCCAGTCATGCCGAAATCAGACTGGCATAGAACAGCACGAGGGCCTAAAAGTTGTCACGCTTTAGAGTTCTCTTGTGGCACAGCGGGTTAAGGATCCTGTGTAGTCACTGCAGTGGCACAGGTTCCATCCCTGGCCTGAGAACTTCCACATACCAAGGATGTGGCGAAAAAAAGTAATTATGCTTTTATACATCTCTGCTTCAAAATTGTGTTCAGGAATGCTATAAAGGTGACACACATTTAATTTTGGACCCCCCCAGAATCATTATTATTTTTATTATTATTTTGCTTTTTAGGGCCGCACCCACGACATATGGAGGTTACCAGGCTAGGAGTCCAATTGGAGCTACAGCTGCTGGCCTACGCCACAGCCACAGCAACGCCAGATCCGAGCTGCGTCTGTGACCTACACCACAGCTCAAGGCAACACTGGACCCTTAACCCACTGAGCGAGGCCAGGGATAGAACCTGCAACCTCACGGTTCCTAGTTGGATTCATTTCCGCTGCGCCATGAAGGGAACTCCACCCCACCCCCCGGAATTATTATTTCTGGCCTCACATATAGCATGTGGAAGTTTCTGGGCCAAGGATCAAATCGGTGCCACCGTGGATCACAACACCCGATCCTTAACCCACTCTGCCACCAGGGAACTCCTTCCTTATCGTGACTGCATCCTTCTGAGGAAAAGAACATTCTGTCGTCTTTAAATTACAAAAGTAGGAGTTCCCGTTGTGGTGCAGTGGAAATGAATCCGACTAGGAACCATGAGGATGTGGGTTCGATCCCTGGCCTTGCTCAGTGGGTTAAGGATCGAGCATTACCGTGAGTTGTGTAGGTTGCAGATGCGGCTTGGATCTGGCATTGCTTTAGCTCTGGTGTAGGCTGGCAGCTGTAGCTCTGATTTGACCTCTAGCCTGGGAACCTCCATATGCCGCGGGTGTGGCCCTAAAAAGACATACATACATAAGTAAATAAATAACAAAAGTAATACATTCAAATAAAACTCAACAGTACAGAATTGTAAAAAGGCAAAAATCCTCGCCACCCTGAAATCCTACTCCAGAGATAACTGCTGTTAGTAGTTTGGTTTATTTCCTTCCATATCTCTTTTTTTATTTTTGCTTTTTAGGGCTGTACTCACAGCACATGGAAGTTCCAGGCAAGGGGTCAAATCAGAGCTACAGCTGCCGGCCTAATACCACAGCCACGTGGGATCTGAGTAGCATCTGCAACCTATACCACAGCCTATGGCAATGCTGGATCTCTGACCCACTGAGCAAGGCCAGGGATCAAACCTGTGTCCTCATGGATACTAGCTGGCCAAATCTCTTTTCTTTTTCTCACCTTTACACCCACCCAAGGGTCTACACACTAATATATTTATATGCACATACTTTTTATTGCTTTTTGGGGCTACACCTGCGGCATATGGAGGTTCCCAGGCTAGGGGTTGAATTGGAGCTACAGCTGCCGGCCTATGTCACAGCCACAGCAACGCCAGATCCGAGCCGCATCTGTGGCCTACACCACAGCTCACAGCAATGCTGGATCATTAACCCACTGAGCAAGGCCAGGGATCAAACCCGCAACCTCACGGTTCTTAGTCAGATTCGTTAACCACTGTGCCATGATGGGAACTGCTATATGCACATATTTTAAAAATAGCTTTATTGAGATATAGTTCATAAGTATACAATTCATTGGTTTTTTAATATTTTCACAGATATGCAACCATCACCACAGCAAATTTTAGAACCTTTGTGTACCTATTTTTAAAATAAAGTCTTGGAGTTTCCTGGTGGCTCAGCAGGTTAAGGATCCGGTGTTGTCACTGCTGTGGCTCTGGTTACAGCTGTGGTGAACGTTTGATCCATTGCTCAGGTACTTTTGCGTGCCATAGATGGGGTCTAAAATTTTACATATTGTGAGATTTAACTTGTGTCTTGTTTTTAGATTAATCACATGTCGATGTCTTTGTGTGTCAGTAAATAAACTTACTTTAATAGTTCCATAGGAGTTTCTGTTGTGGCCAGTGGGTTAAGGATCTGACTAATATGCACGATGATGCGGGTTCGATCCCTGGCCTTGCTCAGTGGGTTAAGGATCCAGCATTGCTGCAGTCTGTGGTGTAGGTTGCAGGTGCGACCTAGATCTGGTGTTGCTGTGGCTGTGGTGCAGGCTGGCAGCTGTAGCTCTGATTTGATCCCTAGCCTGGGAACTCCCATATGCCGCAAGGACAGCCCCCAGAGGAAAAACAAAAAGGTTGAATAGTATTTTATACTTATCCCTTTCTTGGGCAATTAGTTTTTTTTTTTAATTTTTGATGTACAACATGACATTGAACATTTTTGGGCCTGAAAATTTGTGGATCTTCAGTGGGAATTAGAAATGCAGATTTTGTAACTGAATGGTGGTGTTTTAGTAAAGATGTATATTTATACAAGCTTCATAGAGCTTATGTACATTGTCTTTATGGTGTTTATGTACTTGGTCTTTTTGATCTTTGTACACTGACATATTCAGGCATGATTAGTCCCATTTCAAATCTTTGGAGGGTTTAACTAAGTTGTTCTAAGTGTCAGAGTCGGAACTGGACCACACGTCTTCTTTTTATTTATTTATTTATTTTTTCTGGCTGCACCCATTCTATGCGGAAGTTCCCAGGCTAGGAATCAAACCTGGGCCACTGCAGTAAACGAAGTCACTGCAATGACAATACTGGATTTTTAACCTTCTGACCTGTAGGAAACTCCTACAAGTCTTTTAGATGCTTGAAGGAGTGCGATGAGTTGCCCAAATAAGTGACTCATCCAAGGTAGATGTTTAACTGTGTGGTATTCCTTGCATTTTAGACCTTATGGCACCTTCTCTTACTCCAGGGAAGAGACCATTCTCCTTAGTCTTCAAATACTCTTTAGGGAAAAATCTGATCATGTTATCCTTTGGCTAAGTATGCTTTGTTGGCCCATCCATCATTGCTTAGATCAGAATTTTAAAGCACTCTCTAAAAAGGATGGGTCTCTAGAGAAAAGGGTGCTGTAGTCAACTGCAACAGGGGAGAATATCAGCCAGTCCTGCTGTGTACTTAGAGCGGACCACAGTCTCTTCCCTACAGGCTTATGGCCATTGCCAGCCCACTCTGCTCATGTCCCCTTATCCTCAAAGACCTCTTGGGTCAGCTTGACCACTTGGTCACTGCTTATCTGCCTCCTTGTTTGTTTGCTGCTGTGCGTTGGTTCCACAAGCCTGCCCACACCAGCTGTCAATGAGCCAGCAGACTGCCAGCCTACCACGCCACAGCTGCCATGTCATTCTTCTAAGCCAGCTGAATCTTACAGGACCCATTATAGGGGTCCAGCATCCTCCAAAATATTATGGGCATTCATTTAATCAAGCCTCTGTTTCTGTTTGCCTGGCTTACTCATTGAAGTCTAAGCCTTACCGCTTGTCTCCTAAATGCTCATTCTTTTTTCCTTTTTTTTTTATTTTGTCTTTTTGCTTTATCTAGGGCCGCACCCGCGGCATATGGGGGTTCCCAGGCTAGGGGTCTAACAGGAGCTGTAGCTGCCGGCCTTCATAACAACTACAGCAACGCAGGATCTGAGCCGCGTCTGCAGCCTACACCACAGCTCACGGCAACGCCGGATCCTTAACCCACTGAGCAAGGCCAGGGATCGAACCTGCAACCTCATGGTTCAGAGTCAGATTCGTTAACCACTGAGCCACGATGGGAACTCCTAAATGCTCATTCTTATTTGTTCTCACCCAGGCCTCTTCCCTCACCCAAGCCCTTTCCATTGTCTACTCCATAACCTGCACATTCTTTTATATACTTAGCCACTTCTCTGAATGTTCTTTTTGCCTCCATGCCTTCACTGACGTGTGGTGGTCTTGATACTTTGTCCCTTTTACGATTCAGGTTGGGCCTCTTTAATCTCATCCTCCACATCCCTCATGGTCTGTCTGCATGTCTAGTGGGTGTCTTCCTTTCTATTTTTGGAAGTTTTCTAGACCTTCTTTCCCTGTCCTGTATGACCCTTATCTCTGTGACAACTGTCATCTTATACTTTATTTTCTGCTGCTGCTTTTTTGTGATCACTGACCAACCTCCTAGTTCCTCTTCCTTTGAAGAATTTTACAATTGGCCTATCATCTTCGTCACGCAGCCTCTGTATCACACTTAGAACTCCCATACCGTGCTGACTCTCGCTCCTTGACTAGCTAATTTCCAATGAACTTCTCTTCATTTTTCCTACCCTGCTCACTGCAGTGGTTACACCCTTGGCCTAACTCACATCTGCACCACTACCTTTGAAATCACTGATTCAGACACCCCATTCCCAGACTGCCGTCTTCTGATCCATTAGTTCACTTGCTCAAGTACATTTAACACACTGTTCTTTCTCCTCATTAGGATTGCCAGTTCTTTCTTCTTATTTATCAGGTCCTTCCTATTTGTATCTTCCTAATGCAGCTAGACATGTCCTGCACACATGCTATTTTTTTGTTTGTTTTGTTTTTAGGGCTGTACTCGCATGGCATATGGAGGTTTGCAGGCTAGGGGTCAGATTGGAGCTACAGCTGTCGGCCTACACCACAGCCACAGCAATGCAGCATCCCAGCCACATCTGCAACCTATACCACAGCTCATGGCAACGCTGGATCCTTAACCCACTGAGTGAGGCCAGGAATCAAACCTGCAACCTCATGGTTTGTGGTCGTATTCATTTCCGCTGTGCCACAGCGGGAACTCCTGAAACTTTATACCGTTTAAACAACTCCCTTTTGTTCCTTCCCCCCAGCCCCTGGTAACCAATATTTTACTTTATATATGAATTTAACTACTTTAAATTTATACTTTATCTGTGAATTTGACTACTACCATAAATGGAATCATACAGTATTTGTCCTTTTATGATAGCATAATGTCGTAAAGATTCATCTCTGTTGTCAAACATGACTGGATTTCCTTTTAGGTCTGCACAGTCTTAAGTGCATTGTGTATATATGTGTGTGTGTGTGTGTGTGTGTGTGTATGTATATACACACCACAATCGATTTGTTCATCTGTCAAAAGACATTTGGGTTGCTTTTGCCTCTTGGCTGTTGTGAATAGTGCCGTTACAAATGTGGGTGTGCAAGTATCTCTTTGAGACCCTGCTTTCAATTCTTTTCAGTTATATACCTAGACATGGGATTGCTGGGTCATGTGGATCAGGGCATCGTCTGATGCACTGTATTTGAATCTGTAATTAAAACAGTATGTCAGGGATCTGGTGTTGCCATGAACTGTGGTGTAGGTTGCAGTATTGGCTTGGATCCCACATTTCTGTGACTGTGGCATAGGCTGGCAGCTATAGCTCCAACTAGACCCCTAGCCTGGGAACTTCCATATATGCCTCGGATGCGGCCCTAAAAGCAAAAAAAAAAAAAAAAAAGTAGGAGTTCTGTTTTGGCTCAGTGGTAATGAACCTCACTAGTATCCTTGAGGTCGTGGGTTTGATCCCTGGCCCCACTCAGTGTGTTCTGGATCTGGCATTTAGGTGAGCTGCAGTGTAGGCTGCAGACACAGCTTGGATCTGGTATTGCAGTGACAGAGGCTGGCAGCTGCAGCTCCAATTCAGCCCCTATCCCGGGAACTTCCATGTATGCTGTGTGGCCCTAAGAACACCAAGAAAAAAAAAGTTTGTTTGTTTTCTGGTGAAAAAAAAAAAACATACTAGTTTTCTTTTAAGGAACCTACTTTTTCTTCATGTTGTGCCACTTTACGATCCCACCACCAATACACAAGGTTTCCTACTAACTTTTCTACATCCTTACTGACAGTTATTTTCTGGTTGTTTGTATTTGGTGAGAGCTAATGGATGTGAGGTGGTAGCTCAGCTTGTATTTATTTCCCTGATGATTAATGATGTTTATGTGTTTTCAAGTTCTTTGTCCATTTTTTAATGAGGTTACTTGATATTTTGTTGTTGCTGAGTTGTAGGAATTCTGTATGTATTCGGGGTATTAATCCCTTATCATATATGTGATTTGTAGATATTTTCTCCCATTCTATAGACTGTCTTAACTGTTATTTCCTTTGCTATGCAGAAACTTTTTAATTTGACGTAGTCTCATTTGTCTATTTGTGCTTTTAAGTGTTATATCCAGAAAAATCGTTGCCACATTCAGTGTTATGAAGCTTTCCCCCGTGTTTTATTCTAGGCATTTTTTAGGTTTTTTTTTTTTTTTTTTTTTTGCCTTATCTAGGGCCGCACCTGCGGCATACAGAGGTTCCCAGGCTAGGGGTCTAACGAGAGCTGTAGCTGCCAGCCTTCACCACAGCCACACCAATGCGGGATCCGAGCCGCGTCTGCAATCTATACCACAGCTCACGGCAACGCCGGATCCTTGACCCACTGAGCAAGGCCAGGGATCGAAGCTGCAACCTCATGGTTCCTATTTGGATTCGTTAACCACTGAGCCACGACGGGAACTCCCTAGGTTTGGGTTTTAAGTTCAAACATATAATTCATTTTGAGTTAATCTTTTTTATTTTTTTGGCTGTGCCCATGGCATGCAGAGGGTCCCAGAGCCAGGGATCAAACCTGTGCCACAGCAGTGACTTGAACCACTAGAGTGACAAAACTGGATGCTTAATCCACTGAGCCACCAGGGAACTCTTGGAAGATTTGTTTCTAGACTCTGTTTTACCGTTGGTTTATATGTTTGTTTTTATGCCACTATCATACTGTTGATTACTGTTGTAATACATTTTGAAAATCGGGTAATATGAATCCTCCAACTTTGTTCTTTTTCAAATTGGTTTGGAAAAATCAGGATTCTTTGAGATTCCAAATGCATTTTAGGATTTTATTCTATTTCTTAAAAAAATGCTGTTAGTATTTTGATAGGAATTGCATTATAATTCTAGATCACTTTGGGTAGTATTGGCATATTAACAATATTGTCTTCCAGTCCATGAACATGGAATGTCTTTCTGCTTATTTATACTTTAATTTCTTTTACCTCCTTGGTCAGGTTTATTCCTAAGTTTTTTTTTCTTTCTTTCTTTTTGGTCTTTTTACTGTGTCACATGTGGTGTATGGAAGGTCCCAGGCTAGAGGTCGAATTGGAGCTATAGCTGCTGGCCTACAGCCACAGCAACGCAAGATCTGAGCGGCATCTTCAGTCTACACGGCAGCTCACAGCAACACTTGATCTTAACCCAGTGAGTGAGGCCAGGGATTGAACTCACATCCCCATGGATACAGGATGGGTATGTAGCCCATCCAGCCACAATAGGAACTCCCAATTTTATTCTTTTTGATGGTATTATAAGTGGAGTTGTTTTCTTTCTTTCTTTTTTTTTTTGGCTTTTTAGGGCCTAACCTGAGGCAAGTGGAGGTTTTTATGCTAGGGGTCGAATTGGAGCTACAGCTGCCAGCCTACACCACAGCGACAGCAATGCAGGATCTGAGCCACATCTGTGAATATACACCACAGCTCATGGCAATGCCAGATCCTAAACCCACTGAGCGAGGCCAGGGATCGAACCCGCCACCTTGTGGTTACTAGTTGGATTCGTTTCTGCTGCACCATAATGAGAACTCCTCTTTCTTTCTTTTTTTTTTCTATTTTTAATTTCTATTTCTTAAATTTTATTTAAAAATTTTAAAAATTACAGTTGATTCACAATGTTGTGTCAGTTTCTGCTGTATAGAATTTTTTTTTTCTTTTTGCTTTTTAGGGCTGCACCCTTGGCATATGGAGGTTCCCAGGCTAGGGGTTCAATTAGAGCTGCAGCTGCTGGCCTGTGCCACAGCTCACAGCAACTCCAGATCCTTAACCCACTGAACGAGGTCAGGGATTGACCTGCAACCTCATGGTTACTAATCGGATTTGTTTCTACTGCACCACAACAGAAATTCCTAGAATTGTTTTTTAAATTTTTCCAGTTGTTCATTATTGGAGTATAGAAAACCAATATATTTTTGTGAGTTGATCTTTTTTTTTTTTTTTTTGTCTTTTGTCTTTTTAAGGCCACACCCGTGGCATATGGAAGTTCCCAGTCTAGGGGTTGAGTTGGAACTGTACCTGTGTCTTTCTGTTTATTTATGTCTTTAATTTCTTTTACCTCCTTGGTTAGTTTTATCCTTAAGCCACAGCAACACGGGATCTGAGCCATGTCTGCAACCTGCACACAGCACATGGCAACGCCGGATCCTTAACCCCCTGAGAAAGACCAGGGATCTAACCCGAGTCCTCATGGATACTAGTCGGATTTGTTAACCACTGAGCCACAATGGGAACTCCCTGTGTGTTGATTTTGAAATTGTGCAGCTGTGGAGTTCCTGTCGTGGCTCAGTGGTTAACAAATCCAACTAGGAACCATGAGTTTGCAGATTCGATCCCTGGCCTTGCTCAGTGGGTTAAGGATCCAGCGTTGCTGTGAGCTGTGGTGTAGGTTGCAGACGCGGCTCAGATCCTGCGTTGCTGTGGCTGTGGTGATGGCCGGCGGCTACAGCTCCTGTTAGACCCCTAGCCTGGGAACCTCCATATGCTGCGGGTGCGGCCCCAGATAAGGCAAAAAGACAAAAAAAAAAAAGAAATTGTGCAACTTTGCTGATTTGTTTATTCTAATAGGTTTTTTTATTTTATTTTTCCAAGGTTTTCTGCCTTACCTATGGTTATGTTCTCTGTGGTAAGAGATAGTTTTATTTCTTTTCTTTCCAATTTGAATGCCTTCTGTTTCTTTTTCTTGCCTACTTGCACCGGCTTAGGCCTTCCAATACTGTGTTGAATAGAAGTGTAAAGACGGGTATCCTTGCTTTGTTCCTGATGAAAAGCATTCAGTCTTTCACTCTATAGTATATTAGCTATGGGTTTTTCATGTATGGCTTTTATTTATTTATTTTTATTTTTACTTTTATTTTTTTTTTGTCTTTTTGCCTTTATCTAGAGCCGCACTCGAGGCATATGGAGGTTCCCAGGCTAGGGGTCTAACAGGAGCTGTAGCTGCTGGCCTTCGCCACAGCCACAGCAACGCGGGATCCGAGCCGCGTCTGCAACCTTCACCACAGCTCACGGTAACGCCAGATCCTTAACCCACTGAGCAAGGCCAGGGATCGAACCCACAACCTCACGGTTCTTAGTCAGATTCGTTAACCACTGACCCACTAAGAGAACTCCCATGTATGGCTTTTATAACGCTGAGGTAGTTTCTTTGTATTACAGGTTTGGTGAGTGTTTTCATCATGAAAAAATCTTGAATCTTGTCAAACCCTTTTTTCTACATTAATTGGGATCATCATGTGTTTTTTCTCATTTATTTTCTGAATGTGTATTACATTGATTTTCATATGTTGGCCCATCATTGTATTACAGGAATGACCCACTTGGTCATGGTGTATAATCTTTTTAATATGCTGTGCTTTTCTAGTATTTTGTCAAGGATTTTTATATTAGTATTCCTAGGAGATATTGGTCTGTAATTTTCTTCTGTTGTATTGTCTTTGCTTTAGTGTCAGGGTAATGCTTTCCTCATAGAATGAACTAGGAAGTATTTTTGAAAATGATTGGTGCTAATTCTCAGAGTGGATTTCTTGTTCATAGCACATAGTTTGATCCTGTTTTTTCAAACTATTCAACCAATCTATGTCTTTTGACTGAGAGTAAACTGTTTACATTAAAAGTAATTACTGAGGAGTTCTCACTGTGGTGCATTGGGATCAACAGTGTCTCTGCAGTGGCAGGAACGAGGGTTCCATCCTTGGCCCAGTGCAGTGATTTAAGTAAGGATCTGGTGTTGCTGTGTATGTCGCAGTTCTGGCTTGGATTTGATCTGTAGCCTGGGAATTCCATATGTCACAGGGCGGCCAAAACAGAAAGAGAAGTGTTTACTGATATGAAGGATTTACTATTGCCATTTTGTTACTTGTTTTTTCATATGTCTTACCGCTTTTTGTCCCTCTGTTCCAGTCTTATTGCCTTTGTTTTCATGAGGCTCTCCTAATTGTTTTTTTTGGTCTTTTTAGGGCTGCACCCACGGCATATGGAAGTTCCCAGGTTAGGGGTTTAATCGGAGCTATAGCTGCCGGCCTACACCACAGCCACAGCAACGGCAGGATCCAAGCCAGGTCTGTGACCTACACCACAGCTCATAGTAATGCCGTATCCTTAACCCACTCAGTGAGGCCAGGGATTGAACCATGTCCTCATGATATTAGTTGGGTTCATTACCACTGAGCCATGACGGGAACTCCCTCCTAATTTTTTAAGGTGCAACCGAAGCACCTTTTCTTCACTCCCCCAGGTTCAGTTGAATCTGTTTTCTTTGTGCCTCTTGAGTTTCTCTGTCTTCCTTACTAGACTGAAAGCTTCTCAAGAAAGTATCATCTTTTTCATTTTATTTTTTCTTTTTTGACTATGAAATGTGGAGTTCCCAGGCCAGGGATCAGATCCAAAACCCCAGATCCTTAACACGCTGTGCCTGGCCAGGGATCGAACCTGTGTCCCAGTGCTGTAGATACACTGCCGATTCCATTGCGCCACTGCAGGAACTCCAAGGAAAGTATCTTCTTGGTTTTGTACCTTCAGGTCTTAACACAGTCTTGAGCTCATAGTGAGAAGTCAATAAATATCTGTTGAAAATAAGTATATTTTCAGGAGTAAACACTTGGATAAGTACTTGTTTTTTATTTCTTCCTAGATGTATCATGCCATTGTCTTGGTTCCTGAATTTGAACAGAATATAGTCTTATGACTCAGTGGTTTTAGCATTTGTCTGTCTTATTTCTCAAACCTTTGTGAATCCCTGTTATGTTCTGCTGTCTTGCCTCAAAGTGGAGATGTAGACCTTTTTTTAAAGTATTTTTAGGAGTTCCCTTCGTGGCTCAGTGGTTAACGAATCCGACCAAGAACCGTGAGGTTGCGGGTTCGATCCCTGGCCTTGCTCAGTGGGTTAAGGATCTGGCGTTGCCATGAGCTGTAGTGAAGGTTGCAGACGCAACTCGGATCCTGCGTTGCTGTGGCTCAAGTGTAGGCCGGCGGCTACAGCTCTGATTAGACCCCTGGCCTGGTAATCTCCACATGCCGCAGGTGCGGCCCTAGATAAGGCAAAAAGACAAAAAAAAAGTATTTTTAAATGATTATTTTTTCCATTATAGTTGGTTTGCAGTGTCCTGTCAGTTTTCTACTGTACAGGAAAGTGACCCAGTCACACACATATATACAGTCTTTTTCTCACATTATCCTTCATCATGTTCCATCATAAGTGACTAGATATAGTTCCCTGTGCTATTCAGCGGGATCTCATTGGTTACCCATTCCAAATGCAATAGCTTGCATCTGTTAACCCCAGATTCCCAGACCCTCCCATTCCCTCCCCCTCGGCAACCACAAGTCTTCTCCAAGTCCATGAGTTTCTTTTCTGTGGAAAGGTTCATTTGTGCCGTATATTAGATTCCAGATATGTGATATCATATGGTGTTTGCCTTCCTCTTTCCAATTTACTTCACTTAGTATGAGAGTCTCTAGTTCCATCCACGTAATTGCACATGGCATTATTTTGTTCTTTTTAATGGCTTAGTAGTATTCCATTGTGTATAAGAAAGGAACAAAGGAGAAAAAATGTTGCTTGAAAAAGACACATTGCAGCACCATTCACAATAGCCAAGACATGGAAACAACCTAAATGTCCATCGACAGATGACTGGATTAAAGTGGAGATGTGGACTTTGATAGTCTCACCCACCACTGAGAATTCCCTTTCTTTCTGAAGGTTTGCCCTGAAGTATTTCAAGGACACGTCTCCAGTCTTTCAGAGACTCTTCCTAGAGAGTTCAGATGCAAATCCAGTGCGGTATGGGCGCAGGCGGATGAAGCTTCGGGACCTTATGGAAGCAGCTTACAAGTTTCTGCAGCAAGAGCAGTCTGTGTTCCGGGAGCTCTGGGACTGGAGTGTGTGTGTCCCTCTCCTCAGAAGCCATGACACCTTGGTCCGCTGGTAGGTATCTGTTGAACTGTTCCTGTGCTTCTAGTGTGGGGATGGTAGTCAGAGTTAGGTGCATGAGAAGGGCAAGGAAACTGTTTAAAATATGTTGTGTTTGTTCTGGTCCCTATGAGGTTATTCTCTTTCCTTAATTGTGCATCATTTCAGAGGAAAATCAGATAATATGAGTGGAATTCCATCTTTTGTGTGTGGCATCTAGTGAATTAATTGTGTCGGATTTGTGTTTTCTACCCTCCTGTGTATTAATTCTATAAGATTTCCTTTTCAAGTGTTCAGTTGACAACCGAAAATTTCCTTATTCTCTAGAATCAGCTGTGGGTCCTGAGTTTATGTACTTTGGTTTTCTTCAGGTACACAGCCAATTGCCTTGCTTTGGTCACCTGTATGAACGAAGAGCACAAGTTATCATTCCTTAAGAAGATTTTTAACAGTGAGGAACTGATCCATTTCAGGTTGAGGTAATAAGCAGGAGCACTCTTCCAGCTCTGTGTGGCTTTACTGGGCATGGGTGTAATTGATGAGATGCTCATTTCCCTCAGGTTACTAGAAGAGGCCCAGCTGCAGGACTTGGAGAAGGCCTTGGTTTTGGCCAATCCAGAAGCCTCCCTTTGGCGTAAGGAGAAGGAGCTGCAGTACTTACAAGGACACCTTGTTTCAGCTGACCTCTCCTCCAGGGTGACTGCCGTATGTGGTGTGGTGCTGCCTGCACAGCCCCCGGCCCCCGGAGAGCAGGTATGTTGACATCAGTGGGGTATGTGCCTTCCTCCACCTCAACTCTGAGTGTTTTTTCCCTGGCTGGGCTCTCTTTTAGGTTTGAGCCAAATCAAGTTTGCCAGATTGTTGTTCCAGGTACAGAAGTGTTTGGGGAGTGAGTAAGAGAAATTTAACTAGGCCACCCTCCTTTCTCATGGTCCCTTTGTCCCTATTTAAGGTCGAATCGGAAATTGTAATGCTGCCTATGCGATGCTTTTAACTTTAGCAAAGCTCTTCCGTATGTGATCTCATTCATTTGCTACAACAGCTGTTTGAAGTGGGTAGAACATGTTGTAATACCGTGTTTATGCAAAACTAAGGCAGAATGACTTGCCCAGGACCCTTGGGCTGCCATTTGGCAGAGACAGGGCCAGGCCCAGATAAAAGCCTCTTTCCCAGCAGGCTTTTTCTGTCAGGATATTCTCTTTGCCTGGCGTACGGGGGGCTAGGATCTGTAGTGAACTGGGCCCTTGCCTTAGGAAATGACCTTCTTTCTAAGAATGTGGTTCCAGACCCCATGTTGGAAAGTCTTGTCCATCACAGTCTGTTTTCATAATCTGGAGCCGTTGGGAACCAGTCTCTTTTTCCCCAGAACTTTTTCAGTCAGTTGCCAGTTTGTCTGATGATTGATCCACCCAGTTTTCTTCTTGGAATAAGTCTTGTATCATTTATTGAACCATCAGTTTGTAATCTGGCAAGTACAATTAAAAGGGATAAGTATAGGAGTTCCCATCGTGGCACAGCGGAAATGAATCCGACTAGGAACCATGAGGTTGCAGGTTCGATCCCTGGCCTTGCTCAGTGGGTTAAGGATCCAGCGTTGCTGTGAGTTGTGGTGTAGGTTGCAGACATGGCTCGGATCTGGCATTGCTGTGGCTCTGGCATAGTCTGGCAGCCACAGCTCCGATTAGACCCCTAGCCTGGGAACCTCCATATGCCACAGGTGCGGCCCCAAAAAGTCAAAAAAAAAAAGGGTAAGTATAATATATATGTAAAAAAATCACACATTTTAGTATACAGCTGAATGACTGTTCATAAACTAAATATATCTGTTGCTAGCATTGAGACACGAGCATTTCCAGAGCCCCTTGTGTTTCCCTCCAGTAAGAACTCCCCACCCCTCTTTAACCACCAGGAAAGGACTTTGCTTGGGGTGGGCTTGATAATGGGTAGCAGGCTCAGAGCATGGGGGCAGAAGAGTTAAAAAAAAAAAAAAAAAAGAACTTCCTCACATATATTTAGGGGAGAAGTCATGTTGAAGAAGTTAGTATTCCATAAAAGTTAATAATCACTGCACCTCTCCAAGAGATCCTTTTTCCTTTGTCATATTAGGTGCATTATTATTAAAATTTTTTTTGTAGTAAAATACATATAACATTTACCATCTGTAACATTTTTTTTGTCTTCTCCCCCCGCCCCCGGGCCACCACCCGTGGCATATGGAAGTTCCCAGATAAGGGGTCAAATCAGCACTGCAGCTGCTGGCCTGGGCTACAGCCACAGCAACACAGGATTTGAGCTGAGTCTGTGACCTACACTGCATCTCATGGCAACACCAGATCCTTAACCCACTGAGCAAGGCCAGGGATCAAACCCACATCCTCATGGATACTAGTCAGGTTCATTACCACTGTGCCATGATGGGAATTCCCAGAACTTTTTTATCTTGGAAAACAAACTACTCATTAAATATATTGGACGCATTATTATTATTTTACTGTTTGTTATGGAAAATGTTAAGTATATTCCAAAGTAGAAACAATAGTGTTATGAATCCACATGTACCCATCAATAGTAATTATAAATTCATGATTATGTTGTGTTTGTGTTTCTGAATACTTTTCCCATACCATATTATTTTGTTTTATGTTTGTTTGTTTTTGTCTTTTGGCTGGTTCTATAGCATGTGAAAGTTTGGGCCAAGGATTGAACCTGGGCCACTGCAGCACAATGTTGGATCCTAAGCCGCTGCGCCGCTAGGGGACTCCAACAAATTCTTTTGAAGCAACTCCCAGATAACAGATCATTTCTTACCTAAATACAGGCGTAACTTCTTTTATTGATTTTGCTTTATTGTGCTTTGCACATACTGCATTTTTTACAAATTGAAGGTTTGTGGCAGTGCTGCCTTGATCAAGTCTGTTGTCATTTTTCCAACAGCTTTTTTTCACTTTGTGTCTCTGTCACATTAGGTGATTTTTGCAATATTTCCAACTGTTTGATTATTATATTTGTCAAACAGTTGGATGATACTGTCGCAAAGATTACAACTCACTGAAGTCTCGTGATGATTAGCACTTTTTAACAAAGTATTTTTAATTTAAGGCATATAGATTGTTTTTTTAGACATAAAGCTATTGAGCACTTAACAGACCATGGTATAGTATAAACATAACTTTTATATGTGCTGGGAAACCAGAACATTTGTGTGACTTGCTTTATTATGATGTTTTATTGCAGTGATCTGGAACTTGCAATATCTATGAGATATACCAGTATTTTAGTGTATATAATCAATGTAAAAGAAAAATACTTAAAAAAACCCCCAAACAACCCAGTACTCTTTATTATACCTGGAAGAAAATGGAACAATTTTATAGTAAATCCTTGTAGTGTCCTTATTTCCCTGATTGTCCCATAAGTGAATTGTGTGCCTTTTTGATCTTAGACATGAAATCCTAGCATACAGTAAAAGCAAAAATCCAGTCATGACAAATGAGGTTTGCTTTCTTCCCCCACGTATCAACGTTTTTGGCTTCTTAAACTTTGGGACACTTTTAAGAAAAAGAAAATTTGTTAATAAATTTCCACCCTCGTCCTCAGGCTTGGAGTGAGGGAGAAAAGGAAAGGAAAAATAGTCAGATCCTTACTTTGGAGAACATATCCACATATCTTTTGTGATTGTAGTTCTTGTACTGCTAACTTACTGGTAGAGGTTTATGTAAAGGTCAGTGGAAGCGTTGTTGCAGGAATTAGCCCCTGCTCTTTTGGGAAGTGACTCTTCTTGACATGCATGTTATTTCTCACTTGCCTCCTTAGGCTGGTAGTAGGAGTTCTTCTCGTGAACAGGAGCTGACCCTTAGGTCTTATGTGCTGGTTGAATCAGTCTGCAAAAATCTTCAGACACTGGCTATGGCAGTGGCTTCTCAGAAAGCTGTGTTGTTGGAAGGACCAATTGGGTGTGGCAAAACTTCCTTAGTGGAACATTTAGCTGCAATGACGGGTAGAAGAAAGCCCCCTCAGCTGCTCAAAGTCCAGCTCGGAGACCAGACCGACAGTAAGGTAACTAAGAAGTGGCAAATTTTGGTGGGTGAGCATACTTTTGCATATTTGCATGAAGTTACTGTTTTTGCTAAAGGAGTGTGAGAATAGTTACTGGTCTTCCTCATACCTGAGGTGACCATGCTGTAAAACCCCAGCTGCCTGCTTGCAGCCCTGCAGAAGTTTAATGGAACTAATCACAGGATGTAGCTACTGGCACTTCAGGTGTGTGGTTTCAGTAATTTATCTTCTTTCTGCAGATGCTGTTGGGAATGTATCGCTGCACAGATGTCCCGGGAGAATTTGTGTGGCAGCCTGGTACCCTGACACAGGCAGCCACAAAAGGACACTGGATCCTTCTGGAGGATATAGACTATGCCCCCTTAGACGTGGTACGTCATCTCCCGACTAATTTACTAATTCCTTTCTTTTTTTTTTTTTTAATTTTATTGGAGTATATTTGACTTACAATGTTGTATTAGTTTCAGGTGTACAGTGAAGTGAATCAGTTGTACATATGCCTGTATCCATTCTTTTTTCCCATAGAGGTTATTACAGAATTTTGAGTAGATTTTCTTGTGCTATACAGTAGGTCCTTGTTAATTATCTGTTTTATATATAGTAGTATGTATATGTTGATCCCATCCTCCTAACTTATCCCTACCCTCCATGGTTTTGCTTTTGGTAACCATAAATCCGATTTGGAAATCTATGAGTTTGCTTCTGTTCTTTTTTTTATGGCTGCACCTGTGGCATATGGAATTTCCTGCACCAGGGATTGAATCTGAGCCCCAGCTGCAACCTGTGTCGCAAGTGCAGCAACTCGGGATCCTTTAACCCACTGCACCACAATAGGAATCAACCTGAGCTGCTGCAGTTTTATTCTTAACCCACTGTGCTGCAGTGGGAACTCCTGTTTTTGTTGTATAAATAAGTTCTTTTATATCATTTTTTAATTATATTATAGGTTAATTTCTTATCTTTGAAGAGAATTGTGTTAATAGTGATTCTGGGGGATTATTTAAACATAGGTGTTTCATTAGAGATGATATGTTTTTACCTACCTAATCTGGCTTGAGTTCTTGGATTACTTGGCTAGTCTCTTGTTTGAGAGAAAATCAATAATTTTTTTTTTTTTTTTTTGATCTTTTAGGGCCGCACTCATGGCATATGGAAGTTCCCAGGCTAGGGGTTGAATTGGAGCCACAGCCGCTGGCTTACTCCACAGCAATGCTGGATCCGAGCCACATCTGTGACCCACACCACAGCTCATGGCAACATCAGGTCCTTAACCTGGGAGAGACCAGAGATTGAGCCGTGTATCCATGAGGCTGAGCCACTGAGCCACAATGGGAACTCTGAAAATTAGTAAAATGTTGCTTGTACTGTTTCCTTTAGTAGTTGAATATGTGATTAATTTTACAGCCTTTCTAAGAATAGCCCTGGTGGGAGGCAACTTATTTGTGTTACAGATGCATTAAGAACTTTGATACCCCACTTCCCAGCTATGGCGTCTGTAGAGCAGTGGCTGAGGACATATTTAGCAAGAGATAATGTAATAAGAGCCTGCTTGTCTTTGTTCCATTAAAGAAAATAAACTGGATATATATTTTTGACTTTTAAAAGATCATTTTTTTCAGGAGTTCCCATTTTGGCACAGCAAAAATGAATACGACTGGTATCCACGAGGATGCACGTTCAATCTCTGGCCTCACTCAGTGGGTTAATGATCTGGTGCTGCTGTGAGCTGTGGTGTAGGTACCAGACTCGCCTTCGATCCCATGTTGCTGTGGCTGTGGTGTAGGCCAGAAGCTGTAGCTCTGATTCGACCACTAGCCTGGGAACTTTCATAAGCTGCTGGTGCGCCCCCCCCCCCAAAAAAAAATCGTTTTTCTGGAGTTCCCTTTGTGATGCAGTGGTTAACGAATCCGAATAGGAACCATGAGGTTGCGGGTTCGATCCCTGGCTTTGCTCAGTGGGTTAACGATCCGGCATTGCCGTGAGCTGTGGTGTAGGTCACAGATGCAGCTCGGATCCCACATTGCTGTGGCTCTGATTCGACCCCTAGCCTGAGAACCTCCATATGTCACGGGTGCAGCCCAAGAAAAGCAAAAAAAAAAGAAACCAAAACATTTTTCTGTGTGTATAAGATTTAACTATAGATGCTGTCCGTGTTTCCTCTGTATTCTGTTAAACTATGACCAAAAAATATATATTACAGATTTTCCTGAACTTGGTTTCTTTTGATGTGAACCCTAAAGTTACATGTGTATGGACTTTGACCTTTTGGATTTGTGGGGGTGGCGGGGGGGTGGCGGGGGGCGGGGAGGAGGATCTTTCGGTTTAGGGAGCTGTGAAGGGGAAGTAGGGAGTGGTTTATAATTATGTGTCATATTTTAGAGTCTCCTGAGGTAAAGATGTAATGGATTTATTGGCTTAGTTTGATCACCAATTTAGTAAGACTGGAAACTCAGTTTTCTTAATCAGCCCAGAGCCAAGGATGACTTCTGCCAATGAGAGTTTAAACTAAAACTGGATTATAAACTACAAATAACAAATTAAAGTTATTTGTTGAATCTTAGTCCTTTCTAGTGCTCTCTTTCCTGGGCAGCTTTTTCAGACATCAGAGTATCTGGGATGTCATTAGGATTATAGATTATGGAATTTTTTTTTTTTTTTTTTTGTCTTTTTGTCTTTTTAGGGCTGCACCTGCAGCATATGGAGGTTCCCAGGCTAGGGGTCCAGTCGGAGCTGTAGCCACCAGCCTGTGCCACAGCCACAGCAACTCAGGATCCGAGGCACGTTTGCAACCTACACCACAGCTCACGGCAACGCTGGATCCTTAACCCACTGAGCGAGGCCAGGGATTGAACCTGCATCCTCATGGATGCTAGTCGGGTTGGCTAACCACGGAGCCATGACGGGAACTCCTGGAATTTATTTTTTTAATGGAGTATAGTTGACTGGGTCATGGAATTTGAGCCAAAGGTAGATGAAATAAGGGATATTCTATTCGGGTCATAATGAAGCCTAGGGATCTATCCCTAGTCCAGACCTAAGTATATTCTTTGATGACTAAGTCCAGGTTTAAGACCAGGCTGTCCGTGTCTGTTCTGTCTCCCTTGGGTGTTGTCTGAGTTCCGTTTTGTGCAGACCATTCCCCTCCTGTTACTACATTTGATTCCAGAGGGTATGTTGTTCAGTTGATTATGTTTAAACTTATCATTATAGTGAATTTGTGTTAACTTTAAAACATACCTAGACCCTTGATAATTACCATGTTATTTCCAGAACTTCTCAGCTAATAGTTAACCCATTGCTGTTTTAGGATAGTTTTTATAGATCTCCTTTAGGATGGTTGTTTTTCGTTTTAAGTTTCAGAGTTATCTTGGAGTAGCCCCTATATTGTTGTTCCTTTCAGCTCCTAGCCATGCATGAAACAATGATGCATAATAAAATTCTGTTGCTGTTTTAGAACCCTCTTCTTTGGCTCTTTGTTCTTTTTTTTCTTTCTTAAACTTCCCCCGTAAACGCACATCCTCTAGATTCATATATCTAGTCCATACTTTTTTTGAAAAATTTCTACTTGGAGATTCCTTAGCAGGTGCAGGTTCAGGATGTTCGAAATGGACCTTGTCTGCTCTTTTCCAGAACAGCCGTTCCTGCCGCATATTTACCAAGCCAGAAGATTGATTTCTCCTTCCTCTGGCCCCTTATTCACTTAGTCTGATACTGCCTAGTATATTTCCTTTATCTCTTATTCTGTTCCCTCCTATCTCACAGCCTTAGTGCAGGGCTTCATATTTTTATCTATCTAGGTAATCTATTTGCCCTCTTGCCTTTGTTACCTGACTTGTGTCATTTTTACCTTTTTTCCTCCTAGCTGGCACTCTTTCAGTTTATCTTCCATACTGTTGCACAGTTAGTTTTCTAAAATAGAAAATACAATTTTTTTCTCAGATTAAAGCCTCTCAATAACTTTGCTGAAAAAAATTTGAACTCCTTAGCTTCAGCACAGGAGACCTTTTATCATCTCTCTAAGCCTAGTATTTTTCCACTGCTTGGTATGTGCCTTCTGCCCTAACCATGGCAGAATCCTGTCATGCTGTGCTCAGGCATGTGCATTTATATGTATTTGAATATTTTTGACTGTGAACCTGCTATTTCTTTCCCTCCAAACCTGGCTAATTCCTGCTCGTACTTTAAGACTCGGTGACTGTCATTACCTCTAGAATGGTGTCACTGCCCTGCTTCTAAACTACTCCATGCTGATCTACAGTCACTCTCTGTCTTCACATAATGTTTTGTCACACTGATCATGCTCTGTGGAGGTTTCTGTGGTTTTCTCCTGTCAGATACTAGGCTGTAAAGCCTTGGTCATAATCTGATTTTTAGTGTCTTGCTTGATTCCGGTCTACAGTAGGCACTCAGTGAATGCTGAATGAGTAAGTTGTTCTGCTAGAGTGTGGGTGGCTCCAGTATTCCCACCTGCCGTTTGAACCCAGTTCATGCTGTGAGAAGCAGGGTTTCCTCATCATTTGGTGAGAGGGTTGTTTTGGTGTTTTGTTCCTTCTATCTTAATAGCTTATCTTGGGGTTTTGTGATTTAGGTTTCCGTGCTGATCCCTCTCTTGGAGAATGGAGAGCTCATGATTCCTGGCCAAGGTGACTGTCTGAAAGTGGCTCCTGGATTTCAGTTCTTTGCAACCAGGAGGTATGTACTCTTAACCCATCTTTTCTCACTGTGGAGCGTCTTCCTTGTAAATCCACATGCTATAGTGCTGAATATAGAAATCCTGGAGTAGAGTTCTCTTGGTCCGTCTTAAGCAGAGTTAGTTGACACTGATGACAGATCCAGCCTTCTCATGCCGGATTATTTTTAATGGAGATAATTAATTTAAAAAAAAAAAGTTTGGGGAGTTTCCTGATGGCCTAGTAGGTTAAGGATCCAGCATTGTCACTGCTGTGGCAGGGATTCGATCCCTGATCCAGGATAGCGAGGCCGGAAAAAAAAAAATTTTGTTTCACTTAAAATTAAGTAACCAGTCTGAAAACTTTTATCTTGTTTCATGTTTTCAAATGTAGTCTGACAATGGGATAAAACCATTGTCAGATAACCCAGAGTTTGATTTCTGACATAATTTATACCTGTGTATACCTTACTTGGTTGATTTTGATGGGGCCAATAACACCTACTTTACAACTTAGTGTAAGTTATAAAGGTTAGGTGAAATGACTTCACCAAAGACCTGTCACGTAGTAAGTGCCAGCCATGATGGTGATGAGGGCACTATGTAGACTCCAGGCAGTTAAAAAAAAATAAATTGAATATAAACATCAACAAAGGAATAATACCTAAGCAAATTTAGTGGATAGCCCTATCTACATTTTTTTTTTTTTTTTTTTTTTTGCTTTTTAGGGTTAAACCCATGGTATATGGAAGTTCCCAGGCTAGGGGTTGAATTGGAGGTATAGCTGCCAGCCTACGCCACAGCCACAGCAATGTGGGATCCAAGCCACTTATGAGACCTACATCACAGCTCACGGGCAATGCAGGGTCCCCACCCACTGAGCAAGGCCAGGGATCGCACCTGCATCCTCATGGATACTAGTCGGATTTGTTTCTACTGCACCACAATGGGAACTCCTCTGTCTACATTTTTAAACATTATGAAGAGAGAAACCGTCACATTATATTTAGTGATTAGAATAGTAGCCTTTTTTTTTTTTTTGGGGGGCTGCACCCATGGCATATGGAGGTTCCCAGGCTTAGGGGTCCAATCGGAGCTACAGCTGCCAGCCTACGCCACAGGCACAGCCACGCGGGATCCGAGCCGCGTCTGTGACCTACACCACAGCTCATGGCAATGCCAGATCCTCAACCCACTGAGCAAGGCCAGGGATGGAAGCTGCAACCTCATGGTTCCTAGTTTGATTCGTTTCCACTGAGCCATGATGGGAACTGTTATAATAGTGTTTTACTGTAGCTCTGTGAACATCTTGCTAGGCCCTGTTCTTTCCTCTTTCTTTTTTTTTTTTTTGGACTGTGCTCTTGGCATGTGCAAGTTCCCTGGCCAGGGATCAAACCCTTGCCACCACAACGGTAGTGACTCCGCCACAGCAGTGACAAGGCCAGATCCTTAACCTGCTGAGCCACCAGGGGGCTCCCCTGTTATTTTTAGCAGACCCTGATTTTATTCCTGCAAGATACTTCTTCCCAGAAAGTCCTAGGACATCACAGAAGGATGTCACACAAACATGAATTCACTTCTTGCAGTCCCTTGAATGCACAGGGGACATTAATCTCCTTCTCTTCCTTAGAGTTTGAAGAAAAGAAGGGCACCGTCCTCTCAGGGTCACTGGCAGCTTTTTGTTGTCATTTTCCCTCTAAGTCCAAAATAGTGGTATCTGGCACTGGAAGAACTGAGTTTTAGTCAGATGTGAGATAATTTCTAGCAAGCGTTAACCATCGGCATATACACAAGATTAAAATTGGGTATTTTGTGTGACTCTGCTTTTCATTTTGAAATACAGACTTTTGAGCTGTGGAGGAAATTGGTATCGCCCACTAAATAGTCATGCTACCCTGCTGGACAAATACTGGACTAAAATTCACCTGGATAACATGGATAAGGCAGAGCTGAATGAGGTATGTGGTATTAGAAAGTATGATTGTTTTTTTTTACTTTTTATTATTAAAAGTTCTAGAGTTACATGTAAATAAGTAATGAAACAGCCTAATGAATCACCAAAATACTTATCACTCTAAAATTAGCAATTAATGTGCTAATGTTTTACCGTATTAAGTTCATCTCATATTTTTTATTTGCTAATATATTTGAAAGCACCCCTTGTAACATTTCACTCCAAATGCTTTTCGTGCGTCTCTCTAGGGCATTTCCACAATATCATTATTAAACCCAGTAAAATGAATAGTAATTTCTCATTAGCATTTAATTCTCAGACCATACTTAAACTTCCTTCAGTTGTCCTGAGAAGATCTTTTTTCTCACCAAGTTGATTTGTAACAAATATCTTTCACATTTAACAACTTCGTGCACATTTTGATATGGGTATTAATGAAAATTGAGGTGACAGAGATTTTATGCATTGACACTTTATAGTATCGCTGGTTATTCTCCACTGTTAAGAGATGGCCTCCACTGCCTACCTCCCACCTCCCCGTGTATCCCCTCTTCACTTGGGAAGCCTCCGTCTCCCAGGGCTTCACCTTGGAGAACAACAGATAAAGCCTAGTCAGTGATTGTTTGTCATGGAGGGATGCTTTGCTCTTAATTGGTGTAAGTTTTAGATAAATGACACAAGACAACCTTTTCAGATGCTTTACCTGACATTTTAGGTGTTTTTTTAGCAGAGGGGTTTTGAGAGTTCATTGTCTCACTGGCAGAACCTTGGTTATGAGATCTCTAGGAAGCTTTGCCTTGATGCTGTGATTTTATGACCCTATGGCCTGTTGCGCACTTTTGAGTTTCTTATGTCACTCTCGTTCCCAGTTGTGTACTTGTGTGCCCCACATGTCTTTCTCGCTCTGCTGCCCTCAACTATTAGCTTCTCCAGCAACATAGTACCTGCAGTAATAAAGTTCTCCAGTAACAAAGGCAGCTGCCTTAGTGTCCGCAACATCCACCCTGACCGTGCCTGGCACATCATAAATGTTTGCTGAATTTCTCTGTCATCATGCTCCTCTTTTTCACTGTTGTAGACCTTTAATGTTTGTTTTCACAAATTATGAGTGTGTTCTTTAAAGGAGAGGACCGAAATTCACAGTTAGGTGTGATTTATTGGGGACTGAAAGGATGAGAACATTTGATAGCTACTCTGTTCTGTTTTATACTTGAAGGGAAAGCCAAAATTCATTTTTCCATTCTTGTCATGAGCCGTCGTGAGTCATTCTGCTCATGGGTACCCCTCACTTAAATGGTGGAAGTCACACTTAGGCAGCTGACTAATAAATCCTAACAAATGACCAGTAGCTGAAAACCCTGTGTATGTTACTTAGGAAATAATTTCCTGTGCTGACCTCATGAGGAACACAAGGTACTGCATTTTTTGTTGAACTGCAAACCCCAGTTGTCTTATACTTAGAAAGAATGCCTTTGACTCTTTGCAGAAATATCAAAAGCTGAGCTCCTCATGTGATGTTAGTCTCATACCTACTAAGTGCCGGGATCTCGCCCCTGGCAGTTTCTCATACCTCGTCTCCCCCTTACACCTTGAATGTGCTCTGGTGCCTTCCACACGGGTACCAGAGGTAGCTGCTTTCTCTGCTGCAGTACCCACTCACAGTGACTGGTGACCTCTGCCAGGAACATCTCCTGCTCCATGAAACCATCTCGGCTCTCTCAGGCAGGGCTGGCCATGTCGTCCTTGGTGCCACAAGCTCGATTTTGCTTATCTGCTTCTTACCCTAGGTGGGGTTTCTTGAGAGTGGGCTCCGTTCCTTATTCTGTTTTGTCCTCATTTCTGTAACACTGCCTGACACAAAGCAGATACTCAATAAATGCTTATCGGAGTTCCCATTGTGGCGCAGCAGTCAACGAATCCGACTAGGAACCATGAAGTTATGGGTTAGATTCCTGGCCTTGCTCAGTGGGTTAAGCGTCTGGTGTTGCTGTGAGCTGTGATGTAGGTCACAGACGCAGCTCAGATCTGCTGTTGCTATGGCTGTGGTATAGGCCGGTGGCTGTAGCTCCGATTTGACCCCTAGCCTGGGAATCTCCATATGCCGCGGGTGCTTCCCTAAAAAAAAAAAAAAAAAATGCTTATTAAAGGAATGACTCTCCAAAATATACATCAAATTGGTAACTATGTCTTGTCAGATTAGTTTATTGTGTGATACTGTGTTTAAATTTTGGTGTTTAGGAGTTCCCATTGTGACGCAGTGGAAATGAATCTGACCAGGAACCATGAGGTTTGCGGGTTCAATCCTTGGCCTTGCTCATTGGGTTAGGAATCCGGTGTTGCTGTGAGCTGTGGTGTAGGTTGCAGACGCAGCTTGGATCTGGCATTGCTGTGGCTGTGGTGTAGGCTGGCACCTACAGTTCCGATTGGACCCCTAGTCTGGGAAACTCCATATGCCACAGTGCGGCCCTAAAATGACAAAAGACAATAAATAAAACAAATAAATTTTGGTGTTAATAGTAATAACAAAACATTTTTAGCTAAGGTAGAAAATTACTAATTGATAGATATGTATAAATCTCTATTCTGAGCTTTTTTCCCAAATAACTGAGCTCTTACTAAAGTGTTAAACCTAACAGTTCTTTTCCAAGTAAAAAATAGCTTTTCTTTCACCTTAATCATAAATATACATGTTCATATCTTGGGATTACCACTCAGCAATAAAACAGAATAAACTACCATTATGTATAGTGAATATCTGGACGAATTTGAAAAACATTATGCTGCGTAAGTGAAACCAAACTACACATTACATCCTATATGATTCCGTATATATGACAAACTTGAAAGCAAAATTGTAGAGATTGGAACCAGGTTCATGATTCCCAGTGACGAGGGTAGGGGAAGGGAGTGATTAGAAAGGGGCACAAGGGAGATTTTTGTTTTAGGGGTGGTGGAAATAAGTCTGTATTTTGTTTGTGGTGACCAAGGTCCGTAAATGTGTGATCAGTTTTGAAAATGTTTCCTCTTTCCCCAGAAATGTATATTCTGTATTTGAGAGATCCACATGAGTATCCATTAAATTGAATTTTTTTTTTCTTCTTTCCATTTTTAGCCGCCCTGCGGCATATGGTGTTCCCAGGCTAAAGATCAGATTTGGGCTATGGTTGCAACCTAAGCCATAGCTGTGATCCTTAACCCACTGTGCCGGGCCAGGTATTGAACCTGCGTCCCAGTGCTCTGAAGATGCTGCCAGTCCCATTGTGCCATAGCAGGAACTCCAGGATTTATTGCTTTTATTATTTTCTTCTGTCCTTAATTTTTAATCTGAAATATGTTCTTTATAATATTTGCTATAAAATCCTTCGGTTAATAAAATATGAAAGGTAAAATTTCTGAGATCTGCCACTTGAGATGATAATGTTAAAAGATTTTAGTTCTTTATTTTTGTAATGGTGGATATTACATATTGAATGTATACAAAATATGTGGGTGTTTCATACGTTAATAGGATCACAATGTATTTCTTTTCAAGCTAATATAAATGTATTCAGTGGTAGTACTTTTAATATATACGTGATATTTTCTTTCTCAGATTTTTTTTTCTTGAGTGAGAGTTGCAACGTTTATTTCAGGTTCTCTCATTTTTTCTCATGTATTTTTTTTTTCTTATTTGCTGCACAGTCAGTATGTGGAAGATCCTGGGCCAGAGATCGAACCTGTGCCACACAGCAGCAACCAGAGCCACAGCAGTGAGAACACAGGAGACTCAACCTATTAGGCCATCAGAGAACTCCCTCTTCTCAGCTAGTCTTGACTGAACAAATCCATATCATAAAACCTTGGAGCCAATATTATGAGAACCAAGTATTAACACTGCACAAAATGCTCAGTAATTATCAAAGTGAATGGGACTAGATGTTTTGCTTTTTATGTATTTTTTTATTTTTCATTTTTATTTTTTTATTTGTTTTTGCTTTTTAGGGCTGTACCCGCGGCATACGGAGGTTCCCAGGCTAGGGGTCTAATCGGAGCTACAGCTGCCAGCCTACACCACAGCCACAGCAATGTGGGATCTGAGCCGTGCCTGTGACCCACACCACAGTTCACGGCATCGCTGTGTCCTTAACCAACTGAGCGAGGCCAGGTGTTGAACGTGCATCCTCATGGATACTAATTGGGTTCGTTTATGCTGAGCCACGACGGGAACTCCCAGAGAAATCCATATTTGGTTGACTAGTATCAGTAGCAGTTTACATGTGCTTTTAAAAATCAGCGTGCCTGCTGCTAAATTTTCTGTTTTTTTTTTTTCTCCTCTGTCAGGTTCTTCAAAACAAATATCCCAGCTTAGCAGCAGCAGCTGATCACCTGCTTGACATTTATATCCAACTTACTGGAGAGAAACATCACCCTCTAAGTGACAGTTCTGTTGGAGGGGAACAGGCACCTGAGAATGGCTCAGAAGCCAGAAGAGAAAACAAAAACCCAAGCCTCGAAGGAAGAGAATTGTCTCTGAGGTACTGGTCTAAATACTTTGGAGTTGCGTGTTTTAAAAAACTGCTTCCCTCAAAAGTTATCAGCTTGAACTGAATCGTTTTAAGAAGTTAGCCCCTTTTATTTTTTCTTAAGGGCTGCAGATGTGGTATATGGAAGTTCCCAGGCTAGGGGTCAAATTGGAGTTATAGCTGCCAGCCTACACTGCAGCTCTCAGCAATGTCAGATCCTTAACCCACTGAGTGGCTCAGGGATTGAACCTGCATCCTCATGTATACTAGTTAGGTTTGTTTCCGCTGAACCACAGTGGGAACTCCAGAAGTTAGATTTTGAAATCAGACCTTTGGGCTGCTTTACAGTGCCTGATCCCTTTTTGAAATCTGTAGTTACCGAATGGGAAAGCATATAAAGGTAACTTTTTTTTTTAGGTAACATTTTTTGCTTTCCAGTTTTATTTTTTATTTTTATTTTTTTTTGTCTTCTTGCCTTATCTAGGGCTGCACCCGCGGCATGTGAAGGCTCCCAGGCTAGGGGTCTGACAGGAGCTGTAGCTGCCAGTCTTTGCCACACCAACGCGGGATCAGAGCCGCGTCTGCAGCCTACACCACAGCTCACGGCAATGCCGGATCCTTAACCCACTGAGCAAGGCCAGGGATCGAACCCACAGCCTCATGGTTCTTAGTCGGATTCGTTAACCACTGAGCCACGACGGGAACTCTGCCTTCCAGTTTTATTGAGATACAATTGACATATAGTACTGTGTATGTTTACGGTATTTAACATAATGGCTTGACTTTCATGAAATGATTTCGTGAAATGATTGCTACATCCATCATCTTAGAGATTAAAATTGCAGAAATAGTAAAAAAAAGTTTTCTTGGATAAGAATTCTTAACTTTTTGTGTAGAACATGGCAGTCTTAATTATATTTATAATAATACACTGCATACCTAGGACTTACTTATCTTGTCATGGAAGCATAACAAATGATTTTAAAAGCCAAAGTTGGAAATAGTGGACATAATTCTTTCACCAGATGTCCCTTGGTGACACTTGGACACTTACATGGGAGTCGTGAATTTTGCTGTATGAAGTTCTCTGCCTTTGTGCTTCATTGTCAATGGTTGATTTGCTGTTTGGAAATGTTCCCTGGTAGTGCTGTGAGTTAAGGATCTAGCATTGTCACTGCTGTGACCTGGGCTACTGTTGTTGGTGTGGGTTCAATCCCTGGCCTAGGAACTTCCAAATGCCAAGGGTGCAACCAAATTGAAAAAAAAAAAAAGAAATGGGCAACCCCCCTCAGTTTTGCTCTGAGAGTTAATTGCTCCTTGTTCCACATCTCTTGCTACGTTGTCTGGCATGGATGAGGGAGAAATGAGTGATAGGTCACTTTCTGGTGGGGGTAGGGTCTATTCCCAGACTTAAGTAAACTGATGCCTTTGATGTCTTTGGCCTATAGTCTTTATTTCTTGCCTCCCCCCCTTTTTTTAAGGGATCTACTGAATTGGTGTAAAAGGATTGCTCACAGCTTTGACAATCTGTCTTCATCAGCATCATTAAATATTTTTCAAGAGGTAAGATACAGTCTTCCTGCATGTTTTTTCTGTGCTCTATAAGGCTGTTGATTTCCACTGTTGTTTTCTGTTTCTTGACTGCTACAAAAATTTTTTCTTTTGTGTAGGTACTGTTTATTATCCTTAGCTAGTTAAAACTGAACTATTGTTGCCTTAAAACTAATCAGGTGTTTGGAGTTCCCATTGTGTCTCAGTGGGTTAAGAATCCTAGTATCCATGAGGATGCGTGTTTGATCCCTGGCGTTGCTCAGTTGGTTGAGGATATGGCATTGTGGAAAATTGTCAAATAGGTCACAGATGTGGCTCAGATCCACCGTGGCTGTGGCTGTCACATAGGCTGGCAGCTGTAGCTCCAGTTCATCCTTATGCTGCGTGTCAGCCTTAGAAAGGGAAAAAAAAAAAAACACAACTAATTGGGTGTAATAAATATTATGTGGTTTTCAAAATGGATTACTACTAATTTCAAATAAGTGTATTTTGGGATGGAGTAAGACATGCTGAAGTTAAAGATAAAAGGAAAAGAAAATCTCCCAGGTGATAATAATGTTGTAAAATATAAGCTGTTTCTAAGATGTTTAGTATTTATTTCTGTATATAATTTCTTAGTCTGTTTGTAGATTTGTGTTCGTCTAATCCCACCACTTGCCTCTTTTGGGCTTTTTAACTTTAGTCCAGAGAAATTTACATGCGGTTATAAAGTATATCCTTGTATGCTGGGCTTGCGGGGAAGATGTGTTGTGTGTGGCGGGGGAAGCCCTGTGAATTACACGTAATCTCTGAGTGGAGACAGTAATATGCTGGAGAGGCTCCTGTAGTAGTCCTCATCATTAATGAAAGGCAGGTACCACAAGATCTGCCATCACTGATGGAATTCCCCTTATGGTTCAACGGTAATGAACCCAACTAATATCCACGAGGATGGGATTAGGATCCACTGTTGCCGTGAACTGTGGTGTAGGTCACAGATCTGGAGTTGCTGTGGCTGTGGTGTAGACGGGCAGCTGCGGCTCCAATCCAACCCCTATCGTGGGAATTTCCATATGCCCTAGGTATGGCCCTAAAAGAACCAAAAAAATAAAAATTTAAAAAAAGACTCCTATATTTATCTATTGATTTGAATGACTGCATCCTATCTAAATATATTAGGGTAATTCCTAACACGTTAGGTAATTTCCTCTACAGAGTATTTTAAAGTTATTCTATCACAGGCAGCTTTGTACCTGTATTATATCATTTTGGGGCCAAGTTAGGAGCAAAAGTAAAATATGAAATAAAAACATGTAAAAGTAGGGGTATGCCTCCCATTCATTTAATAAGAACGTAAAAGTCTGGACTTAAATGGAATCACTCCTTTGATTCCAACTATGGGCCAGTCGTCTTTGTTTCTTTTCCAAGTTTCTTCAGGGCTCACAGGCCCACCCTTGGCAATGGCTCTTCTCACCCTGACATCTTTTGTTTTGTCCACTTAACTATGGCCCAGCAGGCAGTATTTCAGGTAGCACTGAAATACTGCCCCGAAGAAGAAAGGTTGAATATCAAGGTACAGGTCATTAAGGTGAAGGGGGAGATGCACGCAGGCTTGCACACATTTTATACAAGTTTGCTGCTGGTCTCCTGAACATTCTAGTCACAGACCACAGTCATCATTGAAGGATTTTAATGTTTTTCTAGATGTGAGGAGATGAAAGAGTGGGGTTCATAAAAATCTTTTCCTAAAAGTATCTTAACTGTCTGAAGACCTGTTCTTCCAGTTTTCCCAGAGCACAGAGTGCTTCACTCCTGGTCTCCACCCTGAAAACTCTGCTCAGGGGGTGCTGCAGGTCGGTAGCTGCAGTGGCTCATGTTTTTATTCTGTGTAGAGGCTGATGGCAAGTGCCAAACTTCACATATCCATGAGGACCTGGGTTTGGTCCCTGGCCTCACTCAGTGGCTTAAGGGTCTGGCCTAGCTGTGGCTGTGGCATAGACCAGCAGCTGTAGCTCCGATTTGACCCCTTGCCTGGGAACTTCCATATGCCGCAGGTGCAGCCCTAAAACAACAAAAAGAAAAAAGACATGTATCTTGTCCTATTAGTACTTGCTGAGATTAAGTACTGGGTTTTGGGGTAACAATACTATAATTCCTTCATTGCATAACAGGAGTTTCCCTTTACATCTAGAAAGTAACTTTTCGGTATTATCTCCACTGTCTTAGAGTCATTTTCCCTCAAGAATTAATGCCTTGTACCCAAGAAAACCATATACCCAGGAATTAATGCCAATTGCTCTTTTTGCCTGAATTTTGGATTTGCCAGCTGTGCGGTGTGTGTGTGTGTGTGTGTGTGTGTGTTTCTATTAACTAATATTTTGATAGTAAAACCTTCACATTTTTTGTCCTGTCTTAAGGCAAATTCCAAGTCTAGGGTCGTACTTTATTTGTAATCTTCTTAGTCTTTTTTGCAGAAATGTTCCTGTTGGATTTTATGTTCCTCCCTTTTGTGGCCTTGATAGTGACCCTGTTATTATTAATGTATTACTTTAAAATCAATTAGCATTTACTTTGGTTATTTTAATAGGCTCTGGACTGTTTCACAGCAATGCTTTCTAAGCACACGAGCAAACTGAAAATGGCAGAAATCATTGGAAGCAAACTGAACATTTCCAAGAAGAAGGTATGTAGTGCTCCTTTCCCCTTTGAAGGGAATCTGGGATATTGAGCTTATGCTGGTCTGTGCTTCTTCCCTGGAACACCGTTGCAGATAACAGCCTCCTCTGTCAAAGTTGGTGGTTTCATTGCTGCCTCTTGTGTCTCCTAGATAAGTGGTTCCCCCATGTGTTCCATGGGGAGTGAGCTTCCTGGCATCTTTCGTCATGTGTACTCCTTATTCTCCAGCGTTGAAGGAGGATGCTGTTCTCTAGATTGTGGACTCGGGATTATAATACCTTTGTCTGTAGTTTTATGCACAATTAACGTATTTTCCAACTTTTTTTTTTTTTTTTTTTTTTTTTTTTTTTTTTTTTTTTTTTTTTTTTTTTTTTTTTTTTTTTTTTTTTTTTTTTTTTTTTGCTTTTTAGGGCGGCAGCCACAGCATATGGAGGTTCCCAGGCTAGGGGTCCAATCAGTGCAGGATCCGAACTGCGTCTGTGACCTACACCACAGCTCACAACAATGCCAGATCCTTAACCCACTGAGTGAGGCCAGAGATCGAACCTGCAACCTCATGATTCCTAGTCCCACTCGTTTCTGCTGCGTCACGACGGGAACTCCAAGATTTTTTCCAACTTTTTATAATTAATATCTTCAAACAGCAAAAAAGTTGAAAAGTGTCAGTGAATACCTGTGTACCCACCACTTAGGTCATTGTTATTACTGTTAGTATTTTGTCCTTCCTGTTTTATATCAAAATACGTATTTCTGGAGGAGAGAACCTTCAGCAGTGGTTGGTACCTGGAGAAATGTCTGGGACCCATTTGGGCAGATCTCTGGCGTTCCCAGTTGAATGATGACTCAAAAAAGCCTTAGTTGGGAACTGAGATGGTTAGAGGTGTTCTTAGGGGTATGAATCTGTTGGGATGATTTTGGCTGCAGGTAACTAGAGCACCTGCTAAGAGGGGCTTAAACAATAAGTGTAATAATTACAGTAGACAAGAGAAGTGACACTACCCCGATTGGCTTAGACTGGTCAATATTCAGCCCCTTTGGGTTGAAGGAGGAGTCCACCTGAGCAACTTGCCCCCTTTCGCTCCTGCCCCAAATGCTGAGCAAAATCTGGGTTCCTTGGTAGGTGATAAGGAGAAGGCTGGTAGGTTGATGTCTTGGCCATCTGTCACTCCTTCTCTTTCTGCTTTGGCTCTCGTCAGATGTATCATGGTTTATTCAAGTCACTGTTTCGTCCATTATGTTAGAAATTTAATAAACAAAGTAAAGTATAGCTGAAGAAAAATTACCTTTTTTTTCATATCTTTTGGGAGTAAAGCTTTCTGTTCACCATGTTCGTTTTATATAGATAGATAGAGGCTTATTTGAGTGAATAAAAAGTAATGTTACAGGGAAACATTCATGATCAGTGTTTGAAAAACATCAGGAATTTGGGGGATTTTAAAAAATGTAATTGAAAGCTAACTTACCTGTCATGGAAACAGAAAGTGCTGTTAGAGGTCCTGTGAGAGGAGCACAGTGAGCCTGACGGGTGAGGATGTATTGGAAGAGCATGTACTGTTTACTCCGGTAAAATCTTTCCCCTCCTGTAGGCTGAATTCTTCTGTCAGCTTTATAAACCAGAAGTCGTGATCAACGAGCTAGATGTGCAGGTTGGTCGAGTGCGGCTCCTCCGGAAACAGAGTGAGGCTGTCCACATACAGAGGTAAACGGGGTTTTACTAACCTGAGCGCTGTGGGGTCGTTGGGAACTTGACGGGACATTTAGTCCAGCCACTTCTCTCTAAGCAAACATTTGTCTGAATTGGGGTCTCTCCATTGTGCCAGGTGGTAAGGCCCAGTGACTTCTCTGTGAGACTAGATTTTAATAGGTGGAGGAGGATGTGACAAGGGTCTTTAGAGACTCGGGACCGGCAAAAATGTAGCTCTAATTTTTTTCTTTTGTAGCTTATTTAACGAAGTAAGTCTCACTTGGAGGTCAGACTGGATCCTAATGTTAGTGTGTTAATTCTCGAAGGCTGAAATTATATGAGTCTGAGATCTAGATACCATTTATTACATGCTTGCTCTGTGCCCAATATTGTGCTAAATGCTTTTTGGCATATGTTTTCTTGTAGTGGTTACAGTAATCTTGTGAATTAATGTGTGTGTTAGTGTCCTCAGTCTCTCATAAAAAATTACCATGAACTTGGTGGCCTAAACCCGCAGAGATTTCTTCTCAGTTTTGGAGGCTGAAAGGCGGAAATCAGGGTGTTGGCAGGGCTGTACTCCCTCTGCAGACTCTCATCTTTTCCTGGCTTTTGATGGTGCCCAGCAGTCTTCCTAGTGTCTGTGCGTTATAGCCACCTCACTCCACTCTCTGACTCATTGTCATATGATCTTCCCTTGCATATTTCTTTGTGTCTCCAGATTTCTCTTTCTTTATAAGGAGACCAGTCATTGACTTTAAGGCTGACTTATGGAGTTCCCGTCGTGGCTCAGTGGTTAACGAATCCGACTAGGAACCATGAGGTTGTGGGTTCGATCCCTGGCCTTGCTCAGTGGGTTAAAGATCCGGCATTGCCATGAGCTGTAGTGTATGTCATGGATGTGGCTCAGATCTGGCATTGCTGTGGCTGTGCTGAAGGCCGGCAGCTACAGCTCCTTTTAGACCCCTAGCCTGGGAACCTCCACATTCCGTGGGTACGGCCCTAGATAAGGCAGAAAGACAAAAAAAAAAAAAAAAAAAAAAAAGACCGACTCATATCCAGTATGATATGATTTTAATCTTATACCTTTGAAGCCCTTTTTCCAAATAAAGTCACATTCACACCTTCTGGGTAGACATGAATTTGGGGGGAAGACCAAAAACCCACTAAAATTACCAACTATTATTATCCAGATTTTACAAGTTAGGAAAATGAGGCTAAGAGAGGTTAAGTAATTTGCCCAGGATGACACAGATAGTACAGATAACGTTTTATCTTATTGGTGTTGTGAATTTCCAGAGCCTAGTAATATACCAGGTATGAACATATTCCATGTCTGTGGAAGGAATGAATTGTGCAGTTCATATGTTGTAAGGACATCAGTTAGCATGAAGACAGTCACTCTGAGTTGTCTTTTTTTTTAAATTTTGATTTTATATTGGAGTATAGTTGATTTACAGTGTTGTATTAGTTTCAGGTGTACAGCAGAGTGACTCAGTTACACAAAATGCATATATCCATTCTTTTTCATATTCTTTTCCTGAATAGATTATTACAGAATATCGAGAGTTCCCTGAGTCCTTGTCGATTATGAGCTGTTTTCTTATTCTTGTTTGTTGAATCTAAAAAATCTGATTCCTCAGAACAACACTACAGGCAGCTTGCAGCCTGTTTCTCTGGCTGCTTACATACTTTCTCTTCCCAGGGAGAAGCTCACCTTTGCTGCTACGAGGCCATCTTCTGTTCTTATTGAACAGCTTGCGGTATGTGTTAGCAAAGGGGAGCCCGTGTTGCTGGTGGGAGAAACTGGGACTGGCAAAACCTCCACTGTCCAGTACTTGGCTCACATTACAGGTAACTCCTAGAGGGCAGCACTCTGCTGCCAGACAGAAACATTTCACAGTGACCACCTTTTAAAATTTTACTTATTCATTTATTTTTTGCTTTTTAGGGCCACACCCGCGGCATATGGAAGTTCCCAGGCAAGGGATCGAATCAGAGCTGCAGCTGCCAGCCTATACCACAGCCTCAGCAGCATGGGATCTCAGCTGCATCTGCGACCTACACCACAGCTCAGGGTAACGCCAAATTCCCGACCCACTGAGCGAGGCCAGGGATCGAACCCACACCTCATGGATACTAGTCAGATTTGTTTCCACTACACCATAACGGAAACTTCTGACCACCTTTTTTTAAAAATAAGTCCAAAAAATATTAGAGTTTAAAAAGTGCCAGGAGTTCCCGTTGTGGCTCAGTGGTTAACGAATCCAACTAGGAACTATGAGGTTGCGGGTTTGATCCCTGGCCTTGCTCAGTAGGTTAAGGATCTGGCATTGCCATGAGCTGTGGTGTAGGTTGCAGACGCGGCTCGGATCCCACATTGCTGTGGCTGTGGCGAAGGCTGGCAACTACAGCTCCTGTTAGACCCCTAGCCTGGGAACTTCCATATGCCGCGGGTGCGGCCCTAGATAAGGCAAAACGACAAAAAAAAAAAAAAGGTGCCACCACAACACTTGGCATGGAAATAACCACTGTTAACAGATTGGCATTAACTTTTGTCAGTTCTAATCTATGGTTTGCAAATACATATAGATTTGGTTTTGTTTTGAAACAAATGGGATCATACTCTCTGTATTGCATTTAGAGCAAATTGGACATCTTTTTTCTTTTTTCTTTTTCTCTCTCTCTCTCTTCTTTAGGGCCACACCCATGGCATATGGAGGTTCCCAGGCTAGGGGTTGAATTGGAGCTACAGCTGCTGGCCTACGCCATAGCCACAACAAGGCCAGATCTGAGCTGCGTCTGCCACCTACACCAGAGCTCACGGCAATGCCAGATCTTTAACCCACTGAGTGGGGCTAGGGATGGAACTTGCGTCCTCGTGAATACCAGTCAAGTATGAGCCACAACGGGAACTCTGAAAATTGGACATCTTTAAAAGCAGAACTGTCTCATTACAGTTCTGATGGTAAATAACATTTTATGCTGTATATATATTTAGTTCTGATTTATAGACATTGACTTATTGAAGGATTGTTGTTGTTGTTTTTAGTTATCTGATGCTAGAGCAGTAGTACACAATCGGACTTTCTGGGTTAGGTGAAATTTTTGAAAAGCTAAGATTCCTGGAAGTAAAATGAGAGGGTCAGAGGAAATGCACATTTAAAGATTTGCCCTGTGCCCATGTCCTCATATCCTTTAGGACCACACTGAATATTGTAAGCCTTTACATTTTCAGAGTAGTTCTTTTTTTTCCCTTTCTTTATTAAAGGCCATCGATTGAGGGTTGTTAATATGAATCAGCAAAGTGACACTGCAGACTTGCTTGGAGGGTAAGTTTGGTTTAAAATTTTTTTGTTGTTATTTTGTTTTCACTGCTTGAAGTAGGAAGTACTGTTTTGCTATGAAGCTCAAAGCTAGCCTTGGAAAAATGTTCAAAGTATTGCCCTCCCACACCCACCCCAGCAGGGTGTTTATTAGAATTTATTAAGGAGCTCTTGGGTATGTAGATGTTTCTGTTCATTTTAAAGAACACTTGAGGTTCTTGCTCTTGAAGGTCATGCTGAAAGGGGGAGGAAAACAAAAAGGCAAGTAAATAATCAACCAATATTTGTGTATGTAGTTGTTTATATGAAGCATGTGTTCTGGAGTCACACTGCCTTCAAGCTAGACTCTCCTGCAGTTTGATTATCTTTGGAACGTTAAGTATTCTCCAGTGAGTGAAGTGGGAACTCACTGCGTTATTAAAATGCTCTTCTCTGTTGTTAGTTTCTTGAACAATTCTAGTCTGTACCTGTTATATTTTTTTTTTTAATGGCTGTACCTGTGGCCTATGGGAATTCCCGGGCCAGGGATTAAATACAAGCCACAGCCGCAACCTTTGTGCTGGATGCTTTAATTTAACTGTGCCCTGCTGGGGAGCAAACCGGAACTCCACACCCTCCCAAACCACTGCAGTGGATTCTTAACCCACTGCATCACAGTGCATGTAAGCAGGAATTCCTTAAATTTAATTTAAATGAATTAATTCACTAATTCCCTAACCAGAAAAATAAAATGCTAAGGAATAAGAATCTAAATAGTAAGAAATTTAAACTTGAGCCTTGGAGGGTCACAAACCATTGCAGTGTCTAAGACTGTTTTTTTACCATCACTCTCCTCCAATGTTTAAAACTCTTCGGGGACCAACCCCTCACCCGCAATGCATTAACAAAGCATGGTGTTAAAGTGAGTTCCCAACTTAAGATGCTGAAGTAAATCAGTTGCAGGCATTGCATTTTTCTAAAATATGCTGAAAACCTTTTGGTCAACCTTAATAAAATGTGGTTTATCATTAAATATATATTATGTTTATTTATGTTAGTTAAAATAAATGACACGATTTTCACTGCTTAGTTTGAAATTTTTAATTTTTTCGTAATTTATTTAATAATGTTTTTACCACTATAGGCCTTTCAAACACTTGGAGTGAAGAAAATAAGATTTTAAGTATTTTGGTATTATTTCTGATTTTGATTAGATGAAATCTTAGACCTTTTTTTTGTTCACTAAGGCATGCTTTCCAATTTCTGTTAGCTTCAGAAGTTTGTGACTCACATGTTTACCTTTTGTTTCAGTTACAAACCGGTGGACCATAGGCTTATTTGGCTACCCTTACGGGAGGCATTTGAGGAACTCTTCGCTCAGACATTTTCCAAGAAGCAAAACTTCACATTCTTGGGACACATTCAGACCTGTTACAGGCAGAAACGGTGGCATGATCTCCTCAGACTAATGCAACATGTCCACAAATCGGCTGTCAGCAAGGATGGAAAAAAGAGTGAAACTGGTAAGAATGCGACCCAGGTTGCTTAGTGGGAGGGCATGTGGTTGGAGCTTAATTAGCAGAATTAGGAGAAGAGTTTGTGGGAAGAATGAAGCAATGCAAATTAGAGCTTTCTAGGACTTTGGGCAAAGACCAATTTTGAAGAATTGCTGCTCCCATGATTCTGGGCCAGATTTCCGTAAAAACAGATAGTTGATGATGTTGGTGTACAACTACCGCTTAGTGATAAGTCACATATGCTTAGAAGAGGTTATTTTCTGAAAACTAGATCCCACCAGTGATTGGGGCTTTTGATAGCTTAGTTATCTTCTCTGCTTCTTCATCTATAAAATGGGAATAAGAGTACATACTTCAGAGGGTTGTTGTGAAGATAAATGAGTTAACGTATGCAGATAAAGTGAACTGATTAGTATAGTGGCTAGTAAATAGTTGGCATTATATAAGTGTTCAAACTTAATTTTTTTTTACGCTTCTAAGATGCAAGTTTTGTGTGTGCGTTATTAAGTTACATGTATTACAACTCAAAATGTGTGTTAAATTATTGTCTTTGTTCTTCTCTAGGTTCGCTACTAAAAGAGAAATGGGAAGCATTTGGCCTTAGACTCAACCATGCGCAACAGCAGATGAATATGACTGAAAATGCCCTATTGTTTGCATTTGTGGAGGTATTTTTTGTTTGTTTCTCTCTTTAGGGCTGCACCCTAGGCATAAGGAGGTTCCCATGCTAGGGGTTGAATTGGAGCTGTAGCTGCTGGCCTGTGCCACAGCAACGCCAGATCCACGCTGCATCTGCAACCTACACTACAGCTCATGGCAATGAGGGATCCTTAACCCACTGAGTGAGGACAGGGATCGAACCTGAATCCTCATGGATACAAGATTCCTTTCCCTGAGCCACTGACAGGAACTCCACTCCCTATAGAGGTGTTTTGATTGGTTAAAGGGATGTTGAATTGATGTAAAATGCCAAGTTTAAGGAGGCTGCTGTTTTTTATTTTATGTTGACATTTTACGGCCTTTTGTTTAAGACTTGATAAACAGTTCTTTGGGTGGAAGATTTTTTTAGATGTCCTTTATAGAAATTATAAAGTATTAAAAATGAAATTTAATTGTGAGTTCCCCTTGTGGCTCAGTGGTTAACGAACCTGACTAGCATCCTTGAGGACACAGGTTTGATCCCTGGCCTCGCTCAGTGGGTTAAGGATCAGGCTCTCCTGTGAGCTATGGTGTAGGTTGCAGATGCGGCTAAGATCCTGCATTGCTGTGGCTCTGTTGTAGGCTGGTGGCTACAGCTCCAATTTGATCCCTAGCCTGGGAACAATATGCCATGGGTGTGGCCCTATAAAGACAAAAACAAACAAACAAAAAAAGTGAAATTGACTTACAGTGTTGTGCTAATTACTCCTGTACACATGATTCAATTATACAAATATATATTCGCCTTCATTTTCTTTTCCATTATGCCTTATTACAGGATATTGAATACAGTTCCCTGTTCTGTAAAGTAGGACCTTGTTTATCTATTTTATATATAGTAGTTTATAGCTGCAAATCCCAGACTTCTAGTTTATCCATCCCCCTCTTTCCCTTTGGAAATCATAACTTTGTTTTCTGTGTCTCTGAATCTGTTTTTGTTTCTTAAAAGTTCATTTGTGTCATATTTTAGATTCTACATATAAGTGATTTTATATAGTATTTGTCTTTCTCTCTTTTTTTTGTTGTCTTTTTAGGGCCCCACCTGGGGCATATGGAGGTTCCCAGGCTAGGTGTCGAATTGGAACTATAGCCACCGGCCTATACCACAGCCACAGCAATGCCAGATCCGAGCTGTGTCTGAGAACTACACCACAGCTCATGGCAATACTGGATCCTTAACCCACTGAGCAAGGCCAGGGATCGAACCTGCAACCTCATGGATACTAGTCAGATACATTTCCGCTGGGCCCTGACAGGAGCTCCTGTCTTTCTCTTTTACTTCACTTAGTATGATAATCTCTAGGTCCATCCAGGTTGCTGCAAATGGCATTATTTCTTTTTTTTTCTTTTTTTTTTTTTTTTTTTGTGTGTGTGTGTGTGTGTGTGGCTGATTTAGTCATTTATCTGATCTTGGTATACTCATAGCCTGACTCTGTGCTTATTTTGGGTGCTTTTAGTAACTACTTGGTTACTTTTAAATATCTGAATCCATTATAAGTTATCACTTACCTCACCATCTGTATGAGATGACCTAGTTTATTGTATCTCACTGTTAAGCTCAGAGATAATCCCTTGACATTTAATTTAATTAATTAATTTTGCTTTTTAGGACCGCACCCACAGCATATGGAGATTCCCAGGCTAGGGGTCGAATTGGAGCTACAGCTGCCAGCCTACACCACAGCCACAACACAGGATCTGAGACCTACACTGCAGCTCATGTCAACGCCAGATCCTTAACCCACTGATCAAGGCCAGGGATTAAACCCACAACCTCATGGTTCTTGGTCGGATTCGTTTCTGTGGTGCTACAATGGGAACTCCTCCATTGACATAAAAAAGTTAACCTTCACTCTGACAGCCAGCTGGCATTAAGGCACAAGCTCATCAATTGGGAGAGGTTTGCCCTTGCTTCTGTTTCTAACCCTGCTTGCACAGTTGCTCTTGGAGAGTGTGTCTGTATTTGAGATGAATCCTTAGTATTTTACTTTATCTTCTAGGGCACGTTAGCCCAGGCTGTGAAGAAAGGAGAATGGATCTTATTGGATGAGATTAATCTGGCTGCTCCAGAAACATTAGAATGTCTGAGTGGTTTACTTGAAGGCTCCTCTGGCTCTCTAGTGTTGCTGGATCGAGGAGACACAGGTAGTACTTGATCCTCTTGGGGTTTGACTTGATGCGAGGCCTTTTGTTTAGGTGGACTCCATAGGCATCCCAGTGTGATTTGTTCGTTCCATAGGTGGTATTTTATGCAGTGTCTTATTGTTAGGTGATGTGGGGAATGTAAAGAGTAAGATAATTTATCAAGGCTTTTGGGTTGTGTGTAATAGGCACGCACACTCAGTGACAAAATACACACTGGCGAATAAGTAAAGAAACATAAATAGCGTGAACAACCATACCACAAAATGGAGCTTAAGATAAGTTGTGTACATAGATCTAGACACTGATTTCAGTGGGGTTTCAGAAAAGATAAGGATAGTTTGAGCAATCAGTACCGACCTTGCTAAGCCTTGAGGCAAGGTTGTTCAGCCTGGGGGTCAGTGGAGTTAGATCATCTTTTCCTGGGGAATGGTCGCTGATTACTAATTCTTACAAGTTATTGAGAATTTATAATTTTCTCTTAACAGAACCACTGATTCGTCATCCTGACTTCCGTTTATTTGCGTGTATGAACCCAGCAACTGATGTAGGCAAAAGAAATCTCCCACCAGGAATAAGAAACAGGTGAAGGGGACATGGCCTGGTTCCCAGAAATGTTTTTATTTTTATTTTATTTTTTGGCCACATCCAGGGCATGCTGAAGTTCCTGGGCCAGGGATTGAACTTACGCTATCACAGTGACCTGAACCATAGCAGTGACAGTGCCAGATCCTTAATGGCTAGGCCACCAGGGAACTCCAGAAAACCCCCTTTTTTTTTTTTTTTTTTTTGGTCTTTTTAAGGCCACACCCTTGGTGTATGGAGGTTGCCAGGCTAGGGAATTGGAGCTGTAGTTGCCAGCCCACACCAGAGCCACAGCGGGCTGTATCTGAGCCATCATGGCCATGCTGGATCCTTAACTCACTGAGCAAGGCCAGGGGTTGAACCCGCATCCTCATGGATACTAGTTGGGTTCATTACTACTGCACCACAGTAGGAACTCCCCTACTAAGACATTTTAAAAATTAAATTATCTTTATTTGTTTATTGCTAGTATTAACATAACCAGCCCTCATAACAATGCTTGAAATTTTTATTTTTATTTTTAATTTTATTTTTTTCCATTATGCTTGAAGTTTCTTGACCTTTCATAGAGGAATCTTCTTACTTGTCATATTCTGCTTTTTGATAATATAGAAAACTCCAGAACCCTGGGGAATTTTCTCCTTTGAATTGTTTAGTATGACGTTTACTGGCTCATGGATATTCCTGAAAACAAAAATCTTTCCTCCTTCAAACAGCCTTTTAGCTATTAGAAAATCTTCATGTAATGATCTAACAGTATATCATATAACAGACAACGTAAGTACATTTTAGGAACGGAGTCCTCCTGGATGAGGCTTTTCTTTTTTTTTTTGGTCTTTTTAGAGACACACTTACGGCATATGGAGGTTCCCAGGCTGGGGTCGAGTTGGAGCTGTAGCCACCAGCCTACACCACAGCCACAGCCCATGCAAGATCCAAGCTGCATCTGTGACCTATACTACTGCTAACAGCAAAGCCAGATCCTTTAACTTACTGAGCTAGGCCAGAGATCGAACCTGTGTCTTGATGGATGCTAGTCAGGTTCGTTTCTGCTGAGCTACGGTGGGAACTCCCAAGGCTAATTATTTGTAAAGAGACTTAAGTTTTAGTTTTCATCATTAAGCACTGACTGATGGAAACGAGATGTTTTATGTATGCCACATGTGGGAGAAGATAAGTGACCTTGTTTATCGTTGGTAATCTTTTGTTGAATTCTGAGTTTTAAAATAGTGTTAAGACTTTACTAGATCTTGGGAGTTCCTACTGTGGTTCAGTTGGTTAAGAATCCAATTGCAGTGGTTCCAGTCATGGGTTCGATCTGCCGTGTGGCAGAAGTTGAAAGCTGGGGCTCGGATTCAGTCCGTGGCCCAAAAGAACTTCCATATGCTGAGGGTTTGGCCATAAAAATAAAAACAAAAACAAGAAAGCACAAAGACTTTACTGAATCTCTCCCTGCATTACAAAAGTGATTAAAAAAAGCTTCTTAGGAAAATTTTATCGAGTTAGGTGTTTTCTTTGCTCCAACTTTTGATGGTGAGGGACCTTTTGCTTTGTTATTGCATTTACTTTTTATTAAATGTACTTGTGATCTCCTTCTGAAAACGATGAAAAAGTCTTTCTAAATTTTCACAAGGATTGTTCAACTTTATTTCATAAAAGTAACAGTGGTAGATTATTGGTAATGATTGCATCTATTTTATTATGTTTGTAATCTATTGCATCTTGAAAGGCCTTCATAATTCATATTATAAGCAGGTAAAATAAGTTTACATAACTTCTGTTTGTTATTTTTGTATTGTCAGCATAGCTGTATTAGCTTCCTCCAAAATGGTTAATATGGCATAATAATTGTTTTCCAGGTTCACAGAACTTTATGTAGAAGAATTGGAAAGTAAAGAAGACTTACAGATTCTCATTGTGGATTATCTGAAAGGCTTGAGTGTGAACAAGAGTACAGTGCAAGGAATCATAACGTGGGTTCTCTTTGGTTTCTCCTATAAACTTTTCCTCTGAACTTAAAAATGTATGACTCGTGCATCTATATTTTTTCCTTCTTTTTTTGCTTCTAACTAGAGAATACTGCTGGCAACATTACTTAGATTTTAATTTTAAAGTTGGAACCTTATGGCCTCCCTTGGATTTTCCTAAGGAATCTGTAGAGAGAACTTATGAATCACTACACGTGAGACTATGTAAACAATTAGATAATGTTCTCTCGATTACTTCCGTAGTCACAGCTGAATCCCTGGTGGAGATATAAATGGCTTGTATTTTGATCTGCCTTGATGGACTCTTTGCAATTTGCATACCTAGCTATGTGGAATGTAGGGCGGGGAGGGGGGGAAGGCCGATATAATTGATTGAGTCCAGTTTGGAATTAAAAGAAGCTTAGCCGAATGAAGGATAGGGTGGTTTTAAGGCTTTTGCTTTAATTTGAATCTCTTTCCCCTGTTTTTGTGTGCAGGTTGGCAAGGGTACAGTCTTTTGTATCAGACACCCCAGATTGTCGTACTTGGCTTTGTCAGAAACTAATTCTGTCATCCTGGGCATTAACACAGTTGATTTTCTCTGTGTCCTCTAAAATGAAATTTATAATATGCAAAGGTTTTGAAATTAGATCATATTAGTGTTTCGCTTTGCTTTTTATGTTTTGCTCCTTATTTTTTCATACAAATAATTATTGAGTTGCTCAGATGCCAGGGATACAGCTGTAACTAAAACAGACAACCTTGGTTCTTTTCATGGAGCTTTTATTCTTCAGGTGGGGATAATCAAAAAATAAGGAGATACACACTGTAATTTTGGGTTGTGATAAGAAAAATAGCACAAAGCAAAATGTCAGAAAATAAGGACTTGGAGCTCTGTTTGAAAGAGATTAGTCAGGAAGACACTTGTCGAAATGCTTTGGAATGGTTTGTCATATCACATTCTAAAATTGGAGCACATTTTGTTAGCCAAAAATTCTTGGACAAAAGTGTAATTAAATACGCATAGTTAAAATTCAAAAAGCTGGAGATAAAGTAGTGTGGCTGAAGTGTGGCTCTTATAAAATGCTGATAGTGCAAGAGGTCAAGTCCAGTAACTGAAGCCCCACTTCTGTAATATAGATTCTTCCTGTAAAAGAATATCTGGCTAGATTGCAAAAAGACAAGCCAAATCCCATTTGGGCAAGAATTTAGGTTTTACCTCTTGGCACATATTTGGTTATACTTGATTTCGTAGTATCTGATCATGAATTTCATGAATTTCTGAGTTCTGCACATGATGTTTCAGTCTGAAACTACTCTGTCTTGTCATCTTTTGGACTTCTAAAGTATGTGGTAATGAAGATAGTAATGGTCTCCATGTCATCATGCCTTTTAACATTCCGCATTGTTGAGTATAACCACATCCGTAAACTTTGAAAGCACCATGACTTTTGTGTTCTGTGTGCTTATCTATCACCGTTATCCATTACACAGGAACTTAATTTGACTCTGGAATCCTGTGTTTACACATACATACACACACACACACACACACACACACACACACACACACACACACACACATTTTGTTTGTTTTTTTTTTGGTCTATTTTGAGCCGCACCCAAGGCTTATGGAGGTTCCCAGGCTAAGGGTTGATTCCGAGCTACAGCTGCTGGCCTACACTACAGCAACTCAGAATCTGAGCTCTGTCTGCAACCTATACCACAGCTCCCAGCAAGGCCAGATCCTTAACCCACTGAGCAAGGCCAGGGATTGAACCTTCGTCCTCATGGGTACTAGTCGGGTTTGTTAACCACTGAGCTATGACAGGAACTCCAGATTCAGTATTTTCTTGATAAGGGCCTCTCATATCTCAGTATCTTTCCCTTAAGAATCAGACATTTTCCATCTCTCTCCTCTTTTCATCCTAAAGGAAATTGATCAATCTTCATTTTATTATTTTTGATGCCCTAGGAAATTGTATGTCTTCTTGGCCGTCTAAATCTATAAAAACAGCTTTTGGTCCTTCTGTAGAGAAGTGGGAACAATGGCAAAATAGTAATACTTATTAGTTAATAGAATCTCCTGAACTGTATTCTCTTTGTAGTTTCTACACAGCTGTGCGGAAAGAGTCTGGGACAAAACTGGTGGACGGGACCGGCCATAGACCTCACTACAGCCTTCGGACTCTCTGTAGGGCCCTGCGATTTGCAGCCTGCAATCCGTGTGGCAGCATCCAGCGCTCACTCTATGAGGTCTTTCTAAAGCCTGTGCTTGGTGGGGAGCTTAGTGGATGGGCCCACAGGGAAGGGAGGGGGGGTCGGGAGGCAGGTGCCCGGTTGGCCTGTGCTCTGTTTAGTCAGATTAGCCCAGAACATTTCATGCTGGAGCTGCCCTGCCCTTTCTCTACCACTGAATCAACTTTAAAAGTTGTTCTGGAAACTAGCACCACCGGAGAGGTTGGATTGTGTCCTGAAAACCATTGGCCTGTTATTGCAGAATATTAATTTGTGTTACATATTTCTGCGTTTTTTCCCAGGGCTTTTGTTTGGGTTTCTTAACACAACTTGACCGGGCATCACACCCAATAGTTCAGAAGCTCATCTGTCAACACATTGTCTCTGGCAGTGTTAAAAGTCTGTTGAAGCAGGTAGGTTCTTTTTGATTTTTGACTTAACACAGTGAAAGGGTGAAATACCAAATTTTAGCTGTTTGGATTTTTTTTTTTTGCAAAACTTATTTCTAATTATAAAAATAACTCTAATCCACATAATTTAAACATTAGATGGTATCTTCGATGCTGTAAATTCCCAGTAATCCTGCTCTTTGGAGATTTATATATTTACTTTTTAGAGGAAAATTTATAGCTTCATTCGTTTATTTTTTTTCTTGTTATGGCCACAGCTGTAGCATATGGAACTTCCCTGATTAGGGGTTGAATGGGAGCTGCAGCTGCAGGCCTGCGCCACAGCTGCAGCAGCACTGGATCCTAGCTGCATCTTTGACCTAAGCTGCAGCTATAGCAGTACTCTATCCTTAACCCACTAAATGAGGCCAGGGATCCTCACAAACACTATGTCAGGGTCTTAACTCCTCTTTGGAGAGTTAAACTACAGATAGTCCTTTCTGTCTAAATTGTGTGTGTGTTTTTTTAATTTTCTTGTATGTTCAAATTCTGATGTATGTGTAGATTTATCAAGGTAAATTCTATTATAAGCATAATTCACTTTATTGCAGTTTATGTCATTGCACTTCGCAGATACTGCATTTTCTACAGATTGAAGATTTGTGGCAACCCTATGTACATGGTTGATGCTTAAAATTTTTTAGCAATAAAGTATTTTTAAAATTAAGATATACATTTTTCTAGATATGTTATTATATACTTAATAGGTTGCAGCATAGTGTAAATAATTTTCGCATGCACTGAGAAACTAAAATTTGTATGACTGGCTGTAATAATAGCTTTATGGCTGTGATCAGAAATTGAACCTGCAGTGTCTCCGAGGTATGCCTAATGTAAGTGATATAAATTAGACCATCTCATAAGAATGTTCTGTAGCTTCCTTTTTCGCCTAACTATATCCTGGATATATTTTAACATCTGTACCAGAGATCACTGTTACATACTTTCTTTTTTTTCTTTTTTTGTCTTTTTTAGGGCACACCTTCGGCATATGAAAGTGTGCAGGCTAGGGGTCAAATCGGAGCTGTAGCCTGCGCCACAGCCATAGCAATGCCAGATCAAGCCTAGTGTGCGACCTACACCACAGTTCACAGCAAAGCTGGATCCTTTAACTCACTGAGTGAGGCCAAGAATCGAACCTCTGTCCTTGTGGCTACTAGTGGGGTTTGTTACCACTGAGCCATGATGGGAACTCCTGACATGCTTTCTAATTGTCGTATAACATTTCATTGGATGCTTGCACCATAATTTATTTGTACACATCTTTTCTGATTGATGGTTGGGCTTTTTTTTTTTTCTTTCCCTTTTCTCTGTCATACACAATAATAATTGCAGTTTGACAGAGAAAATTTCAAAATAGCATGGGACTGAAAGAGGCTGAGAGAAACTGGCTTACCCAGCTGGCTTTGTGATGTATCAGTTGGTTGCTTTTTAGGAAGAAAGAGCCATTGGGGCTTGAGGGTAGTCTGAGAAATTATCTTGATTCAAGTTTTCCCTCAAACATACCTATCTTCACATGAGTTTTAAAACCGTGCATGTCATTCCTCAGAGTAATTTTGTTTTCTTATTTGTCTATGGTTTTTAATGTTGAAAGCATCCAGAACAAGGCACAGTTCTTGGTGACAATTCACTTCCCACTTTACATCCCTCTCTGAAAGAATGCCATAAGTGTCGTGGGACTGTGGGTTACTCTCTTACTCTTGTGTCTTTCAGCCTATTCCAGAGCCTAAAGGAGGCCGGCTTATCCAGGTGGAAGGCTACTGGATTTCGGTGGGCGACAAGGAGCCTACCATAGATGAGACGTATATCCTCACGTCTTCTGTCAAGCTGAATCTCAGAGACATAGTCCGAGTAGTCTCTGCAGGGTGAGTGTGCCTTTACTCTTACTACTGTGACATCTTACCAGCATAGGCGTTGCTGAAAGTCTAGTCTCTCTTTTTTTTTTTTTTTTGTCTTCTTAGGGCCGCACCTTTGACATATGGAGGTTCCCAGGCTAGGAGTTGAATGAGAGCTGCAGCTGCCAGCCTACACCACAGCCACAGCAATGAGGAAAGGGAGCTGCGTCTGTGACCTACACCACAGCTCACGGCAATGTTGGATCCTTAACCCACTGAGCGAGGGCAGGGATTAAACCTGCATCCTCGTGGATGCTAGTCGGGTTCATTACCCACTGAGCCATAAAAGTCTAGTCCTGAAAGTCTAGTCTTAATTCCTTATCTTTTAAAGGATATTATTGTCTTCATTGGCCTTGTGAATAATTACTTCCAGAAGTCAATACTGTCTTTGCTGATCAGTACTTATCATGCATTATTTGTTAGTGAGTAACAGCTAGCCCCACTTACTCTTTCTCACTAGTGCAAGAAAGGTTGGAACTTCTTTTCTCATTAATTTCTAAGGAATCATTTTTACAAGAAACTGATTAGGGCTTAAGAAATAGTCTATCAGTAATGCATAGGAATATAGTTATTCTCTCATGATGATGTTAAATGTTATGGTCATTCATTTTAAATACTACCTGATTTAATTGTGTTGTCTTTATTTTTTTAATTGCTTTGTTGACTGATATTTAAAGAACCTATCCAGTGCTGATTCAGGGAGAGACATCAGTGGGCAAAACCAGCCTGATCCGGTGGCTGGCCGCAGCTACTGGTAACCACTGTGTGCGTATTAACAACCACGAACACACGGATATTCAGGAGTACATTGGTTGTTACACATCTGACTCCTCGGGGAAGCTGGTGTTTAAAGAAGGTAGGGTTATTGTTCTGTCCTATGGGATTCCTCAAATAATCTTTACCCTTTCCAGTTGAGGCACACGGACCTCTGTCATAACAGCTGGTGTTTCTGGAGTTCCCTTCGTGGCTCAGTGGTTAACGAATCCGACTAAGAATCATGAGGTAGCGGGTTCGGTCCCTGGCCTTGCTCAGTGGGTTAAGGATCCGGCATTGCCGTGAGCTGTGGTGTAGGTTGCAGACGCGGCTTGGATCCCGCGTGGCTGTGGCTGTGGCGAAGGCTGGCAGCCACAGCTCCTGTTAGACCCCTAGCCTGGGAACCTCCACATGCCGCGGGTGCGGCTCTACATAAAAAAAAAAAAAAAGACAACAGCTGCTGTTTCTTTCTCCCTGAGCTATGTGATGGTTAAGGGGTAATGGTTAGAGTGCCAGCTTCCTTTGGGGCCCACTAATCTCATTAGCTGTAAACAGGACTAGGGCCTAGTCTGTCCGTGTCCGCTGCCCCCAACCTCCCCAACTCTACACACATGGCATATGGGACGTTCCTGGGCCAGGGATCAATTCCAAGCTAGAACTCTGACCTATGGCACAGCTGCAGTAACGCCAAATTCTTCACCCACTGCTCTGCGCTGGGGATTAAACCTACACTGCTGCAGAGACAGTGTCGGGTTCTTAGCCCATTTCACCACAGTGGGAACTCCAGGGCCTAGTTTTGAAGAGTAGGCATTTCCTAGAGAATCAGAAGTGTCGGGTTAGCACTGAACAGAGGGAAGCTGAGAATAGATATGAGAATATGGTGATTTAAATGAAATTTAACTGTAGGGGGAAAAAAAAGGTTGGAAACGTGGTATTTGTCAGCCTTGGCTCCCTCTCTATGCAAAGTAAGGATATTTTAATTGGAAATTATGCTTCCTTGAATCAACATCACAAATTATTTTGGGACATGACTAGCTGCAGAGAGCTCTGAATTTGCTTTCAAATTTAATGATAATCTAGGATTTGTTGTTTTGTATATACCGTTTTTAAAAATTTGGATTTATGCACTAAATCTTAGTATTTATTTCCTCTAAGGTGTTCTTATTGATGCTATGAGAAAGGGCTATTGGATTATTTTAGATGAGTTAAATCTGGCCCCTACTGATGTGCTGGAGGCATTGAACAGACTGTTGGATGATAACCGCGAATTGTTCATCACAGAAACACAAGAAGTTGTTAAAGCACACCCTCGCTTCATGCTCTTTGCTACCCAGAATCCCCCAGGACTTTACGGAGGCAGAAAGGTGTGTAGCATTTGCCTTCTTTCTACCATTTGTTACCACATTGGGTCTTTCTTGGTGAGCCTGAGATGTTTTTACCTCCTTTGAAGGGTTTTTTTTTCTGTGGTGAAGAGTAGAGTCTGTTTTGGAAATGAGATAAAAAGGCCCCCTTTCCCATGTTGTTTCTCTGCATTTCCAGGTGCTTTCTAGAGCCTTCAGGAATCGGTTTGTGGAATTGCACTTTGATGAACTGCCTAGTTCTGAGTTGGAAACAATCTTGCACAAGCGGTGTAGCTTGCCGCCCTCCTACTGCAGCAAGCTGGTCAGAGTCATGCTGGACCTTCAGGTATTCATCACCACTTATCTCAGTTTTACGCAGAGGGTCTTGATAGATTTGGTGATTAGAATCTGAGGCTTCCTTGGGTAGAAACAGCAGTCCGTTCATCATTTATTACTTTTTTTCAGAGTAAGGATCTTGTCTTTAAAGTGTATTCCATTACTATCCTTTTTTTTTCCCTTTTTTGTCTTTTGTGTTTTTTAGGGCCGCACCTGAGGCATAAGGAGGTTCCCAGGCTAGGGATCTAATCAGAGCTGTTTCTGCCAGCCGATGCCATAACAGTGCCAAATCTGAGCTGTGTCTCTGACCTACACCACAGCTCACGGCAATGCCATATTCTTAACCAACTGAGTGAGGCCAGGGATCGAACCCTCAGCCTCATGGTTCCTAGTCGGATTCATTTCTGCTGTGCCACAATGGGAACTCCATTACTATCCATTTTTTTAAATTTTGTATATCAACAATTTAATAACATGTTAAAAAATTTTCTGGTAATTACATATAACCGACATATATGATGACAGTTCCCTACTTGTGGATAATACTGGAACATTTTATTTACGTTGGAATTTGGCAACGATAAACTGCAATTTTTATTTTTTAAGTGGATATAAAACCTGCATTGGCATAACTGAAGAGACTCTTTTTGTATGGTTCTACCTCATCAGTTCTGCTAAGCTATAGGATTTTGTTTGTTTTGTTTGGCTGGCTGTGGCATGCAGAAGTTCCTAGGCCAAGAATCTAAACCGTGCCACAGCAGCATCCTGAGCCACAGCTGTGACAACGCTGGAACTTTAACCCACTGAGCCACCATGGAACTCCAAGATTACATATATATAGTTTTTTCTTTTTTAGGACCACACCCTAGGCATATGGAAGTTCCCAGACTAGGGTTCAAATCAGAACTCAGCTGTACAGATCAGAGCCACACCTGCAACCTGTGTTGCGGTGTTGCTGCAAGCCGTGTCTTTAACCCATGAATGAGGCCACACATTGAACCTGTATCCTCATGGATACTAGTTGGGCTCTTAACCTGCTGAGCCACAATGGGAACTCCTATATGTATTTTTTTAAAAAGACTATCCCATTTATCCAGTGTTGCCACAGTTGTGGCTTGAATTTAATCCCTGGCCTGGGAACTTCCATGTGCTGCAGCTCCCCCGTCCCCCCAAAGAGAATATTTCTTTTTTTTATGGGGTAAAAATGTTTTTTTATCAGATTATATACTCTCAAATTACTTTCTAGAAGCTAATAATAATAATTACTACTCTTACTACTGTAGTCCCACACTGTGGGACTAGTTTTCCTGCATGTTTGCCATTATTTGTGTTATTTTTCTATATGGCATATGGTATGGAATTTCAAAATTTGTTTATATTCTTTTCATATACATGAATTTGGACATTTCAGTCCATTTACATTTTAAAAAATTAATCTTACCCAGTGGAATGTATCATATTTCTGGGTAAAATTTGTTGAGCTGAAATTTGTTAGAAATTCTGTGTAAGTTATGCAGCATTTATGCAGCAGTTGCCCTTTTTCATTTGTGTTGGTGCTTTAATAGTCATATCGCAGGGGTTCTTCAGTGTTTGCCGGAAAGCAGGGCTTTATCACCCTCCGTGATCTGTTTCGATGGGCTGAGCGCTACAGGTTGGCTGAGCAGACGGAGAAGGAGTATGACTGGCTGCAGCACTTGGCCAACGACGGTACGCACTCCTCCGAGGCTCTCAATCTGTGACTGTGGACTTGGGGCAGGTAGCACATTGTCTGGTTAAAACAAATCTTGCTCGACTTGTGGTCAGTTACCTTTTACCGGGCATTGCAGAAACAGCCTTTCTCCCTTCAGTCCTGACTGCTATTGTACGTGGTCCTGTTTATGCAGGCCTCTGTGCGGTTATGTTTTGGTTGCTAGGGTTCCCTCACTCTTAGCTTAGTGGGCGCCTGCGGGAGTCAGGACATGGACGTGATGTCTCTAGGAGTTTAAGCAGGTGGTTGGTCGTGTCTTTGTGGACTCTGTGTCTACATTGTGGTGACTATGAGTAGTCATGCAGGTGCTGTAGAGACGTACAAGAAACTGACAGGTTTGATAACATCAGAGTTCTGAGAGAAGGCAGTTAGGTCATCTGAGACTCAGGTGTGGTTGTTTTCGCTTAATCCCTAGGAAGAATTTATATGTTCCTTTCCATGATAACATAGAAAGCATTTCAGCATCTTCTTCTTTGCAAGGTGTTGATGAGTCATTAATGGGGTGGTTAATAAGCATGGAGAGGAAATAAACTAAAGCCATGAGAATTGCATTTTCTCTTCTTTTCTAGTTAAAGGATAGATGGAGGGAGGAACACACTTAAAAAAAATTTTTTTATCGAGATGTAATATATAGTAAAGTGGATAAAGTGCTCTATTATTTTTACATGTTTGGGTACCCACATAAATCACCACCGAGGCTAAGATTTAGGATATATCCAGTAGTCAGATTCCTTCCTGGCTCTTGCCAGTCTTAAACTCCTGGAGGCAGACAGTGCCCTGACAACTGTTACTGCTGTTGGGAGTCTGCCTAAGCTTGAGATTCATCTTCATAGTACCATACAGTATATACTCTCAGGTCTGGCTTCTTTACACTCAGCCTAATGTAAGACTCAGCCATGCTGCCATGTATATCAGGACTTCATTCCTTTTGAATTATTTCTGTGCTGTAATCCATTGTATGCAGATACCATAATATATTCATCCATTCTCTTGTTGATGGCTATTTAGATCACCTCTACTTTTTTTTTTTTTTTTTGTCTTTTTGCCGTTATGTAGAGCCACACCCGCGGCATATGGAGGTTCCCAGGATAGGGGTCTAACAGGAGCTGTAGCTGTTGGCCTACACCACAGCAACAGCAACACGGGATCCAAGCCGCGTCTGCAACCTTCACCACAGCTCACGGCAACGCCGGATCCTTAACCCACTGAGCAAGGCCAGGGATTGAACCCGCAGCCTCATGGTTCTTAGTCAGATTCGTTAACCACTGAGCCACGAAGGGAACTCCGATCACCTCTACTTTTTTAGCCGTTAGACACAAAGCTGCTCTGAACATTCCTGCATGTCTTTTGGTGCACACGTGTTCATTTGCATTGGATTTGTCTAGAAGTCACGTTAATGGGGTGTAGGGCAGGCATATAGTTAGTTGTAGGTTTTCCTGGCTTTCCCAAGTAGTTCTTAAGGTTTCCTCTTTACCAACAGCTAATGAGAGTTGCTGTGGCTCCATGGTCTCAGTATCTCTTGATACTGGCACCTGACAGTTCCTTTTTTTTTTTTTTTCTTAAGGTTTCATGCTTCTGGCAGGCCGGGTCAGGAAGCAGGAGGAGGTTCATGTGATTCAAGAAGTCCTTGAAAAACATTTCAAGAAAAAATTGTGTCCTCAGTCCCTCTTCTCCAAAGAAAATGTCCTAAAATTGATGAGTGAGTAGGCCATAATATCCAGAGGATAGCGAACTGAGTTGTGCTCATATTAGAACCTAAATATGTACTCTGCCTTTGTTAGGTAAACTGTCTACTCAGACATCCACATTGGATACTAAGTTCAGTCACATCGTGTGGACGGAGGGCATGCGGAGACTGGCGATGCTGGTGGGAAGGGCACTGGAATTTGGCGAACCAGTGCTGCTGGTTGGAGACACGGGGTAAACCTGGGTTATAATAGCTCATTTTGAGGGTTCAGTTCATTTCCATAGAATTCATGCAATGTGTGCCATTCTGGATAAGTACGGTAGAATGCTGGTGTTTTGGGAAAGGGTCCCCTGAACCAGGGGGTCAGAGGGCCTGTGTTGGCCAGCAGTGTCTGTGACTGTGGTGAGGCTTTCACCAGGGCTGTTCTCTTTTGCTGACCGGGGTGGTTGTGGGTATGTATTTGGAATTCTTGCTCCTTGTTAACCTAGTGTGTATCTCTTAACAGGTGTGGGAAAACTACTATCTGTCAGGTATTTGCAGCCTTGGCAAATCAGAAATTATACTCAGTCAACTGCCACTTACACATGGAAACATCAGACTTCCTTGGGGGGCTGCGGCCAGTGAGGCAGAAGACAAATGACAAGGTTTGTCCAGTAGAAAACAGCAACGTTTGCTCATTTAAAGAACCTTAGTTGGCTCTGTGCATGAATCAGCTGTACATGGTGAGGTATTTGATTCCAGGTTTGTTAGGTATCTTTAGATTTTCACTGGTCTGCAAGTGGCCTCCATGAGGATCTTTCTATGCAAGATCTGTTACTTATTCCTTGACCCTTATTTTCTGCAGAATGACCCTTCATTCCAGCAGACACCTGCTAACTACACGTGTATTATCTTGTGGAGCCACCTGCTCTTTAATTTCACCGTCTTCTTTTCCAAATGGTAGGAAGAAATTGACACATCAAGACTCTTTGAGTGGCATGATGGGCCTTTGGTTCTGGCCATGAAGGAGGATGGGTTTTTCCTCTTGGATGAGATCTCACTGGCTGACGACTCTGTCCTGGAAAGACTCAACAGGTACATAAGTGTAAGAGATGTGCCCTGTGTTGGATGTTTCTGCTGGTCTGGATTTTTTAGCTCTTAATTCTTGTGCACAGTAATGTTCTTCGTAGGTGTAGCATAAATGTTTAAAAGTGATTGTAGCATAAATGTTTAAAAGTGATGGTGAGCTTTTTGCTTTTTTTGGCTTTCACATTCAGTGTCTCCTCTAAGAGACCTACTTTTTCTGTCAGGAAGATGGGACTGTGGGATGATAGGGCTAAAACAAACGAGCCCAAGTTAAAACACTTTTTAAGGCAGATTATGTGGCTGTTACCGTAATTTTTTTTACCAAAGAACTAGAATCAAAATTCTAGATGTTATGGTTTTAAGGCCTCTTAAAACTCCAGGCTGGGATTCCACCTGCACCCCCGCCCCCGCTAGTGACGCAGCCTCCCGCAGCCTGGTGTCAGATGCGAGAGCCTGTGCTTAACGAAGACATCTGGCCTCGCTGGAGACATGCGATCAAAGGTTGGACAGCTGCTTTTCCAGAACAGAACAGAAACTGGGGCATCAGCAAAGGTGACTGAAAGAATATAGTTGCACAGTTACTGAAATCTGATCAGATGAAACGATTTAAGGAGTTTCTTGAAACCTACAATAAATGTACAGAAAGTTCTCAGACTGTGGACAACTCCGTGACGAGGAATAAACCCTTGAAAAGACCACCTGTTGAGATCATTTTTTCCAGAAATAGCTAAAAATGACACAAAGAGTACCTATTATATTTCAGGACTGTCCCGTTCAGCAGATGAGGCCCTGATAGCAGGGGCAGGACGCCTGGCCAGCTGTGCAGAGAATCCCTGACGGGTGGGCTCCGATGAGGGAACTCTGGCAGCTATTGGTTCACCAGCTAGAATCCCCTGAAAGCAGTAGCCACCATGTGAAACCAACTGCCTGTCACCACTGTTTGGCAGAGAAAAAGCACTGGCAGAGAAACAAAATTGGTATTTACCAGGAATAATCAAAATAGAAGGTCTTGTGCAATGAAAGTAGTAAGATACAGTATTTGTTGAGAGCTTAAGATTCAGCAGCTTGGTCACTTGATTAGAAAAATAAACCATATATCATGAAATGTACCTGTTTTAAATGTATAATTGAATAAGCTTTGTTGAACTTACGGAGTTCTACAACTATCACATTCCAGTTTACAACATTTCCATCATCCCAGTAGGATTCCCTCCTGTGCCTTCAGCTTATCTTTGATACCACCTCCTCCTCCAGGCAATGACAATCTACTTGTTTATAGATTTGTCTTCTCAAGACATTTCATATAGATTTGTCTATAGATTTGTTCTTCTCAAGATTTGTTTATATAGATTTGTCTTAAGACATTTCATATAAATCATCTCTTCTTTCACTTTGTTTTTTTTTTTCCCCTTTTTGTCATTTTAGGGCTGCACCCGAGGCATGTGGAGGTTCCCAGGCTAGAGGTCTAATCAGAGCTATAGCCACTGTCCTACGCCACAGCCACAGCAACACAGGATCCCAGCCGCGTTTGCGACCTACACCACAGCTCACGGCAATGCCGGATCGTTAACCCACTGAGCAAGGCCAGGGATTGAACCTGCAACCTCATGGCTCCTTGTTGGATTCATTAACCACTGCACCACGATGGGAACTCTTCTTCTCTCACTTTGTATCGACGTTTCCAGATCCATCTACCGTGTAGCCTCTATCATTAGTGTGTTGCTTTTATTGTTAATAGTGTTTTTAGAATTGTCTTATTGAAGTATAGTTGACTTACAGTGTTGTGCCAATCTAATAGTATTTCATTGCATAGCTAATACCATATTATATCATATTTTGAAGTTTAGTAGGAAGCCATGAACAAAAGTGAAAGCACAGGAGATGGCTTTTTTTTTTTTAACTTTTTTAAGAACACTGAAGACTGCAAAATAGCATATATAAGGCTTTTCTAATCAACATTCTCCAATTTTTCCTTTAGTGTCCTTGAAGTGGAAAAGTCACTGTTACTAGCTGAAAAAGGCAACCTAGAGGAGGATAATGAGGTAGAGCTGTTGACTGCTGGGAAAAAGTTCCGTATCTTGGCAACCATGAACCCTGGGGGCGACTTTGGGAAAAAAGAGGTAAAACTATTTTCCTTTTTTTTTTTTTCCCTTGCTTTTTAGGGCTGCATCTGTGGCATATGGATGTTCCCAGATAGGGGTCGAATCAGAGCTGCAAACCTACACTGAAGCCACAAAAAAAGAGGAATCAGAGCCTCATCTGTGGCCTCCACCACAGCTCACGGCAGTGCCAGATCCTTGACCCACTGATGGAGGCCAGGATTGAACTTGCATACTCATAGTTACTATTTGGGTTCGTTACCGCTGAGCCACAGCAGGAACTCCCAAAACTACGTATATATATATACACACACACACACACACGTGTATATATATACATATATATATATATATTGTCTTTTCCAGGGCTGCACCTGTGGCATATGATGGTTCCTAGGCTAGGGGTCTAATCGGAGTTGTAGCTGCTGGCCTACACCCCAGCCTCAGCAATGTGGGATCCAAGCCGCATCTGCGACCTACACCACAGCTCACGGCAATGCCGGATCCTTGACCCACTGAGCAAGGCCAGGGATTGAACCTGCAATCTCATGGTTCCTAATTGGATTTGTTAACCACTGAGCCACGACAGGAACTCCGCAAAACTGTATTCTTGAAGCATAATTTTTTTCTTTTTGACCTCAGCTCACTGGCACCCATAAATACAGTATGTAAAAAAATGCATCTGGGATTTTATATTGGGTAAAACTGAGTAAAAGTTAAAAATCCAGAAAAATACAGATCATAAGGTTGAAAAATAATTCTGACATATAAAAACATTTCCTTATTTGACCTCTTGGTTTTTGTATGTGCCTGTAATTTCATTGTTTTAGTCACTTTGCCTGGCTTTTTACACATGCTATCATAACGTGTTCTCAGGAGAGCTTTGTGTGGAAGATAAGCTAGTTTTAAGCATAAGAACAATTGAAACTGAAGTTTATTCTGAAGTTCTGCTTCTAGTCTACTGACTTAAACATGCATGTGGAGAAATAAGTGATTTTAAAGTGATAGAAGAGTCAAGACCTGGGATCCTTTCCTCGTTCTGCAGGTGGAGCATATCTGTGCTGTCAGGGGTTGTGTGGGTCACCCTCAGACTGTTGGCAAAGGAAGTGTGAGGACGGTCTCTTCTGTTCAGAGGGCCATGTGAGGCTCCAGCCAGCACGGAACACCTTCAGCCCCGTGGCTTCCAGACTCGTGAAGCCTCTCGGTGGAGAACTCTGTGTTGTGTGTGGGACCCTGTTCTGAGTCAGGAAGAGGGCAGGGTGGCAGTAGGTCAGGACGCTGAGAAGATATGGGTTGATCAGGAACGAAAGCAATTAAGATTCTTGGTGATGTGGTGGGTGCCCAAAATGTGAAAATATTTGGGCCTCATTTTCTTCAGTAGCTTAAGAAGAAAGATGATCTCTCTGCTTCTGGAAACGTATTAAGGAGAATAAAGTATATTACAGTTTCAAACAAAGTATGAAAACACTGCATGGCAAGTGGAAATACCACAGAAAAACCTGGCTTTGAGGTTGTGTATATTAACTTGCCTGTCAGGTTAGCTTAAGTTTTTTTTCCTTTTTTTTTGGGTCTTTTTGCCTTTTCTAGGGCCACACCCATGGCCTATGGAGGTTCCCAGGCTAGGGATCTAATCGGAGCTGTAGCCGCTGGCCTATGCCACAGCCACAGCAACGCGGGATCAGAGCCGCGTCTGCGACCTACACCACAGCTCACGGCAACGCTGGATCATTGACCCACTGAGTGAGCCCAGCTTAAGTTTTTTTAGACTGAGTTTGCCAACTTTTACCTAAGGGGAAACTGCCTTTTGGTTTTGTGTGCCCCGCTGCAGGGAAGGTGGGGTGCTGGAATGGCAGGATGGTGCCGAGCAGCATGTGCATGCCCATAGGGTCTTTCCTGAGCTGCTCCTGAGTCCAGGCTTTGTTCCTGGTCCAGCTCTGCTGGGCCAGTAGGTGAAGGGTGGGGTTGATTTGTCCAATAAAAGGAAGTCATTGATGGACTTCGTGAATGGGGGTTATCTGACCCAGGGGAGGGTAGGAGGAATCCAGACTGAGGGAAACAGCCTGAGATTAGAGGGATTAAATAGTTCTTGGTCGCATGTGAGGTGAATGCACACATCATTATTATCTCCCTCCCTTTGACCCACATCAACCCTAACCCTAACCACTTCAGACAGCTCTCCTCCATGGGGCGATGATGGTATTTACCTTCTCTAACCACCGGTTAAAGTAAAGGGAAGGGCCTTTGCTTAGGGGAAAGTGTTCAGATTTGGTGTCATCCGCTGGAGCTGGAACCATCCTTGCACCCCTTACCCTAGGAGACCTTGAATAATGAGCTTGGGGAGTGTGGTGGAGATTAATGAGATGACTGACATATGGAAGGAGACAGGACAAATAGGTGTTCAATAAATTATGTATAGAAATAGTGGTAATAGAAGGAGCACCTGGTACTTGCCAGATTCACAACCACCATTCTTTCAAAGGATTTGTTTTCCAGCTTTTCTCCTAGGTATTAAATTCACATTCAAATTTGTGTTCTTTGTAGCTATCTCCTGCCTTAAGAAACCGTTTTACGGAAATATGGTGCCCTCAAAGCACAAGCCGGGAAGATTTAATTCAGATAATCAGCCGTAATCTTCGTCCAGGATTGTCTCTGGGCAGAACAGATCATAAAGGTGAGAGTTTGAAGTGTCAGTGGCAGTTAACAGGCGGAAGAGTGTGGAGTGAGGGCGGGAGGACGTCGGCAGTATGTCTATATTCGGTGTGTTCTAAGGAGAAATGGGAGTGAGCAGATGTGAGGAAAATGTGGTACCCACCTGTTACCTTTTACCAGAGTGCTCCTTCTTCATATTGCCTCCTTCACCAGGGTTACTAAATTCTAGCTCTGATTGTTTTACCTGTTGGCCATCTTTTTAGGGCTGCACCTTTGGCATATGGAGGTTCCCAGGCTGGGGGTCCAATCAGAGCTACAGCTGCCGGCCTATGTCACAGCCACAGCAATGTCAGATCCGAGCCACATCTGTGATCTACACCACAGCTCACGGCAACGCTGGATCCTTAACCCACTGAATGAGGCCAGGGACTAAACCTGTGTCCTCATGGATGCTAGTCAGGTTCGTTTCCACTGAGCCACTATGGGAACTCCCTGTTGGCCATCTTTAAGGTGTATTTATTGGTTAATGATAAGGAAATGTGGTTTGTCTTAATCACTACCACATTTAGAAAAATGTTGATAGAATTTTAAGTTGCATTTCTTTAGTAGCCATCAACTAGTGTATTTTTTCACTCTAAAGACTTTGTTCTTATTAACAAAAATTTCAAGCAGATGGAAAATAGAATAGTCTTTTATTTTGTTTTTTCTTTTTGGCTGCAGCCACAGTAATGACAACCACAGCAGTGACAATGCCGGATTTTTAATAGCTGGCTACCAGCGAACTCATAGAATAGTATTTTTTTTTGGTCTTTTTGCCTTATCTAGGGCCGCACCCGTGGCATATGGAGGTTCCCAGGCTAGGGGTCTAACAGGAGCTGTAGCTGCCGGCCTTCGCCACAGCCACAGCAACGCGGGATCCGAGCCACGTCTGCAACCTACACCATAGCTCATGGTTCTTAGTCGGATTCGTTAACCACTGAGCCACGACGGGAACTCCAGAATAGTATTTTTAAAACTCATATAAAATTCATCTTAGATTGCCTTCACATATACGTACTCTAGGCCTTGAATGATTAAATTTAGGACATAAATCTGATTCTAAGCCTTCTTACAGCAAACCTTACTCCAAGTAGTTTTTTTTCCACCTTTTTTTTTCTTTTTGGTCTTTTTACGGCTGCACTCGCTGCATATGGAGGTTCCCAGGCTGGAGCTTGAATCAGAGCTACAGTTGCCGGCCTGTACCATAGTTGCAGCAACGCCAGATCTGAGCCTCATCTGTGACCTACACCACAGCTCATGGCAACGCTGGATCCTTAACCCACTGAGCAAGGCCAGGGATCAAACCCACATCCTCATGGATGCTAGCTGGGTTTGTTGACCTTTGAGCCACAATAGGAACTCCACAAGTAGCTTTTTAAAATCATTTCGCCTCTCTGTGTTAGAGTATAAAAGGCTGTCTGCTTCTTTGAGATTGGGATTCATGGGTGCGTTCATCTTTTCACAGGCAGTGAGTTCCCTTTGTAGCTCAGCAGTACGAATCCAACTAGTATTCATGAGGATGGGGGTTCGATCCCTGGCCTTGCTCAGTGGGTCGGGGATCTGGCATTGCCACGAGTTGTGGATAGGTCGCAGACACAGTTCAGTTGCTGTGGCTGTGGTGTAGGCTGGCAGCTGTAATTCCAGTTCAGCCCCTAGCCTGGGAACTTCCATATGCCGCTGGTATGGCCCTAAAAAAAAAAAAAAGCAGAACAAAAATAAATAAATTAATAAAGGCAGTGAAGCACAGCTTCAAAATTAGGGAGGAACGTTATGGAGAGCAGGTGCGTGGATCCAGCTTCACTTGCACTATTGATTTATTAATCCTCTGAGTGATGACTTCCTTTAGGAAGCAACCTCGCTGACAGTCGCATGTATACGCAGTGCTGTCTGAACAGCTGGAGTCTCCCAGGCCCCAACAATATCACAGTCTTAACCTCAAAATTGGATCTGAACATGAACCAAAGGAATACTTTATTTCTTTGAGCAGCTTCTTAGGCTTTAATTCTCAAGAGTTCTTTGTGGTATTTGTTCTTGGTAAGCGTGGAACGATGATCATGAACCCTTTCCAAATGTGATTAAAGCTGTGGACCCTACTTCCTTAAAAAAAATGCACGCACATTCACAAAAATTGCATGTAATCTCAGAGTTCCTGTTGTGGCTTGGTAGGTTAAGAACCTGACTAGTATCCGTAAGGATGTGGGTTCGATCCCTGGCCTCGCTCAGTGGTATAAGGATCTGTCATTGCCACAAGCTATGGCGTAGGTTGCAGACATGGCTTGGATCCCGTGTTGCTGTGGCATAGGTGGGCAGGTGCACCTCCTGTTTGACCCCTAGCCTGGGAACCTCAATGTGCTGCAAGTGTAGCCCTAAAAAGAAAAAAAAGTTGCATATAATCTCATGGAACACAGACGCCTTTCAGACCAGCAACGGGCCCAGGTTGCAAGCTCTCCTTCTGGAGGCTTCCTAAATAACATACTTTTGCTTCCTTGTGTCTTAGGGGCTGATATAGCTGAGGTGATGTTGGATTTCATTGACTGGCTGACCCACCAGGAGTTTGGCCGGAGGTGTGTCGTCAGCATCAGAGATATCCTGTCCTGGGTTAACTTCATGAACACAATGGGGGAGGAAGCTGCTTGGAAGAGGCTGGAGACGGTCTCCACAGTGACGTCTTTTGTCCACGCTGCTTGCCTGGTGTACATAGATGGAATAGGTTCAGGTACGTTGTCTGTAGCTGGTGAGAATGACGGCTTAGAGGAGGGCTGTGGGATGGAGTGAGCCCAGACTTCTGAGCCAGATGGAAACACTTACTCTGACATTTCCAAGACTCACAGTGACTCTCCTTTTTTTTTTTTTTAAACTCTTGAGAGGTAAAATGTATGACAACAGTTTTCATTGCTTAGAAGTAGTGATTATGGTAGAAAGAAGACTACTAGAAATGTCCTTGCCTGTGAAGAATGAACACAAATGGTTATTTAGAGTTAATGGTCCTGAGGCTTTTAGTTTAATTAAGTTTACTATAATTTTATTAAATACAATATTTAAGCTGCTTTTTCAGCCATGAGAATTAGAAACACAAACCATGTGGCTAAAAGCACCACATTGCTTAGGCTTTTCTCTAGGCTGATTTTTCATGGTCTGACTCGAGTGCTTTACTGAATATTCTGCTGCTGAACTGATGATCTGACAGTTGTGAGGAAAGAGGAGTCAGACCTCTTAGGACTGCTTACACTAGTGGTTGCGTTTCGGCTGTAGTTCTGTTGGGGCCTCATTTCCCCAGGAGCCCACCCTAGAGTTCCTGTTAAATGCTTGTGAGGCTTTGTGCCTTGCTGTTGTTTGATGGACTGATCACCTTTCTTGTAGGAGTAACTTCCTCTGGGTTTGGGACAGCCCTCTTGGCTCGCAAAGAATGTCTGAAATTCCTAATCAAGAAACTTTCCAAGATAGTCCGACTTACAGAAAGTCAGAAAAATGAATTGAAGATTTATGACAGACTCAAAGCCAAAGACTTCACTGGGATGGATAATCTTTGGGGAATTCATCCATTTTTTATACCAAGGGGTAAGAATGATTTTAAATGAAGATTCTCTCCTTCTGGTTCACAGATATTTGATTTTCATTGTGACTTTAGTGTATCATACTCGTGATTATTTTTGAACTAGTTATGAGTCAGAATGTATAACATAATCATAATTGATTGGTTAAAATATATGGCTAGCATATAAATACAGGAGAAAATTTAGCCTCTAATATATGAATAAATTGTCTTATAAAAGTGTATTCGTTATTTGGTGCTCAAAATAAGAGCATTGCTATAGTGATAATTCAGCTCATAATGTTAACTATGAAACCTCATCACCTTTTACAGAAACAGTCTTGTGATCCCCTGAGGGCAGGTATAATGTCATTCATCTTCCTATACCTGGCATGTGCCACATAGCCTAACAGTCATAGGTGTTCAGAAGATGTATATTGATTGAGTGGATGAATAAATGAATAAGTGGGAAATGCAGGTGATTTGAGTTCTGATCCTTGCTCTTATTCTTAGCAGGTTGCCTCTGTCAAATATTTAAATGAGGTAGTTATATTAGATATCTTTCTAAGGCACTCTGGATTTTTCAGATCGTTGCTTCTCTAGCAGAGTCATCTGTTTCTTAGCTCCTCCTTTCTCTCTGTGTTAAGAATTGTTGAGTGCCTAGAACGTATAGCGATGAACTGGCAGTTAGCGGGGGTTCAGTGGTGAACTATACCAGGCCAGGTTCCTGGCTGAATGGGAACACTGCCCCTTTCCCGCTCGTCTTCAGCCGTACTGCCTTCATCCCTGCTGGGCCCCTGTGATCTAACCGTTAGATCCCTTCCCTGAGCTGTCATGGTAGTCTTCAGTTCTCTCGTGTAGGAGCTGTATGCTAGTGGCCTGGCGCTGGGGTGGTCCTTCCATCTGCTTCTATAGCTGAGGTAATAAATGTTTTCCTAGCCCCACTCCCTCCAAACTGATGTTCCAGAAGCTTCTTCCTGGAGACATAGTGGCATAAATATTAAGACTTATAGGACTGTTATTAGTCTTGTACTTCAGCTATGTTATGGGTTAAGGGTGCATCCTGAATTGTCTTGGTGGCCTAAAAACCTTGGATGTCATTGTTTATATGGAACCACCTGGCCTATGTGCCTAGCTTCCACTTTTAGGAAAAGGCAAGTACAAGGTAAATTTTTTTTTTTTTTTTTTGCCTTTATGTGGAGCCGCACCCGCAGCATATGGAGGTTCCCAGGCTAGGGGTCTGACAGGAGCTGTAGCCGCCGGCCTTCGCCACAGCCACAGCAACGCGGGATCCGAGCCGCGTCTGCAGCCTTCACCACAGCTCACGGCAACGCCGGATCCTTAACCCACTGAGCAAGGCCAGGGATCGAACCCGCAACCTCATGGTTCTTAGTCGGATTCGTTAACCACTAAGCCACGAAAGGAACTCCAGTACGAGGTAAACTGTACAAGTACATGTAGCAGTAATTCCAGGAGTAGGTTATGAGAGGAAAGAGGCACTCTTGCACTATAGACGCAGGCATAGGTTTAGGTATACAAAATGATGAGATCTGTATGGTGGGCACAGTTGAAAAAGGTATGTTCCTGCCTGTTCCTGGAAAGCATTTTTTGGACCCCAGAGTGAAGAAATATTAAAGTAGGGCAAAGCATTTTCACCACAGATGGTACTTCATTGACTGACAGACTGCTTGGTGGATTCTTAAAATCTCAAGTTAACACATGTATACGATTTGGTGATGTCCAGCTCACATGTGGCTTTTCTTTTCACCTAAGGACCTGTCTTGCACAGGAATAACATCGCCGACTATGCACTCAGTGCAGGCACCACAGCTGTGAATGCCCAGCGGCTCCTAAGAGCTACAAAACTAAATAAACCTATCCTCCTGGAGGGCTCCCCCGGCGTGGGCAAGACGAGTTTGGTGGGGGCCTTAGCCAAGGCTTCAGGCAACACCCTTGTCCGAATCAACTTATCAGAGCAGACGGTAAGCTTAGTCTTGCTACAGCAGATGGGGACGGGCATGGGGAGTAGTGTTCTTATCCATTTATAGAGTTTCCTAGTCAGAAATAATTATGATGTTGTCAGACCTGAAACATTTCCTGGTGATAAAGAGCACAGCAACATGACCTTCAGACTAATTCACTTTCTGGGCTCGTTAATAGATGACATCTGTAGTATTATTCTCTCTGGATACTTTATTCTAATTCTCTTTTTAGAGAGAATCACCCACTTTTGGTATTTGTTGTACTACAACCTCTCTTTATTTTTGTCCTTTCTTTAAAAAAAAAATTTAGAGATTAATTCACCTTTAAACAGTCTCACAAAAATATGGGACAGAGATGACAAATGAGAGTCTTCTGACGTGGCATCTGGGAGCAGGGCCTGGGTGTTGGTTTTGTTTTGTTTTTCTTTAAAGCTCACCAATTTATTTTCAAGTATAGCCACAGTTGAGATCTATAGATCTAGAGCTCCAGTCAGTAGATGCTTACAGAGAATGGTGATGAGAAGATGCTTGGGGCGTGTCTGGGCTCCTGGTAAAGAGTTCTGGGCTTGATTCATTCTGTCTTGGGTGTCAAGAATAAAAAGTGGCTCAAGGAAGACCCAAGTGTTTATCATTTTAGATTTAGGGTTTTGGGGTCTAGTTAGTTTTTGTGTAATGCTGGCTTCCTATTTCTTTCCCTCTCACAGGACATCACAGACCTGTTTGGAGCAGATCTGCCTGTTGAAGGTGGCAAAGGAGGAGAGTTTGCCTGGCGTGATGGCCCCTTGCTGGCAGCCCTGAAGGCAGGCCACTGGCTTCTGTTGGATGAGGTGAGAGGACGGCCCACTGTGCTAAGGAAGAGACCGTAAGCGTCAGGAGAGGGCAGAGTTTTCCTAGCTCAAGGGTGTTTTGCAGTGGGCGGTCCTGCTGCTTGCTGGTAAAGGCAAATTCTTTCATGAAAAGAATTCTCCGTGGTTTCATTTACAAATGACACAGGTCACTTGTCAGAAAGCACATACAGAAGCCCCTCTTATGTAACCTACAGACTCTCTTACTTTTGTGAGCTAGCCTCTAGGAAAAAAGTGTCTCTTCATTCGTTTTAGTCTGTAGTCTCTGACAGGCTTCTGTGTTTATTTTCAGAGGTAAAAATGGTTTACAAATAGTGTTAATGACCTCATTTCAGCAGAGAGCCTGGGAAAATTTATAGTAAAAAAAGACACACAAAAGTAGAAGGAGTTCCCACTGAGGCACAACGGGATCAGAGATCGCTGCTGTATTGGGAGCACTGGGACTCGGGTTTGATCTGCACTGCGGCGATTAGGGATCTGGAGTTGCGGAAGCTGTGGCTTAGGGCGGGACTGCGGCTCCGCTCTGATCCCTGGCCCAGGAGCTTCATGTGGAAGGTGGGGGCGGGGGGAGGAAAATGGTCAATATTACGTTGCAGGTGGGGTAAATTAATGACATCATAAGACATGTAGTAAGTTGGTCTCTGAGCAGCAGGCAGCTAGAGAGATAGGGAGAAGTGATACACAGAGTAAGAAAATTCACGGTTGTGGTCAAAGGAGTTGTGTTAGTTTGGAAACCTTAGTCCTGGCTAAGGTGAGGAAGTGGTCGTGCATCTTAAATGATTCGAGTGGTGGAAGTGCTACAGGTGACTTTTGACACAGCGGGTTCCCCCGATTCAGCTGCCTGGGTATGCAGTGTGGGGAGTGCTGTGGGATTCCTTCTCTGCTGCGCGGGTCCCTCCCGATTTAGCTTGAGAAGATATTAGAGGGAGGGTTTTTGGTTTAGTTGCTCTCTTTCCCTCCTCCCTAGATTTTTTTTTTTTTTTTTTTGAAAAAATGTGTGATAAAATAGTCATTAGCCAGGGAAAAAAGAACATTTAAAGCTTGAGACTGCTGATGACCGTACTCATATTCTGTGGAAATGCATCTGGGGATTGCAAGGCATTCTAGACTTGCATTCACATTTAAGAGCAGCTTTTAGACTGTATGGGGATATATAGCAGACTTCGTGCTTTGAGTGCTAATGTAAACATGACACTTGAGATTCTAATATAATCTTTTTTTGGGCCCATTTTCATTTTATTGATTGACATTTCACAGTTTAATTTTTCCATGTTACTTTAAAACTACCCATACGCCACATCCCTGTGTTCTGAACTCAGTGTCTGAAGACTTTGTCAGCTCTTTTCATTCCTGACACACACACCCCTCATATTTGTTCACAGAACTGTTGGGGTGATTACTATATATAGTTTATCTCATTACTTTGAAGCCTGTTTGGAGATTTCATTCAGTATTTGAGCTGGGAAGGATGTTTACTAATTGAAACATGTTAAGACCTGTCTTGATCTTTAAAAAAAATCCCAGAGTGAAAATGAGGTATCTGTGTTTTGGCAAGTTTTTTGGTAAGCTATGATTTATAAAGTAGGCCAGAATAGGACCAGATAAGAATGCAGTTTAATTTTTGAGACTATTTTAAGTGCTTTTAAAAAATATGATCTGAATATTCAGTTTACTTAAAAATTATTGCTATGTTATATACCCCAAATTTTTCTGACGTGTATATTAAAGAGGATGAATAAATATGAGCTCAGCTTAAGAAACAGAATGTTACCAATGGTGAACTCCCTCCGCCTTGAAGATGAGACTGTTTTTTATGCATATTATTCCTTTGCTTTTTTGTTACAGTTATACAGCATATAAAATAAATATTTGCTCTTTCTTCTCCAAATAGCTTAACCTGGCTTCTCAGTCCGTCTTGGAAGGACTCAATGCTTGTTTTGACCACCGAGGAGAAATATATGTTCCTGAGTTAGGAATGAGCTTCCAAGTACAGCATGAAAAGACGAAGATTTTTGGGTGTCAGAATCCTTTTAGACAAGGAGGAGGGAGGAAGGGCTTGCCCAGGTCTTTCCTAAACAGATTCACTCAGGTAAGATTTGCTGTTGCCCCAGGGCAACACGTGGTGTGACAGTGCCTCGGGCGTGTTGCTGTGAGGATGCTCGCTGTGAGAGGGAGACAGGCTCAGTGCGAGGATCTGCTTCTCAGCTCCATGCCTTTCTGTGATGGATGTTGATGTGACTGAATCCCATCCTCAGTTCTTTCCTGGTATGAATCCTTTGTCATAGGTCTCAGGGGACCTAGTGTGTTAACAGTCGGAGAAAAGTAAGAGTCCCAAATCTTGAGGATTTTCTGTCTTCTTCGAGATTAAGGCCAGTCTTTGACCTTTTCAAGTGCCGTGTGATCTGTTAGAACATTAAAAAAATTTTGTGATGATAATGCATTTTAATCTAAGACAAGTAAAAAACCTACAGAAAACTACCTAGAAGAATAAAAATCCAGTATTCTCTATGCCAAGGTCAGTCACTATTAACAAATGATATCTTATTACCTGAATTGTTTAACATCTTTTTTCAAAGTTTGGCTTGGAAATAGCGTTTTTTGTTTTTGCCTTTTTTTTGTCTTTTTCCAAGGCCACACCCGCGCAGCATATGGAGGTTCCCAGGCCAGGGGTCTAATAGGAGCTGATAGCTGCTGGCCTACCTCAGAACCACAGCAACGCCAGATCCTAGCCAAGTCTGTGACCTACACCACAGCTCACGGCAATGCCGGATGCTTAACCCACTGAGCAAGGCCAGGGATCGAACCCACAACCTCATGATTCCTAGTCGGATTTGTTAACCATCGAGCCATTACGGGAACCTCCTAGATGTTAGCTTTCTTTAAGAACAGTTTATTAGGAAAAATCTCAAACATATTGGTAAGTTAATGGAATTTTATAATGAATGCTCCTGAACCTACCTCCTGCCCAAAATTTTGAGAGCATTTCACATAGTATATCAGAAATCAAAATTGCACATATACTTTAAAAAATTAATTGCATGTGTGTGTCTTCCTATAATTCACTAGAATGGAGCTAACAGGGAAACTCTTTTGCTATATATTTCAAAGATTTTCTGTGATTCTATATCCTAAAAATGCAAGAAATTTCCATAACTGAAAACTTATATGTACATATATTACTGAAGTTTTGTTACTTTGGTGTTAAATAACAATTTGTATAATAAATCTTGGCAGTCATTTCTGGTGTTCGGTAAAGAAAAATGATAGCATTTTTTCATGGTTTTTTTTGGATTTTACAGGTCTTTGTAGATCCCCTTACAGTAATTGACATGGAGTTCATTGCCAGTGCTCTGTTTCCAGCCATTGACAAAAATATTGTTAAAAAAATGGTTGCTTTCAACAACCAAGTAAGTACCTACTCATATTAATTGTTATTTTTCTGGCTCTATTTGAATCATCATTTTTCTCAACATGGGACACTACCAAATTATCTGCTTCTGTACCTAAGGTAAATCCTATAGAATTGTAAAAGATTCTAGTAGAAAGGTGAGCCACTCGTTTGAGGGTTGCAATAATTAATTTCTGTTGTGTTTTTCATTGTTATTGCTTAAAGTATTTCTGGCATTGAGAAGTCTAGGTTGGGAGAAGGAGACACTTGAATCAAGTCTGTTAATCTCTGTTTCAGATCACGTCTGCATTTGTTTGTAATACATTGATACATTGATGATACTTAATGCAGTGCCTTGCAGTGAGACATGCTTCCCAGTAAGGGTATTTTCTTTTTAGATCGATCATGAAGTGACTGTGGAGAAGAAATGGGGGCAAATAGGAGGACCCTGGGAATTCAACCTCCGGGACCTTTTCCGCTGGTGTCAGTTGATGCTAGTTGACCAGTCCCCAGGGTGTTATGATCCTGGTCAGCATGTGTTTTTGGTCTATGGTGAAAGAATGAGAACCAAGGACGATAAAGAAAAGGTGAGTTTCATATTTGCTCTTTGCATTTTTTCCCATCTGAAAGTTGATTTCTTCCTGAGGGAGGGAAGGGGTATACTCATTAACAAGATCAAACCTAGTAAAGCTGCTTGAGAATTTGGGAGTTAAGGGAGGAGACTAAACATTCACCTGTCTCCAAGTCTCATAATATAGTGTGCTTTGGAGGACACTCTTTGCTTATCCATTTAAATCCCTGTGATCGGAGTTCCCTTCGTGGCTCAGTGGTTAACGAATCCGACTAAGAACCATGAGGTTGCGGGTTCGATCCCTGGCCTTGCTCGGTGGGTTAAAGATCCGGCGTTGCCGTGATTTGTGGTGAAGGCTGCAGACGCTGCTCGGATCCCGCGTTGCTGTGACTGTGGCGAAGGCCGGCGGCTACAGCTTCAATTAGACCCCTAGCCTGGGAACCTCCATATGCTGCGGGTGCGGCTCTACATAAAAGGCAAAAAGACAAAAATAAATAAATAAATAAATAAATCCCTGTGATCACTGACCTTCTTTAAACGGTATTGCCCTCCGATAGTAAAGGCTTGGTCTTCATCACGTTTCCAGGCACGAAGGTGAGAAACAGGACGAGACAGGTGAAAACCAGTAGAAGAGGAGGGTTTTCTACTTTTAAATAATGTCAGATTGCAAAGTATTTTGTCAAGAAAGTATAAATAGATAAGAGAGGATATTCTGTATCTAAACGGAAGTAAAAATATCCCTTGCCAAGTAGAAAACTATCAGAATTCTAAGCTTAGTGAACTATAATAATGTGTTCATTTTGCTTTGTGGTAAAGTCCAGTTCATGAAAAACTCACAACAGCTGCAGGTGGAAGGCAGTGCTGTCACCTCTTATAGATGTGGATCCAAGGCTCAGGTCTGGAGTCCCATTGTAGCAGGTGGCAGAGCCAGCTCTCCAGCCCAGCCTTCTCCACTTTGTCTGCTTTTCCTTCTACTATATATCACAGTTACTTACAAAGTAAGTAGTTTACAGATTCATGTGGGTTAGAAACAGTAACCTTGCTGGAATATGGAGATTGGGCTGCACATGGCGCAAGTGGCTTTCATTCACTTTATTCTGTTGCTGAGAGCACAGATACCCTTTTACGTGGTACCCAGAATCTAGCTCAACATTAACAGCTCAGTGACCTGCAGACTTTCAGTCTTTATATTAGACAAAATGTTCAGCTAGTTGTTTTGTTTTGCTTTGTTTTTATAGCTTTATTGATACATAATTTATCATCAGCTAGTGTTTTTATTTCTTCCTCCAATTACTAGTTACAGTATCTTAACTGTGGCCCTAGTGGCCAGGTTGGGTAACTGGTGTTTGTCAGATGGTAGGTCACTGGAAGCTCTGGAAGTACCATTCGGTGGTAGTAGTTGACCAAATGTTTTCTGAGGAGAAAAACAAGTTAAAAAAAACTAATAATAGAAAGAGAAAGGCTCTAAGAGTGTCTATAGTTTTAACTCTGGTAGACGAGTAGGGAGAGGAGGTGATGTGCCTTGGAGTGGAATATAAGGTCAGAAATCTCCTGGACCCAGGAGTAGGTGGTGGGAGCATTTTCTTCTATCCTGGTTTTAGGCTCTTACTTAGTGTTTGACACTCGTTATGATTTTTATCTTCACTTTTATTTATTAATTTTTTGGCCACACCTGCAACATGTGGGAGTTCTGAGGCCAGGGATTGAACCCAAGCCACAGCAGTGACAATGCCAGATCCTTAACCCACTGAGCCATCAAGAAACTGCTGTTTTTGTTTTTTTTACGTTAGTGTACATTGATTAATATGAGTATTGCTACTTTGTTAGAAACATGTAAGTTGTAAATATTTTGGGTGGCTGGAATCTTTTCTGCTGCTATGGGCTAAATTAGTGTTTTTTATACACCCTTTTCTTTTCCCCTCCTCAACAACTCTTAGATTTTTAAAGGAAATTCAGAAAAGACATAGTTTACCAGGACGTTTTAAACAATATTCTTCCTAAGGAAGAAATTACTGAATGTAAATAATCACTTGGGGAAAGAACTCTGTCCTCTCTACATAAATATTTAGAAGGATAACACAGTGATTTTTGGAGTCAGACAGGCTTAGATTGAAAATTAGTCATGAGGGAGTTCCCTTCGTGGCTCAGTGGTTAGCGAATCCGACTAAGAACCATGAGGTTGCGGGTTCGATCCCTGGCCTTGCTCAGTGGTTTAAGGATCCGGCGTTGCTGTGAGCTGTGGTGTAGGTTGCAGACGTGGCTCAGATCCCACGTTGCTGTGGCCGTGGCGAAGGCCGGCAGCTACAGCTCCTGTTAGAGCCCTAGCCTGGGAACCTCCATATGCCATGGGTGCGGCTCTACATAAAGGCAAAAAGACAAAAAAAAAAAGAAAATTAGTCATGAATCATGAACAAATTGTATTACTCTTGTGAATCCTGTTACCCCATCTATAAAATAGAAGCACTGACTTTTGCAAGGCTATAGAATCTATTAAAGCACCTAATGTAAGTTTTGGCACATGATAGGTACTCAGGAAGTGGTCATAGATCTTCATAAACTCCATATTTCTCTTCTCTTTTACTTTCTTGAGGTGGTACTTGAATGATGAAAGAAAATTCGTTTTTTATTTCAAGATTTGCCACAGGGTCCATGGTTTTAAGTTACGGTGTATTTTCCCCGCAATCTCAATTTGAGATTATGTAATTACTCCTTTGGGCTTCAGTTTGCTTTCATTCTCAAGAGTTAAATAAATGTAATCTACCCTTTTTATAAGAAAATTGAAAAGGACAGGAATCGTGTTCTCAGAATATTGTGACTGTTGTATTCCTGTGCATGTTTTCTAGAAATACTCTTTCTAGCAAGTTCAGCTCAGGATTTGCTGTAGCGATTCGTATTTTGGTTGTGTCATCTTCTTCCTTTAGGTCATTGCTGTATTCAAGGATGTGTTTAATACAGACTCCAACCCGTACATGGGAACCAGACTGTTTCACATCACTCCCTATGATGTTCAGGTGAGGAGAGCAGGGTAACCCTTTCACAGTCTCTGTGGCTTCTTCGCTCCAACTCCCAGGCACCCTTGTGTAATCTCACCGGCATGTCTTTTTCAGCTGGGCTACTCCGTGCTTTCCCGAGGCAGCTATGTTCCTCCCCCGACCTGCCATCCCCTGTTGCTCCTGCACCAGTCTTTACAGTCTCTGGAGTCAGTTATGAAGTGTGTACAAATGAGCTGGATGGTCATCCTTGTGGGGCCGGCCTCTGTGGGCAAGACCAGCTTGGTTCAGCTCCTGGCACATCTTTCTGGTCACACGTTAAAGATCATGGCCATGAACAGTGCAATGGACACCACGGAGCTTCTGGGTGGATTTGAGCAGGTAAGTGATCTGCCTTCACGTTCTCAGGCAGAACAGTAAACCTTGTGGTCCGACTGGTGGTCTCCTGTGTTGGTGGTAGCTACAGGTAGAAGTGTTCTTTGATTCTGCCCGTTGGAATCTGGAAATTTCAGGTTGATCTTAGACGGCCATGGAGGCAGCTCCTGGAGAAGGTAGAAAATACTGTAAGGGCACTATTAAGAGACAGCCTTCTCATCAGTGCTGACGATGCAGAAGTGGTGCTGCGAGCCTGGAGTCATTTTCTTCTGACGTATAAGCCAAAATGTCTTGGAGAAGGTGGTAAAGGTGTCACAATGGAGATTGTCAACAAGCTGGAAGCAGTATTACTGCTCATGCAGAGACTCAACAATAAAATCAACTCATACTCCAAGGCAGGTATGTGTGTCCTGGGTGTGTGTATCAGACACTTAGCATTGCCCATGTAGTGTCCACCCATAGATGTCACATCTATAAATGCCATGCCCATAAGTTTAAAGATTATTGTAATGATTATTAACAATCAAAATTGGGAAGTCTTCCATCCTTGAAAATAAAATGAAGCTGGTGTATTCAGAATTAGTGATCCTAAGCAAAATAAACAGGAAGGAAATTGGTTACTAGGGTTTTTTTTTGGTTTTTGTTTCTCTTAAAGTTTTATGGCCATACGTATGGCGTATGGAAGTTCCCAGGAAGCCGTGACCTAAGCTTGGGTCATAGCAGCAGCCGTGACCTAAGCTGCAGCTGTGGCAACTCCAGATCTTTAACCCACTGCACTGGGCCTGGGATCGAACCTGTACCTCCAGTGACTGGAACTGTTGCAGTCAGATTCTTAACTCACTGTGCCACAACAGAAACTCCTGGTTACTGGATTTGATGGTTTCTTTTTCCTTTTTGTCATTTTAGAGCTGCACCCACGGCATGTGGAGGTTCCCAGGCTAGGGGTCTAATCGGAGCTACAGCTGCCGGCCTACACCACAGCCACAGCAATGCAGGATCCGAGCCATGTCTGCGACCTACACCACAGCTCATGGCAATGCCGGATTGTTAACCCACTGAGCAAGGCCAGGGATCAAACCCGCAACCTCATGGTTGCTAGTCGGATTCATTAACCGCTGAGCCATTACGGGAACTCCCTGATGGTTTCTTTTGTGTGTAAGCAGCTGCAGTGATTTGCATGGAAAGTTGGCTTTATTTTTTGTTGGTCTGTTTTTATTTTATTTTATTTTTTTTCTCTTAATGGATTTTATTTCAATTATAGGTGTACATAAATCATCACAGGTCAATTTTACAGATTTTGTATCCCAAACCCCCAGTGCATGCCCCCACCCCCCCAGATTGTCTTATTTGAAAAACCAAGGTTTTCCAAAGTCTGTGAGTCATTGTCTGTTCTGTAAGAAGGTTCATTGTGTCTTTTAGTTTCCACATGTAAGCGGTATCATTGGGTGTTGCTGTCTAATTGTCTGACTGGTTTCACTT
>PVHT020000079.1:2359699-2422623 GCA_004024745.2 Catagonus wagneri | reverse complement strand
TCCCCCACAACAAGGCACAGTCACCCCTGTTTTCCCAGGAGATCCTCCAGGAATTGCAGTCAGGTTCCACCCAGATTCCTCTGGAGACTGCTTTGCCCTGGGACCCGGTGCACGTGAAAGTCTGTGTGTGCCTTTCAAGAGTGGGGTCTCTGTTTCCCCCAGTCCTGTGGAGCTCCTGCACACAAGCCCCGCTGGCCTTTGATGCCAGATGCTCCGGGGGCTCTTTCTCCCTGTGCCCAATCCCCAGGCGTGGGGATTTGACGTGAGGCTCAGAACTCTCAGTCCTGTAGCTGAGTCTCTATGATGCAGTTACTTTCCAGTCTGTGGGGCTTCCCACCCGGGAGGTATGGGGTTGCTTCTATCGCGTAATCGCCCCTCCTACCTCTTGATGTGGTCTCCGCTGTGTCTTCTGGAGCAGAGTATCTTTTTTGGAAGTTTACAGTCCATTTAGTTGAAGGTTGCTCGGCATTTGGCTGTAGTTTTGCTGTTATTTGGGAGAGAAGTTGAGCTCCAGTCCTTCTATTCCGCCATCTTAATCCAATCTCCTGTTGGTCTGTTTTTAAACTTATTAGTGATTTTCAAGAAATTGAGTGTATTAAATAGAAGAATAGAAATTTGAATTGATAGTCAGGATGTCTTTATTTTCTTTATATAAAAAATAGAAGAAATTTCTCAGTTAACGTGGAAACATTCACCTGTCATCTTGTAGTGTAAGGTTTTGGATGGTAATGAGCAGCATGCCTTTAGGGGAGGATTGATTAAAAGTTTAAGACTGTCACCCTTTTTTGGGGGGTAGGGGTGTCTTTTTAGGATTGCACCCACAGCATATGGAAGTTCCAGGCTTAAGGGTCAGATCAGAGCTGTAGCAACTGGCCCACTCAACAGCAACAGCAATGCCAGATTCTGAACCCACTGAACGGGGCCAGGGATCGAACCCATATCTTCGTGGATCCTAGTTGGGTTTGTTACCGCTGAGCCACAACGGGAATTCTGGGACTGTCATCCATTATTTCCAAAACCTGCTTATAACTGGTTATTCCTTAGGAATCCTTAGTTATTCTTTAGGATTATTGATTCCTTAGGGATGAAAAATGAGACTCCCTTCTTCAACAGTTGTGTCCTAGGCTATGGGCTGCGTAGTTTACTTTCTTAGTTAAGGGAATGGTTTCAGTGTGGATTTGATCAGTCATTTTCCAATTCAAGCTCACTGTGAATTTGAAATTTCTTTACTCACTCATGCAAATTAATGATTATATATATTTAATGGAGTCATACAACAGTTTATATATTTTTTTAAAGATGGGTTTTGTAAGGGTTCCTGTCGTTGCTCAGTTGTTAATGAATCTGGCTAGGAACCATGAGGTTGCGGGTTCGATCCCTGGCCTGGCTCAGTGGGTTAAGGATCTGGAGTTGCTGTGAGTTGTGGTGTAGATCGCAGATGCGACTCGGACCCCACGTTGCTGTTGCTGTGGCGTAGGCCGGCTTCAGCTCCGATTAGACCCCTAGCCTGGGAACCTCCACATGCCGCGAGTGCAGCCCTAGAAAACGCAAAAAGCCAAAAAAAAAAAAATAGAGTATTATAAAAATCATCGTTTAGATGGGAATTCCTGCCTGCATCATGCAAAAGTCAAACCCTCACCTCAGCAGTGGCTCGAGCCACAGGAGTGACAACCCCTGGATCTTTAATCCGCTAGGCCACCAGGGAACTCCCAAATGTATTTACTTTTAACCCTCACAACAATACTGTATTTCAAGGAACGAATAACCCCATTTAATACATGAGGAAATGGATGCTCATAGAGGCTAACTAACCCACTCAGTGTAGTTACCAAGTGTTTAGACTAGGTTTTGGCTCTAGTCCTTTCTGACTTCAAAGCCTGGAATCTGGTGCGTGTATTTCTTTCATAAGTCAGTTAAAATATAAATATCTAGTGTAAGTTCTCACAGCCCATTCTCAAAACTGCTTTTTTATTTAGGAATGACTTTAGATTTCTTAGGGATATTAATAGAGTGAAAAAGGCTGGGTCTGAAAAAGTTTGTACTGCTCTTCTGTTTTTGGTTGTTAAAATTTTTACTATATCTTTTAATGTTCCCATGGTGTACATGTATGGCTTTGAAAATACATTCTAAGAGTTCCCTTGTTGGGTGCAGTGGACTTCCACAGGCTGCAGGCATGGCCAAAAAACATATGCATATTTGTCGTTTCATGTTTTTTCTTAAATCCTGTACATAGTGAACATATTAATAACAGCTCTATTAGCATCAGAACACAGCACTTACTGACTTGAAGAAGCAAGAAAATATGTCTAATGAGTTTTACTAGTTTCTGGACATTTTGAATTTACTGATTGCAACTTTTTTTTTCTTTCTCCCCAATTGTTTCCTTTTTTGGCCATCCTGGGGCATATGGAGTTCCTGGGGCCAGGGATCAGATCCTAGCCACAGTTGTGTACAACGGCAGATCCTTTAACCTGCTGTGTTCGGCCAGGGGATTGAACTTGAGTCCCGATGCTGCAGAGATGCCGCCGATCACATTGTGCCACAGCAGGAACTCCTGCATTTTGTTTTTTTGAGGTTGTCATTTTGGGGGGATAAGCAGTTGAGTTGCTTATGGATCATTTTTATGTTTTCAAGCTTGCTATTAAGCTGTTTGATGTCAGGCCCAATGTGACCTTTACTCTAGGGCTAAATTAGCCTCACTACTGAGGAATAACCCTGTGGCATCTTTACTGAATGTCGTATGCATTCTGTGGGGTCTTTTTGCCTCGACTGGTGGGAACTAGAGTGTTTTTCAACCCTGTGTGAACTCTGGGAATTGTCCTGCTCACAGTTCCCCAGTAATTGTCTTTCCCTTGGAAGTTTTTGCTTGTGTTTGTGTGGCACTTTACCCTACACATGCAGGTTATTATTGAGACAAATACTCCAGAGGCCCTCATGTAGATTTCTGGAGTTCTTTCTCTGAGTAACTCCTTCCTTTTGAGTACTCAGCCTCTCACTTTAATTGCTTCAATCTTTCTGAATTCCACTCTGTCTCGTAAAGTCAGTGAGATCTTGGAATCTGTGAGTTTCTCCTCGGTGCTTTGCACTTTGCAATCCAGAAACTGCTTCCAGGTAGAAAGACAGGTAATTAGAGGGCTTCCTTCCCTTGGGTTTCACAGTCCTGTGCTGCACGAATCCCTTTTTGCTGTGGTGTAGGCCAGCAGCTGTGACTCTGATTCAGCTCCTAGCCTAGGAACTTCCATTTGCCCTGGGTGCAGCCATAAAAGTTTAAAAATTATTTGAAAAATTTCTGGGAAAGTGCTATATGAACTATAAAGCGCTAAATAAAAATTTTTACCATATAAAATGAGATTGTTATAAAGGAGGCTGTTTAATGGGCTTGATGGCATTGTGCCAGCTTACAGCCTTTTCATATAATACAAATGCAGTAATAGGTGGGAGGCATTATCCTTCTGCCGTTTGAAGATCTATAACAAAGAAAGACTGTTTACCTTCTCCGTCATCCTTGAGTCAACTGTGCGGCCATTCATTCAGAAACACATTACGAAGTACTTTCTAGCCCCAGACTTAATTTGCTTACTTATTTTGTTCAAACAGAACGAAAACAAAAATCCTTTTGTTTACCCTCTTGTGAAACTTTAAAGAATTAGGACAGAAATTTCCAGCTTTCTTTTAATAAACTCTTAATTTTTTGGTATTTATTTATTTATTTATTTATTTTTGCTTTTTAGGGCTGCACCCTCGGCATATGGAGGTTCCCCGGCTAGGGGTCGAATTGGAGCTACAGCTGCCGGCCTACTCCAGAGCCACTGCAACGCCAGATCTGAGCCGCATCTGTGACCTACATACACCACAGCTGACAGCAACGCCGGATCCTTAACCCACTGAGCGAGGCTAGGTATTGAACCCATAACCTCATAGTTCCTAGTCAGATTTGTTTCCTCTGCGCCATGATGAGAACTCTGGTTTTATTTATTTTTTATTGCCCTGATTTGAAATTAAGTGCTGTCATTGTGAAATTTCAGAGTTTGCCAAACTTGTGGAAGAATTCCGAAGCTTTGGGGTGAAGCTTATGCAGTCAGCCAGTGGCCGCAGCCATGGCACGTTCGAATGGGTTGACAGCATGTTGGTTCAGGCCCTGAAGTCTGGAGATTGGCTTTTGATGGACAATGTTAACTTCTGCAAGTAAGAACCTTTTATTTAGTCACAAGTGGGCCTAGTGACATTTAGGATGTACTTGTCAAAGTAGAAACCTAACTGGAAGCTCTGGTGTTTTAATCCAGTTTTCTTAACTAGAAGCACATACTCAGCTATATTCTGTAGACTTCCCCCTGTGGTGAGCAGGGATAGTGGGTCATTGACTGCAAGATTTTAGTTACAGTGTTTAGAGCTGAACTAAAGGCTTACAAAATTGGATTACGTTTTCAGACAACATCCTTTGAGTTACACCCTCTTATTTAACATCAAAAAGCTTCCTTTTGTTAGGGTCATTCTTTTTGAAATGGGGGGATCTGACACAAGGCAGACATTTAGTAAAATACACATTCGGTATGTATCACTGGTTTCTAAAGGAAGGAAAAGGGCAAGCATAAAACTACTGTCCCTCTACAGTGAGCGTAATTCAGGTCAGATGATGGGCTTCTCTGTCTGGGATGTTTTGGGTTTAATGGACTTAAATTTTATTTTATTTTATTTTTTGTCTTTTTTTTTGCCTTTATCTAGAGCCGCATCCGCAGCATATGGAGGTTCCCAGGCTAGGGGTCTAACAGGAGCTGTAGCCGCCGGCCTTTGCCACGGCCACAGCAACGCGGGATCCAAGCCGCGTCTGCAACCTACACCACAGCTCACAGCAATGCCAGATCCTTAACCCACTGAGCAAGGCCAGGGATCTAACCCGCAACCTCATGGTTCTTAGTCGGATTCGTTAACCACTGAGCCACGAAGGGAACTCCTGGACTTAAATTTTAGATTTAAATTTAATTTAGATTTAAATGAATTGGATAATATCGGGAAATGGGAGAAAGAGAAAACAGTTCAGGGAACTTGCTATCGTTTTCCTTAATTTATTTATTCAGCAAACATTTTGTGTATTTACTGAGTGTGAATCTCTGGGCTGTGTGCCTTGGAGAGTAAAAGGGGAAAGAGATGGCAGTTCTGTATGGGGCGTGACCTGTGCTGAGAGGAAGACAGGAGTGGCAGCGGCAGGAAGCCAGAGCCAGGTGGTAGTCCGTGCGGCACATCAGCTTGTCCTCCACTTGGATTCTCTCTGTGCAGCCCATCGGTGCTGGATCGATTGAATGCTTTGCTTGAACCTGGAGGTGTCCTCACGGTCAGTGAGAGAGGAATGATCGATGGATCCACTCCCACCGTAACACCACATCCCAATTTCAGGTATCTGTGCCTCTTATGTTTTTTGCCTAAGGAATCTGACAGCCTCTCTATCAGAAGTGGCCATTCAGTAGGGCCTTCTTACATAGCACATTTGTACACTCAGTCCTGAGCATGGTCATCCATTCCTTTTTTTCCCCTCTCCTTTTTAGGGCCGCACCTGCGGAACATGGAGGCACCCAGTCTAGGGGTCAAATCGGAGCTGTAGCTACTGGCCTGCACCACAGCCACAGCAACACGGGATTGGAGCTGCGTCTGGGAACTAAACCGCAGCTCACGGCAACGCTGGATCCTTAACCCACTGAGTGAGGCCAGGGATCGAACGTGCATCCTCATGGATACTAGTAGGATTCTTTTCCATTGTGCCGCAACCGGAACTCTGTTCATTGATTCACTTAGCAAATATTTCCCGAGGCTCTGCTGTTTGTCAGGTGCTGGTAGGCTTTGGGGGCATAGCGGTAAGTAAGAAAGAGGAGGTCCCTGCCTTGGGTTGGTGGTCAAGGGTGGAAGCAGGGAGACCAGTGACAAGCCTTTTGCAGCAGTTCAGATGAGAGCCGATAGCTTAGACTAGGGCAGTCAGGTCAGTGGGTTTGCTGATGGCTTCCGGGTTGAGAAAAAGAGGAAGCAAGGATGGCATCATAGATTTTGGCTTGAGTAATTGGGTGAATGGGGTGCTATTCATTGAGAAAGGAAAGACTGTAAAGGAGCAGGTTTGGTGTGGGGAAGGTCAGCAGGTATCAGCTTTTGGAGGTAAGCGTGAGATGTCAGCTAGGTGGAGAAGATGTCCATCGACATTGAACGTGTGAAGCTGAGTGTTTCTGGAGAACACATTGCTCCTTTTTCTGCCCTCTGCAGGTGAGTTAGAATGATGATGAATTAGTACTGCCTGATTTGGGGAGTATCTGAAAGTAAGAATTTGACAGTCCTCAGTACTAAAGATGCACTCGGTATACAGTATTTAGATCCTTAGGAGACTGGGTTTAGAGAAGCTTATTTGCTGTATTGATGGGTTTTGGAACAAGAAGATAGACTGCAGGTGAAAGTAGCATCTGTAAGTTGAGTTAGCGGTGTCGCTTTTGATAAGCTGCCTAAGGAGGGGTCACGTCCTTACCAACTGTTGAGCTGCACCGTTGGTTGCACTGAGATTTTAATTTTTTTTTTCCTTTGAATTGCTATGCTACTAGACTTTTTCTCTCAATGGATCCTGTTCATGGAGAAATATCCCGAGCTATGAGGAACCGTGGACTTGAAATCTACATTTCAGGAGACGGGGACGGGAGCATCCCAGATGCCCTGGATCTGAAAGTCCTGCTGCACAGCCTTGGTTTGGTGGGGGACAGCGTGTGTGACACCCTCTTGGCTTTGCACACAGAGACCCGTAGCGCAGTTGTAGGTAAGGTGCTTGACTTCTAGGCTTCTGCAGGATATTTTTTCCTCTAAAACTTCGTGTTATCTCATTTGACTGCTAGTCCAGGGGTTCTTACATTTAGTGTACATAGAAATAGAAATGATTGAGGAAGGCTGTTGAAATTGTAGACGAGCTGGTGCCCTTCTTCCCCAAGAGACTAGGGGCTCCGCGCGGCCGAGCAAGCATGGGAATTGGTGTGCTGAAGAAGCTTCTGGGGAATTCTGTTGCAAGCCTCAGAGGCCCAGCTCGGAGGAGTACTGCTTTTGGCAGTGAATGAAGTTTGGCACTGAGACTGGTGAAGTTTGCCCCTCATACCTTCTCACTTGTCATTCAATCTCTTAAAGGTTGCATAAAGAGGGAACTTTGAATTGTTTGAAACAGATATTATTTGTGAACGTCCAAGTATGTAAGAAAGAGCGGTAGGAATTCTCTAGCAGCTCAGTGGGTTAAGGATCTGGCACTGTTACTGCTGTGGCTTGGGTTGCTGCTGTGGTGGGGGTTCGATGGCCCAGGAATTTCCGCATGCTGCCAAAAAAAGGGAAAAGAAAGAAAAGGAGCAGTAGTAATAACAATAATAAATAATGAACAGTTATTAACTCTGTTAGGTGCAATGTTGGCTGCTTTTTTGGTCCTTTAGTTCTACAAGGTATGTGTCCGTTTTACAGATAAGGCTCAGAGAGGTTGAGTAAGCCAAACAGTTAATAATGACAGATGGGATTTGAAAATAGGTCTTTTGGCTTTCAGAGCCCGTGATTCTTTTTGTCACCATGCTCATTTTGCCCTCTTCAGACTGTGTCAGCTTTAGATCAGGGATCTGTGTGACCAGGCGTTTATGACATTTGTCAATGAATCATCTGGTCATTCCCGACCATATATAGCTTTCTTTTTCTTTTTTTTTTTCCCCACAGCCTATGGAGGTTCCCAAGCTAGGGGTCCAATCGGAGCTACAGCCGCCAGCCTACACCACAGCAATGTGAGGTACAAGACTTGTCTTTGACCTACACCACAACTCACGGCAGCGCCTCACTGAGCGAGGCCAGGGATTGAATCTGCAATCTCATGGTTCCTAATTGGATTCGTTTCCGCTGCACCATGACGGGAACTCCCCCCACAATATATTGCTGACAGAGTTGGGGGAGGCAGAGTAGGAGGGAAGGAGTATGGGTGTCCCACAAGTCGTGTGCGGGGGAGCCTCTGGAGTCCACTTAGAAGGCTTTCGAAAGTAAGTATCTGGGTAGAATTGAGTGAAAGGAAGTTTGATGTGAGTGTGGAATTCATCCGTTTTCATTGGAGATTTTGCAGAGTCTGTTGCTCTTGGATGGCACTATTTCTTCTTTGTAGGTTCTCCAGCATCTTCCGTGTCAACTCTAATTCAGACAGCGTCCTTCATTGTGCAGTACCTGCAGCGAGGGCTGAGTTTAGACAGAGCCTTTTCTGAAGCGTGCTGGGAAGCCTATGTCCGCTCCCAGGCTTCACCGGCAAGCCGGCAGGTACTGTGAAGCATTTCACACAGTTCTACGTTATAACTCTGCATCTAGTAGGAAGAAGTTCTAACTGGTGGGAACTTTAATGACCTAAGGGAGTCGTCCTGCAGTTACGCCCTAACAGAGGTCTGGCATCCAGGCACTTTTCTGGAAAATAGCATCAATATAAATATTTCTTGAAACTTAACCAGCAGAAAAAGGGAAATTTAGTTTGTAATGTTGTATATTGAGGACTGTGTCTGAGTGTTAGAGGATTACAGGGAGCCTAGAAAACTGCTGTTACTCTGCTAGTTTTTGGTAAGAGCACTTGTAGCTCAGTACCTGTACACCATGTGTTTTTATCTCTTACCAGGTTGTGCAGCGTTTGTTGGAGAAACACGTTTCTTCTCTGCGAGCACATGAAACCTGGGGTAACTCCATTCTTGCCATGGGGCTGTGGCCAGATTGTCTGCCCTCGGCTCTCTTTGCTACAGAAGATTCTCACCTCTCTAAAGTTCGAGGCGATGGTCAGGTCTTAGCGTATTGTCTCAACAGGCTGAGCATGAAGACAAGCAACTGGGACAGGTTAGTGGAGCCTTGACCTTGTATGTCTCTCTGGTGTTTTGACTGTCCTTTCCTTTCCCTTTCCCCTGCCCCCTCCCCCCATTTCTCTCCTCCCCTCTCCCCTTCCTCTCTCCTTCCCTCCCTCCCTCCCTTTTTTTTTTCTCTCTCTCTCCTCCCCTCTCTTCCTTTCTTGCTCCTTCCCCCTTCCCTCCCCTCCCTCTCCTTCTTTCTTTTTTTGATGATAATGGTCATGACCCGGAATTTGACTGGAATGTTATGTGGCCATTTTCCACATAGTTTCATTGTTTGCTGTGATACTGCTCCCTATTTATTTATTATAAGGTACATGTTTTAATTGTTCCCCTTTGGAGGGGGCTTATGTTTTCCCTGTTAACCTCTTTGATATGTGACTTACGAAGTTATTGTCTTGGTTCTTTGAAATATGAAAGCAAAGTTTAACCATAGTAGTTTCCTGTTGCAATGAATTTCAGGATTCAGCCCCTTACCTTGCCAGACTTAGAGAAGATCATGCAGTCCTCCCACCCGGAGAGCTTGAAGTTCAGTTCAGTTGAAGTGGATACTTACTGGATTGATGAACCAGACGTTCTGGCCATGGCTGTTAAATTGCTCATAGAAAGAGCGACTAATCAGGATTGGATGCTCAGAGTTAAATGGCTTTATCATTTAGCCAAGAATATGCCACAGGGACTTGGTGAGTGGAGAAGCTTAATTTGTATAATGAGGGAATTTGTGTACGCTTACCCTGCTTTAGTAACTCAGCAGTTGTGTTATTCTTCAACTACAGTATTAAAATTCCATCTGGGGGAGCTCCTAGCAGGGCATTGGTGACTTAGCATTACTGTTAATGTAGCTGTTAAAACAGTAAGGAACACATCTGCCCTTAGATGTTCCCTGAGTTTAACTTTTGGCCATGTAATCCTTAGCGTTTCAGGATCTGTCCAGCTTTTTGTCACATCCCAAAGGCCCAAAGGAAAATATACTGTAGTCTGTTACTTTTAAGCTTTTTAATGTCTTGGCTTTTTTTGCTGTAGTAATTTTGCTGGACACCCATTGTCTGGGAAATGGCTTTTGTTTCTTTTCTTTTTTTTTTTTCATCTTTTTAGGGCCACTCCCGTAGTATATGGAGGTTCCCAGGCTAGGGATTGAATCGGAGCTGTAGCTGCTGGCCTACACCACAGCCACAGCAACGCCGGATCCTTAACCCACTGAGTGAGGCCAGGGATCCAATCTGTGTCCTCATGGATACTAGTCAGATTTGTTTCCACTGAGCCACGACGGCAACTCCAAAGGTTGCCTTTGGTGATTTTAATTCCCATAGGAGCACATAAGATTCTAATTTTATTTTACTTCCAGTACTCTAAATGGTCATGCTGAGTTTGTACTTTTCTCATTCCAAGTGAGGGAAAAGCAACAGTAACAACATTGTAGAGGTTGTAAAGTACAGGATGTGGAATTTGTTGGTAGAACTTGTTGACTAATTTGAGTTTACCTGAGTACTTCTACTCCAGGAGAATTTATAGATAAGCCAGTGTTGGTGTATATTATTGTGTCCTGCATGTGATGTTTAAATATGTGTAGAGAGAAATTGTATCAGTACTCTTGTCTGTTGCCCTGTGTAGCTACTAGCTTCAGATAGCTACTAAAATGTTGCATGTAAAGTGGCTGCTGTGACAGCAGCTATGGAACGTTTTCATATAGAACATTTTGCAGGAATTTCAAATGGACGGCATGCTTTAGATGCTAACATTTGCTTCTCCTTCCCCCACAGAGTCAATACAGATTCACTTGGAAGCCAGCGCTGCATCTCTTAGGAATTTTTACTCAAATTCTCTCTCATCTGGGGTCAGTAATGTCATCAAAATATTACAACCAAATATAACAGGTACTGCACCTGACTTGATTTCTAGCTCTCAGCACTGTTTAGGAAACTTGTCCCTTGAGTTCATGGGAAAAAGATCTGTCAGCACTCCCACTTGTTTTTTTTGTTTGTTTGGTTTTTGTTTGTTTGTTTGTTTGTTTTTTAACTTATCTAGGGCCAGACCCGCGGCATATGGAGGTTCCCAGGCTAGGGGTCTAACAGAAGCTATAGCTGCAGGCCTTTGCCACAGCCACAGCAACGCGGGATCCGAACCACGTCTGCAACCTACACCACAGCTCATGGCAATGCTGGATCCTTAACCCACTGAGCAAGGCCAGGGATGGAACCCGCAAACTCATGGTTCCTAGTCGGATTCGTTAACCACTGAGTCATGGCCAGAACTCCTGTGAAATGATCTTGATTTGTTTTTCTTATTGAAAGCAAACAGTGAGATGTGTTTATTCATTTTTTGCCATGTAAATTAGTTTTTTTGTGGTTAATGGCAAAAGATTGGGTAATGAAGTCCATAGTTTCTTTTCCTGTCCATAGTGGGACCTGAGAAAGTGAGTGCACTGGTTGGGATATTTACCTTCTAGCATAGGACTGGCTTTATATCCTGCAGTGGAATGAGTTTTCAGGACTAGTAGAAATTTTCCGTTTAGAAAGGAAATAGTGTAAAAGCTGGTGAACCCTACCTTTCTAGTACCTGGACCGAAACCCTTTCCCTGCTCCCCCTTTCCCAGTTAGGACTGAAGGTGATCAAAGTAAAACAGTGAAAATCCTCCCCTGAAATTTGCCAGGCAGAGTTTAGCTCCAAAATTCTATTTTTTGTTTTGTTTTTTTAAACCAGATGAATTTGTGATCCCTCTGGACCCCCGATGGAATATGCAGGCTTTGGACATCCTTAGAAATTCGGTGGACTTTGACCCGCAAACAGACCAGCCTGAGCAGCTCTTTACCCTTTTGGAGTCTGTTGCAAACAAGTAGGTGAAGCCTGCTCTTCTGGGAGCTCCTTGCCTCGCTCTACACCGTGACCTCACAGATTATATACCTTTGCTAGGACTCTGTGTTTAGTTTTCCCAGCCTGAGAATTAGTGGGGTGTGAGACGTGATTGCCTTCATCACCACCTGTCCTCTGTGTGTGCGCAATGACGTTAATCTGACTGATGTCAAAGTGCCTGTGAATATGGCGGATTCTTAATAATTTAATAGGGAGCTTTAGTAGATATTCCAGTGAAGCATTAGTGGTGGGATTTATTTTACGGTTAATCTTTTATCATAGGATAGTCATTTTTCTCCTGTCTTCTGTGGGATTCCTAGCAACTCCTTGCATTTTCACAGGTCCTTCCCTCAACCATCTGTCCCATCAAATATTGGAGATGTATGTACATAGTCACCTACAGTATAAATTTATATAATTGTTACATAAATCGGTCTTTCCTCACTCTTTAATGTCATGGTCAGTAATATTTTTTAACTGGCTATCAGCATAATAAATTTTAAAAACAATTTTGTAAGTGAGGTTTAATGTCCTTTACAGAGGAGTGCCTTAATAAGTATGTATTGTTTTGGTGAGTTTTCACAAGTGAACTCGTGTGGTAAGTAGTGGCACCTCAGAGACCCCCTTAACCCTCTTCTAGCAACTTCCCCTTTCCTCCTCCTCAAGAAACTTCTAACACTGCAGCTTAATTGCGCCATGGTGGCGAGTTTAAAGAGCTCACAGTTCAGTTTGTCAGGTCACGGCAGAGCAAGAGTGGGGCCTGACAGTCTACCTAGCCCTCTGCAGCCCCCGCTACCTCAGCTTAGTTGTCATCCCTTTCACTGCCATTTCTCTAGCCCAGAATTTGCAGAGGCAGGAGGGCAACAGCAGGTTGGAGGAGACGGACGTGCCAAGGGTTCTCAGGGTTCAGTAGGAATAGGCTGTGCCAAGTATTATTAGCCAGTAAGTGTTACGTCATAAAATCTCATTTTAGGACAATCATATATCTTGACCGGGAAAATCGGATTTTCACTGAAACAAATCTGGTTTCTTTTGGTGGCAAAAAGTTAAGAAATAGTGTTTTGAGACTGTCCTTTGAATTCCATAAAGGTAAGAATGTTACCTTACTTTCTTCAGTTTTGTATCTGATTGTGTAATGTTGCTGAGTTGAGAGATTCAGTGGCTGTGGCCATGTTACTGATTCCTTTTGATTTGCTGGCACATGGAGAATCCCAGGCTAGGGGTCCAATCTGAGCTGTAGCTGCTGGCCTACACCACAGCCACAGCAACCACCAGATCCAAGCTGTGTCTGTTACCTACCACAGCTCACGGCCATGCTGGATCCTTAACCCACTGAGCGAGGCCGGGGGTCGAACCTGCATCCTCATGGATGCTAGACAGGGTCGTCAACTGCTGAGCCACGATGGGAACTCCTTGCTGGCCTGTTTTTGAACATCTATCTTTCTTTTTTTTTTTGTCTTCTTGTCTTTTCAGGGCCGCACCTGCGGCATATGGAGGTTCCCAGGCTAGGGGTCTAGCAGGAGCTGTAGCTGCCGGCCGACACCACAGCCACAGCAACGCAGGATCAGAGCCACGTCTGCAACCTACACCACAGCCACAGCAACGCAGGATCAGAGCCACGTCTGCAACCTACACCACAGCTCACGGCAACACTGGATCCTTAATCCACTGAGTGAAGCCAGGGATCAAACCTGCAACCTCATCGTTCCTAGTCGGATTTGTTAACTGCTGAGCCACGACGGGAACTCCCTGAACATCTCTTTTTTTGTCTTTTTGTTTTTTCAGGGTCGCACCTGTGGCATATGGAGGTTCCCAGGCTAGGGGTCTACTAGGACCTGTAGCCACTGGCCAACACCACAGCAATGCGGGATCTGAGCCATGTCTGCAACCTACACACAGCTCATGGCAACAATGGATCCTTAACCCACTGAGTGAGGCCAGGGATTGAACCTGCAACCTCATGGTTCCTAGTTGGATTCCTTAACCACTGAGCCACGACACGAACTCCCTGAACATCTTTCTTTATTCAGTTTTCGACAATGCTTTTTCACGTGTCCTTGCTCTCATTTGCAGCAGCCATGCAGAGGTAAGTCTACTGAATGAGAAGGAGGCACAGAGATGTTCAAGGTCACACCTCTGAAGTGGCAGAGCCAGACCTTGAAACCTCAGTCTGTTGGCTCAAAAGTATGAACTCATAAGCATTTGGTTATAGGTTCTTTCTTCCTTCCTCCTCTATTTTTTTTTCAATTGAAAAGGTAACTGTATTTCTTGGAAAATATTCAGACTATATAGAGCATAAAAAGGAAGATGTCTACTCTTGTAGCAATTACTGTTAATGGTAAATTCACTCGTGTCTTCTCACGTCTGTATTATCTACCCATCCAGTCATTTAGATTCTTAGAGTTCGTTTTATATTTAAACAAACGCTTTTTTTTTCATTTAAGACATTATCAGCATCTCTAGATAGACATTCCTAACTTGACTAAATTAATAATGGCAAATATTTTCATTCAGTTTTGACTTTCAAACTGACCTTTGTATTGAGGATAACATTAAGCTCTAGATTACTGTTGATTGTGAAAATGTCCAGAGATTTAATTTCAATCTGATAGAATGTTCTTATTTTATTTATACCAACTCTAAGATCCAGAGAGCTATCACAGCCTGCCCCACGAAATCGTGGTCAATCTTGCTGCTTTCTTTGAACTTTGTGATGCGCTAATCCTGCTCTGGGCACGGTCCTCCCAAGGTGTGGTGTCTGATCCCAGTGTCAACAAGGTGAGAAGATGCACCTGTTCTTACTGTAAACAACATATTATCAGCACACAGATTCTTAAGGACAAGACTAACTTCAGTGTTGTTGTTCTATGTCCTGTATTACCTGAGAAATTGTTCTTAAGAGCTTTAAATATATACACATATTTTAAATCTTTATGGGGGTATAGTTGACATATAATAAATTGCAAATATTGAAGTGTATGGTTTTATTTGTTTGACATATGTACATCTGTAATGCCATTACCATAATCGTGACAGTGGACATATGCATCACCTTCAAACCTTTCCTCTTATTCCTTTTTTTTCTTTTTCTTTTTCCTGCTCCTCACCTCCGATCAGGTATCCATTTGCTGTTATAATAGATCACTTAGCTTTTCTAGCACTTTACTTTTCTCCTTTTTTAATCTGGCTACTTCCACTTAAAATTATTACTTTGAGATACGTCTGCACTGCTTTGTGTCTCAAGAATTGTATTCCTTTTAATAAAAAGGAAATACAGAGTAATACTCCAAAGAATATAGGTACTACAACTTACTTATTCATCCACCTGTTGATAGAAATTGACATTTTAATAGTTATATTTTAATTTACTTAGACCTTCTTAGACATGATTAGCACATATAGGCTAAATTGGGTTTGAATCCTGGAGTTCCCATTGTGGCTCAGCAGGTTAAGAACCCAACATAGTATTTTTGAGAATGTGGGTTTGATCCGTGGCCTCACTCAGTGGATTAAGGATCTGGCCTTGCTGCAATCTGTGGTGTAGGCTGGCAGCTGCAGCTGCAGTTTGACCCCTAGCCTGAGAATGTCCATATGCCATAGGTGTGGCCATTTAAAATAATTATAATAAATTTGAATCCAGATAAATTCCAGTAATTCTGGTAAATTAGAATTGTAGATCTTAAATATCTTAGTCTCAAGACCCTGAGTTATGGTCATGAAAGTTACCAAAGATCTCAAAGAGTTTTTGTTTATGTTGCTAAACAAAATTAGGAAATAAATCTGCAAAATGTAAAAAATGTTTATTAATCTGTTTAAAAACACAGTGACAAATTCATTTCACGTTAATATGAATAACTTTTTTTTTTTTGTGTGTTTTTGCCTTTATGTAGAGCCACACCCGCGGCATATGGAGGTTCCCAGGATAGGGGTCTAACAGGAGCTGTAGCTGCCGGCCTTCACCACAGCCACAGCAACGCGGGATCCGAGCAACATCTGCAACCTACACCACAGCTCACGGCAACGCCAGATCCTTAACCCACTGAGCAAGGCCAGGGATCGAACCCGCAACCTCATGGTTCTTAGTCGGATTCGTTAACCACTGAGCCACGAAGGGAACTCCAATGTGAATAACATTTTTAATGAAAAGCAACCATTTTCCGAAACAAAAATTAATGAGAGTGGAACTGTTTTCCATTTCTGCAAGTCTGGCTTTACAACGAAGTGTCTTGCTTCACAAAAGGAAGTTGGATTCCCACGCCTGCTTCTGCACTCAATCTCTCTGAGTGTGGATATGAGTTGACTTGCGTGAAGAAAGACTGGCCTATTTCATGTGGTTAAGAGATTGGAAAGGGAGGAGTGTTGGAATAAACGTTGCACATAATTGCGAATACTCTTCTTTGATAGTATACTGTGACATGTTTGGTGGTAGTTTTATGAAGGTTATTTGTAATGTGGATAACTGATAAAATATCACTGATCTTGTCATGCATTCAAATCCATTGTTCTTGCTTGTACTTTGGATGGACTTTTACCCTTGTGTGTATTTTTAGCACTGGTAATTTGGAAAATATTGTTCAGTGAGTTATCAGATGTTCCAAATGCCCATATATTTCACTTCTTAATACAAATCAATTTAAAAAGTCACATTCATGGAAAATTTTCACAAATCTCATCAAAAAAAACCTTAGGTATAAGAAATTAAAGTATTAAGCAGTTGTCAGGCTCTTAGTTTTTCAAAGTTATAGGTTTTGCTTAAAAGTTTGGATTTTATCATCATCAAATACTCATTTTTTTATTGAACAGATTCACTTCATCTTCCATACAGTGTTTTCCAGACACCCAGTCACAGGCTTTCTGTATACCCCTGCCCCTGCCCATTTTTGTATCATCAGTGCAAATGTCAATATAGTGAAAAAGGTAAATACTGAGATGAAAATAGCTTTGACATCATAAAACCTTAAAGGAGTCACTAATCTTTAGACTGCTTTGCTGTAAAAATACAAAATCAGAGGAACAGCAAAGTTGGAGACTCAGTACCTGATTTGATTAAAAAGCTGCATTTATGAAGCAGTGGTTATTGTCATAAGGATAGACATAGACCAATGAAACAAAAAAGAGAATTCAGAAATAAACCCTCACCTATGTAGTCAATTTTATTGGCAAGGGGGCAAATAGGCTCGGATAGTTTAATGGGGAAAACGGTTCATTCAACAAATGGTGATAGAAAAACTAGATAATACGTATAATAAAGTTAAAATGAACCTTCCTCTACCTTATGCCATATAAAAAAATTGCCTCAAAATGGATTATAGACTGACCTATAAGGGCCAAAATTATGAACCATCCCAAAGAAAACAGAAAATCTTCACAGCCTGAGGACTGGTCAAAAATTTCAGCGCATTCTTCACAAAAGAAAAAAATTGATGAATTCAGTTTGGTCAAAACTAAAAGCTTCTTTGTAGATAGCTTTAAGAAAATGAAAACACTGGGAGACACTCACAAATCATATATAAATTTTATAAACAAGACAGCCCGGTTTAAAAAATGAGTAAGAGAATTTAAATAGATGCTAAGAACTGGAAAAATTGCAACATCCTTAGTTATCAAGGAAATGTAAATTGAAAGCAGAGTGAGGTGTCCCCCACCAGAATGGCTAAAATTAAAATCGCTAACAGCAACAGCAAGTACTGGCAAAGAAGTTGGTGGTTTCTTAAAACATTACATGTACACTTAACCCCATGACCCAGTAATTCCATTTTCTCTGTTAACTTGAAGTAGTAGGAGGAAAGATCTTTGCCTTCTCTGACTGCTTTAACATCCCTAAAAATATTTCAGTTGGATGCTAGATCTTTAAACGTGTGTACGTTTAATATTATGTTTTGTGTCCTTTACTGGGACATGTTTGTGAGCAATTTTGGTGTGCTTTGTTTTTAGATTTTGGGTTCTGTGCGGTGGCGGGACCGATTTTGGACTGTGGCCGACACAGTGAAAGTGGATGCCCCTGGCCTGGCGCTGCTTGCCCTTCACTGGCACTGGGTTTTAAAACATTTGGTCCGTCAGATCCCCCAACTCCTGATGAGCCATGAAGACAAGTAAGACTCCTATTTAGAGTAATAGTGTCAGTATCTACAGTGTTGATATTAAAGAGAAGAGGGTTTAGAGATGAAACTTACTTTTGCTTTACTTTGGTTCATTCTCTTAACCAACTGATGAATGTAAGAGATGTCTCTTACTATCCAGCATTTCCCCCTCCCCTTATTTCCTTTAAAGATATTATAAAGAGGTTCAGACCGTCTCAGAACATATTCAGAATTGCTTGGGGAGCCCAACCGGTGGATTTACAGGTGTAAAGAAGTTGCAGAAGTTCCTGGGACGACCCTTTCCTTTTAAGGTAAGGCTTGGAAGCATGTGGTAAACACAAAGGTTTGACTCTTTCAGAAGTTCTCTCGGAACCTGGGAGCCGTCATTCAGTTAGACTCAGCCTTGCCTGCAAAGCTTAATTCTGAAATGTTCCATGAGTCCTACTAACTGACTGGTAAAATGTTATCGTTTTCCTTGTTCTTGAGACTTTTAAGTCTGAGTAGACTTGTAAATTTGTTACTGTAAAATCTCCTGAGAGCAGCAGGCGTAAACCAGCTCTGTGTTTAATAGAGGCATTAAGGAAATACTTAAATTTTTCAGACATGAATAGGTTGCTAAAAAGAACCACTTTTCTCCTCTATAATAGGCTCTCTTGGGTTTTATTGTTTCAGGACAAGGTGGTGGTAGAGTGTTTTTCACAACTTAAGGCCTTTAACAAAGCGCTTGTGGTCCCAGAGCGGTTGCCCTCGCTCGGGGAGAGTGGATGGCGGGAAGACATTAGGCGGCTCCAAATGGTTGCTTCTGAATGGACGTTAAAGAAAAGCCTCCTACAGGCCTACGGGTTGGTCCTCAGGGCTAATATCCTGGAAGATGTCAGCCCAGGTAATGTGCTCTGGAGTTTGACTAGCTGACAGATGTTCTAAGCGTGTCCTCTGCTCTGTAGTCATTAAGTTTAAACATTTTTTTCCCTTAGATTTTCTTTTTTCCTGTTTTCCCCCTACTGACTATACTGAGCACTAAGTAAGTGTCAGGCATAGGGCTAAATTTTACATGTATTACATGTTTTACATGTATTCAATTCTGTCATTGAAATTGTGCAGCTATTAGTAGCATTATTTAATAGATGAGAAACTCAGGCTCAGGTGAAATTGAACTGAGGAAGCTCATGATCACATGGCTGTTGGGAATCCGAGCCTGCCTACTCACCACTGTGTGTCTTTTCGTCCAGGTGAACTGAAGAATCTTGTGGATGCTCAGTGTTTGGAACTGAAAGCCAAAGGAATTGCACTTGGTTTTCTGGAGAAAAAGCACAGTGAAGCTCCCTCCCTGTCCCAGCCTGACTTTGCCTCCTTAATCCAACTCACCAAAAGTGTTCAGCTGTGGCCTGCAGTGGAGTACCTGGCTGTGCTTTGGCAGTACAAAGTGACAGCAGATTTTATGACCCAGGCCTGTCTCAGAAGGTGAGCCATCCTTCTTTCCTTTTGGGGAACTTATTTTCTTACAAAGTTATTCTGTGTTTCTACATGTAAAACAGAGCCTAGCCTTGTCTTGAGGGGAAGTAGTTGCTGAAGCAAAAGGAGGGAGGTCAGTTGCCACTTTGGAAAAAGCCAAACCTTCTTGAAGATACTTTGCCTATTTTGACTCCAATTCTAAGAGTTTTCCCGCTAGAATTACTTGCTGATTTTAAAATAAGTGTACTCTAAGTTCTGTGTGTGTTCCATCTTCCCTCACTTAAGTTTTCTAGCAGAAGTTCATTGCTAGCCCACAGCCCAGTCTACCCCCGCCTCTTTATTTTTGGAGCAGGTCCAGCAAAAATCAACAGCCCCAGATAGAGGAGGAGCTAAGTCATCACATCACATTTTGTCTTAAGCACACACCAGTTGCTCCCCAAGAGCTTCAAGACCTTTGGGCCTTAGTGCACCATCAAAAGGTAAAAATCAAAATCAAAAAGTCTCCTGTACACTATGGGCTGGTTAGATTTTCCATGGCAGACTAGTTACAGAACGTTTTATTTATTTAATCTTGGAAGTTCCATGTTGTAAAACTCTAGTTTTATCTGAATTAACTTTGCATGTTCTCTTGAAGTAATTTCCGAGATATTGCTCTTCTTATGACAGAGTTGAGAAATGCAGTTGTGAAATGAGGCTAAAATGTTTTTGTTTGCTCAAAAATATATTGTTTTTACTCTTCTACAGAGAGTAACTATTAATAGTGAACAGTGATAAGCTGTAGTTCATATAACTTAGTACAACCGTAAATTTTTTGATAGTAATGTTTTATTTATTTACTTTGATCACATAATTGTGTGATTATTTTAATTATACTTTCTCATGTATTTCTCTCTTTTTCTTCTCCCTTTTTCTTTTCCCCACCTATTGCATGGGGAAGTTCCCAGGCAAGGGATCAAACCTGCACCACAGCAGTGACAATGCTGGATCCTTAACTTGCACCACAGGGGAACTCCAGTAGTTTATTTATTTATTTTGTGACTACATATGAATTTCCCTGGGCCAAGGATCAGGTTTGAGTCACAGTTGCAACCTAAGCTGCAGCTGTGGCTATGCTGGATTCTTAACCCGCTGTGGTGGGCCAGTTTCGAACCTGTGTCCCAGTGCTCCCAAGAGGCTGTGGAACTCTTCTCATGTATCTTATAAAAGCAGTTCTCATGTTAGTTTTATAAAATTTTGAATAGATTAAGTGACTTGATCAAGATGACCAAGGTGGCAGAAAATCAGGAATATGAGGATATTTTTGTTTTGTTTTGTTTTCTGCCACTCCTAGGCCAGGGATTGAACTTGCTGCACAGCAGCAACCAAAGGTGCTCAATGACAACTCCGGATCCTTAACCCACTGGGCCTTAAGAAAACTCCTCCTGTTAGTTTTAGATGGGGAATCTTACGAGACAGAGAGACCTCATGACTTGATTTATGGAATCTTTCTCAGATAATCTCTTATCTGATTATTCCTTTATCTCTAGATGTCTGCTGAAGAAGTGATCTCTTTGTGGTCCGAGTTATTTAATTCCACGTTTATGTCTTTCTGGAGCAGTACTGTGACCACGAGTCCAGAGTACTGGCTGACATGGAGCCCTCTGCCTGGCGTGCAGCAGAGGGAGGTGCCCAAGTCCTTTTTGGACTCTACATTAAAGGTTTGTTGGCATAAAATTAAAAGAATGGTGACAGAAGAAATTTCTCAATGGACCTAGCAATAAACATTTATTCCTTGGATAGAGCAGTGACTAAATAAGTGATTTCAATTATTAATTTTCTTCAGGATATTAGTAAGTGTATCTTCAAAGAATATATTCCATCTTAAATGATTTGGAAAATTCTGAATTAATGTAGAAACAGTTGAAAAGTCCTTAATTTCTTCTAATTGAATTATTTTTTCTAATAAGATTTCAAACAGTACGGAAACATGCACACGTGTGTATATGCATGTGTGTGTACATACATGTGCACACACTATATTATGATATATGTGTATTTATATACATATACTTGATGTAAAGTTCACTAGAAATAGCCACTCTTTGCTCTGTGTCCTTCTGTTAACATATTTTTTATATTAAATACGTATGGGAACAAAAACAAGGCCACTTTCTTTTTTCTTTTTTTTTTTTGTCTTTTTGCCCTTATGTAGAGCCGCACCCGCAGCATATGGAGGTTCCCAGGCTAGGGGTCTAACAGGAGCTGTAGCCACCGGCCTTTGCCACAGCCACGGCAACGCGGCATCCGAGCCGCATCTGTGAGCTACACCACAGCTCACGGCAACACCGGATCCTTAACCCACTGAGCAAGGCCAGGGATCGAACCCGCAACCTCATGGTTCTTAGTCGGATTTGTTAACCACTGAGCCACGAAGGGAACTCCAAGGCCACTTTCTTTGTTGACATAATATGTCGTGGAAATTTGGAGCTGTCATTCCAGCTTATTCTTTTTAAGGTATTTCGTTGCACTGATGTCCCAGAGTGCATTTAATCACCTTCTTGTTGATAAGCTTTGGGGTTTCTTGCCTTCTTCTCCTCCTTCCTTTAGCAATCATACCTGCATCAGCTACCCTTGTATAGCTTTTCTGTGGATGTGTGACAGGAATTGGAATTTAACCCATGGCCAAAGTGTCTGCATGTTTAAAGAGATTTATAAATGCTACCAGAATGTCTAGGAAAGTAGGTTTTTGTGTTTCCCTTTGTATACCTTCTAGGAGGTGGTGACATGGGGATGGCCACGGAGGACTCGGGCTGGAGCACGTTTCACTTATCATACATCCTGTGTTTCCCTGTCTGCAACACTAGGTGTTACTGACGTTTTAAATTATTGCCAGCCATACGATTTTAAAAATCTCACCTTAATTTTGATTTCTTTGATTCTTATTGAGATTGAACATCTTTACATATATGTATATTGATCATTTTTTTCTCTGAGTTTTCCAGTCATATTTGTTGACCATCTTTTTAAAGTGGATAGTTATCATTTTATTATTGAAGATCTCTTTATATATTATGGGTAGTAAACCTTTACCTAACATATAGTTGGAACTGTATTTTCTCTTGCTTTTTTAGGGTTGCACCTGCAGCATATGGAAGTTCTTGGGCTAGGGGTCGAATTGGAGCTATAACTGCCAGCCTACGCCACAGCCACAGCAACGTGGAATCCAAGCTGAGTCTGTGACCTACACCACAGCTCACAGCAACACCGGATCCTTTAACGCTCTGAGCAAGTCCAGGGATTGAACCTTTGTCTTCATGGATACTAGTAGTCAGGTTCGTTACTGCTGAGCCACAATGGGAACTCCTGGTTGGAAGTATATTTCAAGTGTTCTGTTGCCTTCAAATTTGAAGGTGGTTTTTCTTGTATCACACAAGTTTTATAATGTTTTCTTTTCAAATATACCCATCCCTTTCTGCTTTCTTGCTTTGTTATCATGCTTGTTAAATAAGTCTTCCTTTACATAGAGGAAAAACCACTTGCTTATATTTTCTGTTTCTGTCTCATGTTTACACTGATCTAATCTGGATATCTTGTTTTGGGAGGTGGAGTGCAAATTATTTATTTTATAGAAACAAGTGTATTCAAAAGCAGTACTAACAGTTTTGACTGGTTCATCCTTTCATTTCATTTCATCTCGTTTCATCTAATCTCATTTGAAATACTGCCTCTGTCATAATACCTTATTCCTGCAAGTGTTATTTTGGGGCTCAGGTCTGTTTTGTTGCTCTGTCAAAACTGATTTCTTTAGTGTAAACATCTCTCAGATCCCTTAATGTTAAACCTTATACATCCTCAAGAGATGCATAGAGTCAGTGTTTGCTATCATATATATTTGACCACCTAACCCTTTGTCACAGACAGCTGTTCCTGTGTCACACATTAACAGTCTGAGGAGTACAGGCTTGTCCCTGGCTCTTATATTTGTCTTCCAACTCTTTTCCCTGCCTCCAAGTCTCACGTTCCTGCAGTGCACCCCCAGCTCTGCTGCACTGATGCCCAGTTTAAGGGGGTTTTCTACCCTATGAGTGAAGCACCCTCTGCTCCCCATTCCTAGAGAATAGGGTCCCCAGTCCTTCAGAAGCCCGTTGCACCTGACTGCGTTCTGCCCTTCTGCTCCTGTGTCAGGCTGATGTTTACCTGATCCTGGCAGCCTGAATCTCCTCTTTAAAAATTTCTTTCTCCCCCTAAGGTCCTGGTGCCGCTTGTTGAAACCCTTTTCATTAACTTCTAAAAGGTAACCTGACTGCTCTCCGTCTGTCAGGGTCCCGGCAGTCTCAGCAGAGCTGTGTTCTCCAAGTGTTGCTTTGAAGTCTTGACCAGCAGCTGTAGAGCAAGTCCCTGGGATGTTAGTGGCCTCCCCGTCCTGTCATCCTCGCACGTCACCCTGGGGGAGTGGGGTGAGAGAGCCCAGCAGCTCCGGGACATCAGCTCGGTGCTTTGGACCAACATGGCTCTCCCTTCAGTGGCGGAGTTCAGGTACTTCCTCCCGCCCCGAGAAGACCGTGCGGGTCCTGTCTCTTCTCTAGAGCATATGGTGGGACCTCGGTCAGTCTCTGGTGGCTGGTGCTAGTGGGTGGAGGAAAGGTGTTTTCTGGCTGGATGCACAGGTTTTCAGCCCATGATAGAGATTTCTGTGAGCTGGCCAGCTCCTCTGTCAGCTGTAAGTGTATTTTGATCAAGAGGGTGGTGCTTAGAAAACCATATGAGACTGGGTGAGAATAGAAATTCACGTCCAGGTATGGGCAGTACAGTCCATCTTGTCATTTCCTTTTTTTTTCTTTCTCTTTTTTTTTTTGTCTTTCTGTCCTTTTTTTTTTATGGCCTCACTCGTGGCATATGGAGGTTCCCAGGCTAGGGGTCTAATCAGAGCTGTAGCTGCCAGCCTACGCCAGAGCCACAGCAACGCCAGATCTGAGCCACATCTGCGACCTACACCACAGCTCCCGGCAACACTGATTCCTTAACCCACTGAGCGAGGCTGGGGATCGAACCCACAACCTCATGGTTGTGGGTTCCTAGATGGATTCTTTTCTGCTGCACCACGATGGGAACTCCGTTTTGTCATTTTCTGAAAGAACAATAGTGTGAGAAAGAAGTGGTGGTCGTTGTGGTGCAGACCTTTGTTCTTTCATGTCCCCACAGATGCACGGATGCCCGGCTCCAGGGGCTGGTGCTGTGCCGGCACCTGGCCGGCCTGGCAGAGCTGCTCCCCGAGCCCCGGCGGCAGGAGTACATGCAGAAGTGTGAGCAGCTGCTGCTTGGGGACAGCCAGGCCTTCCAGCACGTGGGCCAGACCCTCAGGGACACGGCCGGGCAGGAGGTGCTGCCCCAGGAGCTGCTGTGCCTCTTGCTCACCTCCCTGCACCACTTGTTTGGGGAGGGGGAGGGTAAGCAGGACCTCCCTGAGCCTGCCCGCCGTGGGAGCCTGTGGGTGAGCCTGGGCCTGCTCCAGATCCAGACCTGGCTTCCCCAGGCACGCTTCGACCCTGCCGTGAAGAGGGAATACAAGCTCAAGTATGCCAAGGAAGAGGTATGGAGGCAAGGACCTGGGTTCAGTATTTTACTCCTTTCTCTCCCCTTTGGGTGCTGAGAGCCCTGAGGGGTGATTTTGCATAAGCTGTCCTGCGACTTCCCAGGAGTGTGTTCTGCAGACTGCGGTTCTTTGAGAGTTCCTCTGAGCAGGCGTAGGCCCTTCTGACGTATCTGCCAGCAACTCTGGCAGTGGGCCCGAAGGAGAGGATAGTGCTGTGTCCCTCGCTGTCCAGATCCCTCCACCCTGAACTAAGTTTCAGATATTTGGATTTGAGTGACTTCATTAGACGGGGTATAGTATTAGGTTTTGAACTTTAGGTGTCTGTTATCCACGACTCAAGAAACAGGTGGATTCAAATAATGCTGTGTACCTCTTGCTGTTCGAATTTCCAAGCAAACTCAGGAGCCAAATACATTAAGATAGTGATACACTAGTTCTGTTTTGAGGAAGCAAAATTATATTAGTTGGGATGAAGGCCAAGCTGTTCCAGCAGAGACTTAGAAGGTCATTGGCGTAAATGAAAGAATTCTTTTATACCTGGCAGCCCTGAGGTGAGTGGTCCGGGTAGATGGAGCGGAATCTCTACCCCTCTCCACCGCCTTGGGCCATTATCCTCCCCCAGGGGCCCCGTCCCTCCGATCCGACCTGGTCCTAGCTGCGCTCAGCAGACCAGTCTCTCCCCTTCCATTAGCTACACCGGTTGCAGTGTGAGTGGAAGACCCGGAACCTCTCATGCCAGCTGCAGACCGGAAGAGACCTGGAGGATGAAGTCCTTCTCAGTCACGCTCATCCTCACGTCAGGTAACACAGTAGAGTGATTATTTGAATTGGGGGTTATTGGCTTGAATCTTCTGAACAAAAAGACATTTTGGGGTTGACTTTCTCAGTACAGGTAATGATCTACATCTCTGAACTACATAAGCAGGTAGATCTCAAAGCCCTGGTTATAATCAGGAAAAATGTATACTCTGTGAAAGGAACAGGAGAACTTCGCATGGGGCCAGGAGGGTTGTGACCAGAGCTTACTGTCACCGTGGCAGGAGTTGGGTATAATGATGTGCACCGTGGGGGGGGGGGGTCCGTTATCTTAGGAGATACTGCTTAGTGTAATGGGTTCTGAGTTCGAGCCTTGTCCCTGCCCTTTGGCTTTAGACCTTGGGTAGACTGTTTAATGCCTTTAAACCTCAGTGCCAAATCTAGGAAAGGAGGATAATAGTGCGAGCTTCAGTAAGATGTGCTTCTTTTTTTTTTTTTTTTTTGTATTTTTCCCTTATCTAGGGCCGCACCCGCGGCATATGGAGGTTCCCAGGCTAGGGGTCTAACAGGAGCTGTAGCTGCTGGCCTTCGCCACAGCCACAGCAGCGCGGGATCCGAGCCGCGTCTGCGACCTACACCACAGCTCACGGCAATGCTGGATCCTTAACCCACTGAGCAAGGCCAGGGATCGAACCCACAACCTCATGGTTCCTAGTCGGATTTGTTAACCACTGAGCCACGATGGAAACTCCAGTAAGATGTGCTTCTAAAGTGCTTAACAGGTGTTGCACATGGTAAATGCTGTGTATTTATTACCCATTTTCATATTAAAGTCTAGTTTCATTTTTTTGGCCAGTATATCATCTTTTATGCCTCAGTAGCTGAATTGTCTTCCTTTTCTTTTCCTGGGGGCTCCGTCTAGATTTACTGCCTCTCCTCTGACAGAATTTGCATTTTGTACCGAAATTTGCCTTTAGATTGCTTCGCCGGAGAATTGATCAGCTGGAGAATTTAATCTGCAGCCTGTCTAAGAAGCAGGCCTTCAGGCCCCAGCTGCCTGCGTACGAGTCCCTGGTGCAGGAGATCCACCACTACGTCACCAGCATCGCCAAGGCTCCTGCTGTTCAGGACCTGCTCACACGGCTCCTGCAGGCCCTCCGCATGGATGGACCTCGGGCTGCCCAGGTGGCCCAGAACCTTCTGAAGGAGGAAGCCTCTTGGCAGCAGTCGCACCATCAGTTCAGGAAGCGGCTGGCTGAGGAGTACGCCCTGTACCCAGACTCTGTGGCCCCGCTGCGAGCCTCCATCCTGCAGCTGCAGCACGGCATGCGGCTGGTGGCCTCCGAGGTCCACGCCTCGCTCCATGGCAGCGTGGTCTGCACCGATAGGCTGGGTACCTTGGCCACATCCCTGTTGGCTTTTCCATCGGTGGACCCCACTTTCCCCACCTACTATGCTCACGCCGATGCTTTGTGTTCGGTGAAGTCAGAGGAGGTGCTGCGAGGCCTTGGGAAGTTGATCTCCAAGCGCTCAGGAGGGAAGGAGCTGGAAGGCAAGGGCCAGGGGCCCTGCCCCACCCGGGAGCAGCTGCTGCTCAACTCCCTCCTGTACCTGCGCTCCCACGTGCTGTGCAAGGGGGAGCTGGACCAGCGGGCCCTGCAGCTCTTCAGGCACGTGTGTCAGGTAAGCCTGCCTCCTGAAGGGGACTGGGCACAGGCAGGGCACCTGCAAGACACCGGTGCCTGGTGTAGGTGAAAAAGCAGGATTAGAAGTGGGAATCTAGCATCTGTTCCTTTCTCTTTCCCATTTAACGATAAGGCTTAGGGGCCTCTGTTCCTCAATTTTTGAAAACATTTTTAAATAAAAATTTGGGGGGCGCCGTGTCCACAACATACAGAAGTTCTCTGGCCAGGGTTCAAACCCATGCCACAGCAATAATTGTGCCACAGCGGTGACAATGCCAGATCCTTAACCCACTGAGCCACCAGGGAACTCCTGACCCTCCATTTTTAAGAGATTAAAAAATTATTAGTGATGTTAGCCTTTTATTTTTTAATTAATTTTTTATGGCCACACCTGCAGCACATTGAAGTTCCTGGACCAAGGGTAGCCCTTTATTTGTAATACTGCAAATATTTTATCTTTGTTGTTTTTTGACTTTGTTTATGGCAAGTTTTGACTAACTTTATCAGCTTTTATTAACATTAAGAAAATAATTTGTTATCCCTTACCAACAAAAGCAATTCTCGTTGTAGACAATTGAAAGAGTAAGTATAAGCAAAATTATTTATTCTACCACTTAAAGCTGTGTAAACTGTTCAAATGTTGGTGTGTTCCCTTCTAGGCTTGCTTATTTGTGTATGTATCTGTCAGTGTATGTCTGTGAGACTCTAAATTTTTTAAAACCATTTGCCCCAGTGGTTTACTTTTTGGGGGTGGGGGTGGGGTAGAACCCTTTAAAGATACAAATCTTAGCATAGTGATCCAGTAATTAACAGATAAAAGACAGTGCTATCCCTTCCATGGTTCCCAAGATATGTATGTCCTCCCATCATTAGAGTACTGCAGACCACTAAGAGAGTCCACTCTGTTTTATAACTAGCCTTTAGAGACCCCGTATCTAAAACCCAGTGTTTATGTCCACCATGATTATGGTATTCTCCCCTGTGTCGTATTTAGTGGCTGCCTGCTTTTCTGTTCTGTGGGTAAGATCTTTTCCTTAGGTAAGTTCCTGTCCCTACATATTCATACTTTTATGTAAAATTTTTCTGCTGTTTTGAAAACAAACGAAAAAACACCAGAAGGCAATGCCATTCTAAAAGTCTTAAAGCTGAATCTTGGGTAAAGATTCTGGAGAGCAGAAGTGCTGAGACAAAGGTTAACTGCTCAGGGCTTTTAATACATCATTGTCTTCCCGAACGGTGTTTACTTATTTCATCAGTCCTCAGTAGTGAGTGGTTTCTTTATAGCTTTTGCCAGTTGGAAGATTTTAAAGGTTAGTAGGGAATTTAAGAAATGTCTGGTAAGGCATCACCCTGCTTTTCCTGATTGGTTTCCCTCGACCCCTCAGCCCCCAGCCCAGGTTTCCCTTTTCAGAACCCCAGGTTCAGTCTGCATCACACCCCCACATTCTGAACCTGAGCCTGTCCTTAAAGGAGAGCACCTGTTCTCTCTCCTACAGCCAGTGTTTACACTTATAAATTGTAACATCACAGCAAGGGAGGATAGAAACTCAGGTTACTGCAGATAAACAGTTTGAACACAAAGCCCACTTGCTGTCTGTTACATGGAATTTAGTTTCTTGGATATTGGCATTGTTTTTGAAGCAGGGTGCTTTTGTTTTCATGAGAAATCAAGAGATGGCAGGTCGTTCATTGGAAGTGCTTCAGCAAAGAAGGCAAATAAGCTTCCTTCCGAATGTGTGATTTTTCAGGAAATCATCAATGAGTGGGATGAACAGGAACGCATAGCCCAAGAGAAGGCTGAGCAGGAAAGTAGCCTGTATAGATACAAGAGCAAGAACTCCAGGACAGCCCTGAGCGAGGAGGAGGAGGAAGAACAGGAGTTCAGGAAGCAGTTCCCACTGCATGAAAAGGTTGAGTGATGCGGCAGGGTCTGTTGGGAACAAATTTCTTTGGTACCACACATCTTCCCTTTCTTTTTTTTTCCTCTTCTGGTTTTATTGGTATGTAATTGGCATACAGCACTGTATAAGTTTGTTTACAGCATAATGCTCTGTCTTACGTACATCATGAGATGATGACCACAATAAGTTCCATGACCATCTCATATAGATGAGGGAAAAAAGGTCTTGTTTTTTTTTTTTTTCCCCTTGGGATGAGTACTCTTATTTAGGATATACTCTGTAACTGACCTTCAGCCCTCTGTTACATCCCTTTGAATGGTTTTATAATCTGTCTAAATATATATAATTCGCTACTTGATTTTCTTGTTCATTCACACTCCATCTTTCCCCCCTCTTTAATCTGATTAGAACCAGATTTTGAATTTCAGAAATTCAGTTGCTCTAATGCTGTTTACAGGATTTTGCAGATATTTTGGTAGAACCGACACTAGAGGAGAAGAAGGGACCTTCAGATGGGCAAGACGAGGAAGCCCCCGCAGACCCTGCCCTCTTGGCCCAGAGCTCAATGCAGGCAGTGATGCTCATACACCAGCAGCTGTGCCTCAGCTTTGCCCGGTCCCTCTGGTACCAGCAGACTCCGCCGCCACACGGGGCAAAGCACTACCTCAGCCTGTTTCTGTCCTGCTACCAGACTGGAGCATCTCTTGTGACACACTTCTACCCCCTGATGGGTAAGAAAGTTTGCTTTTGTTATACTCTTGGGAAATCAAAACGAATAGATGTGATTACTGCCTCTGGAACAATTAAAACTATTACCTCCCTTTTTTGGTGAAATTCTTTATTGATGGAATTTCTCTAGCTTTTAAAGGACTAATTCCAAAAAATCCGTTTAATTAAAAATTCTGTAATAAATATGGATTTTCATCCTTTGAATATTTTGGTATAAAGGGACTAAGAAAATAAGGATATAGGCTTAGTTTAAATGGTCTCATTTCTTTGCATTATTTCCAGTTTCCCTCTGATAGCTTCAGTGCTAAAGCTGAAATCATTAGAAAAGCACTGAAGCTGTTAGAGGGAAAAACAAGGAGGTAATATTTTTGTGGGAAGCTAGAAATTGACCTCATAGGATATGGCTTGATGCAGTTTCCTACATGACCTCATGAGTTAGCCCATGCAAGTAGGAAGGGAGCTTAAAATGTCACTCAGCCTACAAAAACTGGGAATTTGAATCCATCAGACCTAACTCTGCACCCTCTTGATTTACATGTAGGCAGTATCTGAACTCCTCTATAAATCCCAGAAAGTTGGCAGATTTTGGTGACCGCTGTGGTATAGATCAACAGTTTGTGTTGATCGGGGATGAACGCTGTTGTGGTATCTTGCTTCATTAGTCCCTGTTGTTCAGTGTCAGCTTGTTGCTGTCTGATCTCTTTGTAACCTGATACTGACCTTACTGTGATCTTGTTAACTTGACAGGAGTTGAGCTGAATGACCGACTCCTCGGCAGCCAACTTTTAGCCTGCACCCTGTCCCATAACACACTCTTTGGGGAGGGAGCCTCGGACCTGATAGTGAGACCCGATGGGCCCTACGACTTCTACCAGCACCCCAATGTCCCAGAAGCTCGGCATTGCCAACCTGTGCTTCAGGGCTTTTCAGAGGCCGTCAGCCGGCTGCTGCAGGACTGGCCGGAACACCCAGCGCTAGAGCAGGTAGGACAGCATTGAGGAGGCAGCCTTTCACTGTCCCTGGGGTGTTGCCTTGCACAGTGGGACATGCAGACAGCGCTTTACAGAACCGCAATGGAGTCGGGGGCAGCACTAGTCACTGTGGGATGGTTGTGCTCGTTTGTATGGCTGTTGTATAAATGATGTTTTGAGATTTCTCTGATTTTATCTGTTGTCCAGGGTTTGCTGTTCAAATATTGAAGTGCTGCCATGTTACTCCCTTTGTCCAGGCTCATCCTTATACTAGCAAGGGCCTGGATTTTTCTGGATTGCCAGATTAACTCAGACGTTGCTCTGTGATCCTCGGCTAATTCTGAAATAACTCTTGACAACAGAGAGTAAACAAATAATCATTTTATTAGACTCGATCTTATGTTTCCTGAGTAACGCAAGCAACAGATAAAGTGTTTATCTCTGGCAGGATTCACAGCCCTGGAAGTTTCATCCACAGCTTTCATAGGTGTTTGCGAAGCAGGGCCTTGCATCAAACTCCCAGTCAGGCCCCTCTTCAGCACCTGTGACTTTGGTGGTTGGTTGCCCCACAAAGTTGCCCACATCTTTTTCTCTTGCAGCTGCTGGTTGTAATGGACAGAATTCGTAGTTTCCCGCTTTCCAGCCCCATCTCAAAGTTCCTGAATGGCTTAGAGATCCTTTTGGCAAAGGCACAGGTGAGATAATTCTCTCTCTAGTCCTCGGATTAGTTTGTAATCAACTGACAAGAGATTCTCTTGTGATGCCTTTATTATTAGAGGGACAGGATGTTACAGTTTGAGTTGGAAATGGGTGCACCTCCTTGGTTTTTCTGGCCTAGGGTGAGATTATTACAGGTGAAGCCTTTGTCTCCACGGGGCACGTGGGGAACCTACCTCCCTTGTTCTCACAGGGGGGCAGCGTGTCCACTGGTCCTCAGGACTCGCTGCCAGGACTTCGGGTTGGCCTTCAGACCAGCTAGGTGCCTGCACTAATCACCCATCAGCCTCTCAGCTTCTGGAGTTGCTGGGCTTTCCCTGAATTTCAGGTTGGGGCCCTGAACTTCGGAGGGGTCACGTAACTAACAACGGGTTCAGACTCGGGTCTCCAAACCCTGTGTCTTTTGCCTCCCTCTCAGCTCGGCTCTGCTGGAGGTCTGTCAAGTGGACAGAAAGAACTTAAAGCTGGATAAGTGGGATGTAAACCCGTTATTGTGATTAGTAGATCAGTATAAAAGATGCTTACGATCCCAGTGGTCTTGACTCAAGTAAAGTCCAGGATGTTCCTGAGGGAAGAGGGGATCAGGGGACTGAATAATGGCCATAGTAAATTTTTTCTTTGTTTCTTCAGGATTGGGAGGAGAATGCAAGTCGAGTTCTGTCTCTGCGGAAGCATCTTGCCTTGGTCAGTCAGATGATCATCCGTTGGCGTAAACTGGAACTGAAGTGAGTGATCCATTTGTCACTTCCTTCCCTCTCCCGAACTTATGTGGTAGGGACATTGTCTTTGGCTGGTTTGTGTAGTAGGTCAGCTGGAGAATGTGCTTTCCAGTCATTAATCCCAGAGGCATTAAAAAGACCTCACAGAGACCAGATAACAGCATGCATCCCCAAGGCAGCACCCTGGCAGCTTCTCCGTCTCCATTTGGGAGGAGAGAAGAGTGAACACTTTAGCTCCTCCTGCTTCTGTGATTTGAGATATTTCAGTGGGTTCCTTAAATGCCTCCTCAGCGTCTTCCCCCCCATTTCAGCTGCTGGTCCATGAGTTTGGACAATACCATGAAGCGCCACACTGAGAAATCCACCAGGCACTGGTTCTCCATCTATCAGATGCTTGAGAAGCACATGCAGGAACAAACAGAAGAGCAGGAAGGTAACGCCTGTCTGTAAATTCCCTGCATATCGAGGGGCTCCAGGCTGAGCTCGAAGTGCTGCGAGGTCTGGAGTTTACCTGCTTCCGTGTCTCTCTGCTTTCACATAGGTTGCGTCATTTGCATGGAAGCCCTGAGGGCTCAGCCGAGAAAGCAGTGTGGTTCTTTTCTTACTGAGAGTAATAATGAAAGTCAGAGGTTTAAGTTACTTGTTCAGAGTTGAGAGAGCTAGTCATGAAGGGTTTCCTTATTCTCTGTATCCATGAAAAAGTTTCTGTCCTGGGAGGTAGTAATTATTATGCTTGAGTTAAAAGAGTTTCATCTCATGCTTAGATCAAGTGCCTCATAATTCAGTTTCCTAATTTGCTGTGAGTGCATCTCACATATACTCTGGGTGTGGCTGTAGTTTTTCAACCAGCTTGGACTTCAGCTGTGGTCCTTGCTGCAAAGCTTTGTTTTAACTGGTGTCTGCTTAACGGCCATCCCTCAGGGGTCCCTTAGTTGACTGCGTGTAGCGTTATTGACAGTGAGTGATGATGCTAGGCACACATATGTTGTCCTCTTTGAATCTCTAAAGATGACAAACAGATGACCCTGATGTTGCTGGTCAGCACGTTACAAGCATTTATTGAAGGATCCTCACTGGGAGAGTTTCACGTACGACTTCAGATGTTACTGGTTTTCCATTGTCATGTCTTACTGATGCCGCAAGTTGAAGGAAAAGGTAAGGGGACACACACACACACACACACACACACACACACTCTTACACACTATTTTTCTTTAATTTTACCCTACACTGTTCAGTTATTATTGAGGCTTTGAATTTTCCACATGAAACAGGTGTCTTGTTGCATACCAAGTTTTAAACAAGACACATTCAGTTGTTTTCCACTTGAATGTGATTCAGGAAGATGTGAAGAAAAACATTACAGTCGAGTACAGACTGGTTGTAAGTGAAGCCCTGACTGGTGAAGCGTGGCAGAGGTAAATCGCCAGCTGCAGACTGGGGAGCTGGCCTGTTGAGGCGGCACCTCTCTCGGTCTAGACAGTGCACATGCCTGCTAAGCTGCTGCTCGATCCAGGCCATTACTGGGTTCTTGGATCTTGGAAGGACTCTGTCGCGTTATCAAGCAACTGCACATAAAACTATTGTCAGTTACTGTCCCTGACCATAGCAGTTTAGATAAAACTGTCACTGTAAGTGAATATAGATTTACATGAATGAACAGTCAGGGCAAGCCTCTCAAATATGCTGTCTTTTAAAACAGGCTCTGTTGCTGCTGATTTTACAATAAGAGTCTGAGGAAGGGTTTGAAGTTGTGAGTTTGGTGGGACATCCGAGTATACCATCTTAAAGAACAAAAGTGCAGAGAGCTCCCGTCATGGCTCAGTGGTTAACGAATCCGACTAGGAACCATGAGGTTGTGGGTTCAATCCCTGGCCTTGCTCAGTGGGTTAAGGATCCAGCGTTGCCACGAGCTGTGGTGTAGGTTGCAGACGCGGCTTGGATCCTGCGTTGCTGTGGCTGTGGCGTAGGCCGGTGGCTACAGCTCCTGTTAGACCCCTAGCCTGGGAACCTCCGTATGCCGTGAGTGCGGCCCTAGAAAAGGCAAAAAAAACACAAAAAAAGCACAAAAGTGCAACCGAAAAATCCACTACAAACTGAAATGAAAAAAATAGGGTAGCGCTGAAAGCCTGCATCTCTGGGAACTACTAACCCTGGATCCCCGGTGAGCTGTTAAACAATCTGCATGTGCTATGCTGGCTGTAATCTTGTGGCCTAAAGAGGAATGAGGAAGGATCATCACTGATAGGTGAAGTCCGTAGCACATGCAGCAGCTGTGGTGTTTTTGTTTCCTTTTTGTTTCTTCCAGATTCACTTTGCAGTGTTCTGTGGAATCTGTACCATTATTACAAGCAATTCCTTGACCGGGTCCAGGCCAAAATTGTAGAACTTCGTTCCCCCCTGGAAAAAGAGCTTAAGGTAGGATGAACACCTGTCACAATCACTCCTGGGAGAGGAAAGCCAACAACTTCTTCCTCCGTTCTCTTCTTTAGTCTATTTCACATGAGGCAGGGGGCTCTAGGCAATGGAGGAGAGCATTGCAACTGCCAAGTAGGATGGCAGGTTTTGCATTTTGCGGCATCGGCCCCATTGCTGATCTGCCACGTGTGTGAGGCTTCTGCGGAGCGGCCGGCGGCCGGAGGCCCCTAAGAGGGTGGTCAAGCTGCCCAGGCTGATCGTCCACCTCAGAGAAGCGCCATGTAGTGTCGGTCTGTGGGCTCCAAGGTGCTGGAGGATAAGGAGGATCCTCCTTTTTTGAGGGAGAGAGGGGGAATCCTTTTTTTGATACTGGCACTGGTTGTAGAGCCAGCCCTGGCTTAAGCTGGAGTACATAGTGACCTACTGATTGCAGCCGCACTTTTTTCACTGCTTTGCGACCAGCACATGGTTTCTTTATTAGACTTGTTTTACTCGTTCACTTACAGTCCCGTGTTTGGGATGGAGAGGGCTCTGGTCTTTGGCAAACACAGATGATCTAGAAAGAAACAGAATGACACTAGCCTTGTAAAACCATTCCTTGAGCTTCCTTTATCTTATAGGAATTTGTTAAGATATCCAAGTGGAATGATGTCAGCTTCTGGTCTATTAAACAATCTGTGGAAAAGACACACAGGTAATTCATCTTTTAAATCTGGGAGTGACCAAAACTGAGAAATTTTAAATGATGGACTAGGACAGCATGACTAGGTTGTTAAAAGGCCTGACTTGCACTGCCTTGAACTCACTGAAAAAAAACCACTAGACTGTTTTGCTGATGTTCCAGCTGCAGAGCAGGCTGTGTGCTGTGGAAGGTCAAGTTCTCTGCACCTGCTTGCCTTTTACCTTGAGCAGAGTGATCCCACCATTCCTGGCTTGTTTTTCCTTCAGAAAAGGGAGATAACAATTACCTGTCATGCTTTTTCCTTAAAAAAAAAAAAAAGATTATGGATTTCTAAAGAGCTTGTTGTATACCAGAGGTATAGGTTATTAAGTTATCTATATATGCATTAAGATGTCATTTACATATTTCCTCACTTCCCATCCAACATTTTCCTGCTCATCTCCATCATTACCTGGGGCAGGACCCTCTTCAAATTCATGAAGAAATTTGAAGCTGTCCTGAGTGAACCCTGCCGGTCATCCTTGGTGGAGAGTGACAAGGAGGAACAGCCGGACTTCCTGCCAAGGCCAGCAGATGCAGCCGAGAATGACACCCCCATTCAGCGCCTGAACCGGGCACTAAGGGAGACCCTGTTAGTCCGGCCAGCAGCTGCCCAGGTATTAGCGGTGGGACAGTGTTTGCTTTTTCCTGAGCTAATCAGGGGGCCTGTGCTTTGTGTGGGAGGAGCATCCTTAGAATTAGGTAAGGAAATGCTTTTGAAGTCTTGCTCCAGAGACCAGTGGTTAGTTGGTATTTGTCTGCTTGCCCTTGCTGCAGAATGCGGCAGAAAGCGTTAGTCCTGGTACTGGAAGTGTGATGCTAGCCTTGGGGGGATGACTGTGTGCTTACCTCTCTTTGCTCTGTGTGTGAGGGAAGATATGAAGCGTGAATTTAGGAATGGGGCTTGGAGCTGCCTTAGGCTCCCACGTGGGGAAGCCGCTGTTCAGGGAGTGGGTGTGTGCAGTGATGTGCTGTTTGCAGGAGTTGCTGGTGACTGTGTATGTACTTCCCACCATGGCCAGTTTCAAGCACCAAGAGTTAAGAGCTGGCTTGTGAAATCCCTGAAAATTTGAACAGTTACCAAGACCTGGATGGGCGTCCCTGCCTCGTGTCAGGTGCAGGGAGCACTCCCAAGAGTGCCTGCCTGCCTCTGCCTTCGCGTTGTGTCTCCTTCCCATCCGGGGCCTGTAGAGGCAGCGGTGGAGTTTAAATATTTTGATAGTTTGGAAAGCATAATAGAACTGGAGCATACAGCCATGACATGTGTGATATGGCTGCCAAATTTATTTTTTTTTTGATTGTGCTCATCGGCTCACTGCTTCTGTGGTGCTGATCAAAGTTTCTGATTTGCTGTTAATGACAGCACAGGGATTTGGGATTCCTCAGAAAAATAGGAATCAAAGTATGCCCCTGATGGACAGAAGCCCTCCCCTCTGCCTAGTGTCCCTTCATGTAGTAAGTGGATTCCTGGTATTTGAACTGCTCCAGAAGTCGGAGGGTGGGGAGAGATGGCAGTAGAAGTAGGATTTGGCAGAGCAGTGTGGCCTCGCGGTGTGTCGGGGAAACGGTGGGACAGCAGTGACACTGTGCCCTGGACGTGGCATAAGCGCATTTCCCTGGTGCCGAGCACAGCAGGCGGTGCGGGGCTGGGGCTTCTCCCCTTCTAAATGCCCGGCATGTGCGGTTTTAGTTCTGGTGAGGCCACCTGTGTTCTTGCGAGACTTCAGAGGCGGGGAGACGAGGGTTTCCTGTTCGCTGAGCCAGGTGCGCGTTGCGGGGCCGCGTTTCAGCCCGGCGCCCGCGTCTGTGCTGTTACTGTGTTCTCGCCTCAACACTGGCTTGTGCTCTGTCTCTAGGCCGTGGTTCCAGAACAAGGTCAGGGTGCCCCTCTCCCCTCGGAGGGGGAGCTTCTGCGTCGCTTGCCGAAGCTGGTGAAACGCATGAGGAAGATGTGCCTGGTGCTCATGGAGGGGAGCCGCCTGCCCCACCTCGTAGAGGGCCTCGACCAGTTCACCGGTGGGTGCCGCGCCCGGCAGGGGCGGGGGGCGGGCGGGGGATGCCTTGGACATCCGAAGTAGTGTGAAGTGGGTTAAAAACCAGCCAGAGACCCCGCAGTCGTCGTGGTTTTCCTCTTGTCCTCATCTTCTCCTGCAGACCGGTGTGGTGTTGAGCCATTTTCTATGATAGCCTTGTCCACATCAGCCCCTGCTGGTTGGGGGCAACGGAAAGGGGCACGGAGGCGGGTTCCCTAGAGTCTTGAAGCCACCCCGCCTCTCAGTGCTGTCTACCTTGAGTGGAAGGAAGCTTCATCCTCAGTCCTCTTTTTTCCCTCACTTAAGAGAGGCACGGTCCCGTCTCCCCGGCCATCCTTGCGCTGTAGTCTAACAGCAGTGGGTGGGAAGGGGAACCCAGAACTTGATAGATTGTTCCGGCCCTTGGCAGCCTTTCACCACTTCCCCCACCTCAACCCACCCCCAGCCCCAGTGAGTGCGGCGTCAGACTGAAGCTGTTCTTCAGGGAGCCTGCCATCTGGTTTCGGGGAGATCTTTTTCTTTTTTTTTTTTTTCCCCCAGTCCTGTTGGAATAGCGTAATAGCCATTGCTCCAGATGCCCTGCCTGCCTGAGCCTGATGTTGATAGTTACACAGTTCTGGAGGCTAAAAAGTCCAAGGCTCTGTTTTGTAGATGCCTTTTCTGTGTTCTGATCTCTTTTTTAAGGACAGCAGTCAGGTGGATTAAGATCCACCCCTAAGGCCTCATTTTACCTCTTGAAAGGCCCTGTCTCTAAAATCAGTCTCACTCTGACGTACTGGGATTAGGACCTCAACATGGATTTGGGGTGACACAGCCTGTAACACTGCCTGTGGCAGGTTGGCGGCACCCTCCTGTAATCGGTGCCTGAGGGTGTTCAGGAAGGTAACATGGTGCTGGAGAAAGACTTTGGGCTTTGGAGTCAGTTCGGCCAGGGTTCAGGTCCTGACATGAGGTCTGCTCTTTAGCTGAATGGCCTTTAGAAGGTGACTGTCATCTCTGAGCATCTTTGAGTTGCTACAGATGAGTTCGTCTGGAGCTGTGCAGTTTACAAGAATGTTTACCAAGGACCAGCTACAATGTAGGAGCTCAGTATGAGTTGTATATGTTGGAAATCTACCTCCAAGTTTTAAAAATTTCTAGTGTAAATCACCATACCATTCCATTCACAATAAGTGCTTTTTGCTTGACTGATTATAAAATCACTGAATTAAAAAGGCAAAAACATGAGTTCCCGCTATGGCGTACTTGGATTATTGGTGTCTCTGTATCACTGAGACACAGGTTCAATCCCTGACCCAGCACAGTGGGTTAAGGATCTGGCATTGCCGTGGCTGTGGTCACAACTATGGCTCAGATCTGATCCCTGGCCTAGGGACTCCATATGCCATGGGCACCCCCCAAAAACAAAACAAAACAAAACAACAAAACTACTTTTATTTGGGCTAATTGTCAAGAGATATGAAAACCCATGTATTTTTATCATGCATCTTGACCAGTTATTCAGAATTGGCCAAATGCTCGGGACTGTGTTAGGTACAAGGATGAATGACACTTGGCCTTGGTTTTTCTAAAGGTCTTTGGTTTGGGATGATTTGAGTACACTGAAAATTCCTTGAAATCTCCGTGTTTACCCCTTGTTGCCCTTACAGGTGAAGTAATTTCCTCTGTGAGTGAGCTGCAGAGCTTAAAGGTGGAGCCCTCCTCAGAGAAGGAGAAGCAGCGGTCAGAAGCCAAGCACATTCTCATGCAGAAGCAGCGAGCTTTAGCAGACCTCTTTAAACACCTCGCAAAAACTGGTAAGGTTCTCAGTTGAAAACAAAATGGGAGTTCTCATTGTGGCGCAGCATAAATGAACCCAGCTAGTAGCCATGAGGATGCCAGTTGGATCCCTGGCCTTGCTCAGTGGGTTTAACAGTCTGGCATTGCTGAGAGCTGTGGTGTAGTTGCAGACAAGGCTTGGATCTAGAGTGGCTGTGGCTATGGCGTTGGCTGGCAGCTGTAGCTCTGATCCGACCCCTAGCCTGGGAACTCCCATATGCTGCACCTGCAACCCTAAAAAGCAAAAGCAAAAGAAAACACGGTGAAGTTTAATTACCTGATTTTAGGAAGAAAAATAATGTGGGTGATTTGGGAGTTTCTAGAAACTGTCGGGATGGTGGGATGCATAAGGTGGCAAGCAAGGAAATACCATTGTAAGAGTTCCAGTCACACATACGAAATCCTATGATGAACCGTTTGTGATTCTCATAGTTTCACAGTTTTGTAATAAGGCTCAGAAACCATGTTTTCTGTTTTCATCACCATATGTTGTGTAGCACCCCCTTCCAACATTGCATAGAGAGCAATGCTTCTCAAACTGATTCTTGTATGAGTCACCTGGGGAGCCTGCTAAAGTGCAGAAGCAGCTTCTGTTTCAGTAGGCATGGCGCAGGGCCTGGGAGTCTGCTTCCTTAACAAGCTTCTGGGCATTGCTGTTCCCAGGACTTGACTTTGAGCAGCAGTGGCATTGAGGGGTATGCCTGGCACAGTCATTCTCTTCTGAGTTTATTTAAATACATGCTATTGATTTCCTAGGTTTGTCATATCGCAAAGGTCTTTCTTGGGCCCATTCCAGAAACCCTCAAGAGATGCTTCATCTTCACCCGTTGGACCTCCGGAGCGCATTGTCTATAGTCAGCACCACTCAGGAAGCTGATTCTAGGTTTGTGTTTTTAATTATAAAGGGAACAAGTCATTTAAGCTTCTGTGGCCTGTTTGCCCAAGTGGGGATAGCAGTAATTCTGTCCTAGTGTTGCCATAGAGGTAAGTGCAGAAAAGTGCCTGGCTCAGGACTGGCAGGTGGTGAGCACTTGGTAAGCTTCAATTTTCTTTTCCTCTCCTCCCTTCCTTTCCCATCCCTTGAGAAGCACTGGGTGGTTTGAGCTCTGTTGGGGGTCTAGGGGGATGAGACAGACAAGGGGCCACTTAGAGCATTTAAAGCAAGTGTTAGTATTTAGTCATTGTTGATTTTCTTCTTTCCATTTCTCTTTTCTCCTGGTATTCGCTCTCCCAGTATGTTTTTTTTTTTTTTTTTTTTGACGTTTTATCCTGAGGTCTGTTCACTTGATTTGAAAGTCCAGGTGAAAATCTGTGAGAGAATGGCTACATTTTTAGCTATGCTATATACATGAACCTCTTCTCAGTTCCAATATGTTCTTGAATTTGAGAGCCTATAAACTTTGGAGAGAGAGAGGGAGTTCCCTGTTTTAACTGTTAGTAACTACAGCAGAGGTTGTTGGAAATGAGCTGACTACAGCATATACATTTGTTTTTTCTTTGCTCAGTGGCCCTCTCAAGTGCTTTCCCTTTTTTTTTTTTTTTTTTTTTTTTTTTGGTCTTTTGTCGTTTTAGGGCCGTACCCACAGCATGTAGAGATTCCCAGGCTAGGAGTCTAATCAGAGCTGTAGCTGCCGGCCTACGCCACAGCCACAGCAATGCCAGATCCGAGCCGCGTCTGCAACCTACACCACAGCTCACGGCAACGCTGGATCCTTAACCCACTGAGTGAGGCCAGGGATCGAACCCACAACCTCATGGTTCCTAGTCGGATTCGTTAACCGCTGTGCCACGACGGGAACTCCTCAAGTGCTTTACGTTTGAATTCAGCATGTTGTAAAAAGTGGAAATTTTACAGAAGCATTCTGGATTTTTGGTTTTTTGGGAAAGTTTGGCCATGTGTGCTTGCCTTCCCAGTGGTCAGAAGTTACCTAGAGCACTCTTTTTGCCAGGACACGTGCTCTCAGGTTCACAGTGGTCGTAACAGTTCCTGTTGCTTCTCCCTTGTTGAGGTCAGCTGTCATTACCATTCACCTTTCTGGGCTTGGCTCTCCTTAATCATGTACATGGTCCTTGTGGCTCCTGTTGGCATCATAATTTATGATCTCTCGCCTCCACTGCCAAGAGAGTTATAACACTTTTATTAAGGAAACCATATTGTCATAATTTATTTCCACCGTACTTTCAGTGCTACGTGTATAATAAATACAGCCTTTGTATAAAGGACTGATGAGTGCCTGACTGAATGGGTCCTCACAGAAATAAATCTGTTCAGCCTCTTGGCTTTGGGTTGTGGCTAAGTAGACCAGTCCCTGAGTCCTCAGGATCTGGGGTGGAGATAGTGGTTTTAATTAAGTAAATCACGTTGATTTTTTTTCTACAGGCTTCTTACAGAAATCTCCTCTTTGTGGGATGGTTGCCAGAAGTATTTCTATCGCTGTTTTGCACGGCACGCCAGGCTCAGTGCTGTCCTAGCAGCTCCTGACAAGGTAGGATGATGGAGTCTTGGGATTGTACGGGCCTAGGGACACTCCTGTTTGCTGCATCCTCAGACCCTGTCACGTGATCACAGCCCATTAGTGACAGTGAGCTTTTTGCAGAACATCATTAAACTTATATAAATATCAGTGTAATTTTTGTGTTTTATTAGAGTGTCTTATAAGTCTTGTTACTCAGGACCAAATGTATACGAAAAATTATGGAAGAAAAACTTCAGATTGAGAATGTCCTCCTCAGATCTTTTTCCCCCACGTGAGTTGAGAAAAGACCACAAATACCTAATTTTGGTGTTAAACCCAGTTCCTTAATTGGAGCAGCTCTGCTCACAGGGGCCGGCTGGCTGGCATGTCGCCTCTAGAGGGCAGCACCTCCACGCCTCCCTGAGCCGGGCTCCCCAGGGGTGCTGCATGGGGCAGTGTCAGCAGCCCCCCGCATCTTCTCCTCTTCCCCCTTCCCTTGCCAGGAGATGGGTGCAGGCAACGTGGAGCGGTGTAAAGGCTTCTCGGCACATTTGATGAAGGTGCTCATCCAGCAGCGGCGCTCGCTGACCTTGCTGACCGAGCAGTGGATCCTCCTCAGGTACCAGCTGACCAGTGGTCTTTGCGGCACAATCAGGAGCATTGTGTGCAGCTCAGATTGCTGCACACGCTGCCCCCTGCTGTGAAGTTTGCGGCTCTAAGAAGCGGGTCGCTCTGCTCCTTGCTTTTGGTAGTGATGCCCCTGCTCTCTGGTTTTGGCAGCACATCTGGGGACTGAGTTCAGGGCCGAGTAAGATGGCCAGAACTGTCGCAGCCGAACCATACCTGGGTCTGGAATGGGGGCATCCGTGCAGGCTGAGGGGTAGGGTTGCATTCCTGGTATTGGGGTGTCCCTGTCTTTGGCCCAGGTCAGATATGAGTTGGTTTCAACTTGTTAGGCTTTTTGACCACAGAGTTGCAATTTGCTGAACTGTACATGATGCTCCCTACTGGAAGTAGAGATTTAAAAGATGAGGGCAGTTCAGAAACCTGTCGTCATCTGCTGAGTGGATTCTTGGCTGAGAGGTAGTATTCTAGACTATAATCGCTTCAGCTTCAGCTTCAGCATTTTCTTCTGCACTCATAAGAACTTATCTAGTAAAGTAAATTACATTTACTAGATTAAAAAACAAACCGGCAGTCGAAGCCACTGCTGGATATGAGAGGGCCGTGAGGGGCGGGTGGTAAGCAGTGAGTGCCGACACTTCCGCTACTCTGAGGGGCGTGTCTAAACACTGGGGACTGTGTTCGTGTACCTTGGAGGGCATTTTAGCAGGCTTTTTACATATCTGGTGGATCCTCTTTTCCTGAGTATGTGGGAAAACCCGAACTTCATTCAGAAAAGTAAATGAATTTATTGTTACAAACAGCTTGGTGCCACAGTTTAGGTGCAATATGTTTTCTCCGTGGGTTTGTTTTCTCTGTACAGGAACCTGCTCAGTTGTGTGCAGGAGATTCATGGCAGGCTGACGGGGCCACCCGTCTACCCCGTGGCCTTCCCCCCTCAGGACGGGGTTCAGCAGTGGACAGAGAGGCTGCAGCACCTGGCCATGCAGAGCCAGATCCTGCTTGAGCAGCTCCTCTGGCTCCTCCAGTGCTGCCCCAGTGCGGGGCCGGCTCCAGGCCAAGGCGATGCCCAGGCACAGGGTCTGGAAGCACCAGAGCTCACCATGGCGGAGCTTTCCGGAGCAGTGCTGGACCATATCCCATCAGATCTGAGCTACCCATCTCCAGTTCCTGGAAGTCAGCTGCCCTCTGGTTGCCGGATGCGGAAACAGGACCAGCTTTGGCAACAGTCAACGGAGAGATTAACAGAGATGCTGAAAAGCGTGAAAACAGTGAAAGCTGATGTCGATAAAATTAGGCAGCAATCTTGTGAGACACTCTTTCATTCTTGGTGAGTGTGCCTATGTCTTTGCTCTCCCTCTGTGTGTGTGGATGCTTGTTCAGGTTTAGTAATGGGGTGAAACGATGAAAGGGTTATACTTCAGTCCTCAGTTTTCCAGTGGGCCGGCACAGTGCTTTGTTGCATACGTCTTGCTGTAAATCTTTAGATGAGTTTAGTGGATGGTGTGTGTGTGTATGTGTCGTAGCACCTTCATTTCAACATTGTGACATTTCTGTTGTTGCAGGAAAGATTTTGAAGTTTGCTCTTCTGGGCTGAGTTGCCTGTCCCAGGTATCAGCTCATTTGCAAGGCCTAGAGTCCTTGTTCATTCTTCCAGGGGTAGAGGGTGAGCAAACAGACTCACAAATGGCATTAGTTGAGAGCCTGGAATATGTAAGAAGAGAGATCAGTAAAGCCACAGATGACTTCACTACCTGGAAGATACGTTTGCTCGCCCCAGGCGGCCAAGGAGGTGAGGACTGCTGCTCATTAAGGGAGTAAAGCCCAGCGTAGGAACGATGTCTTACAAAGTCCAGATTATCTTTAAGACAAATTTTTTTTTTTTTTTTTTTTTTTTCTATCTGTATCCGTCCAGGGTGCTAAGGCAGGTAACTGTGGTTGGAACCCACAGCCCTTCATTTGCATTGCCTCTGTTGTTTGAGTAGCTTGCCTCTGGATTGCCATCACGTTTCTCACTTAGAATATGTGTGGGGAAGCAGCACAGGCTTACTGGCTGTTCCAGAAAATTCTGCCTTATACCCGAAAGCTGACAGCTAATATTGGGACCAGGTTGGTGTTTATGCACACCATCCTGTCTTCATATTTTTGTCATTCTTTTAGCAAAGTTGTTTTAATACGAGACACTAACCTTATAGGTTTATCTAGGCCGGGTGTGTCTCGATCATCTTGGTACCCAGCACAGCTTGACAGTGGCTCAGCCATAGCAGGTACTTAATAGGTGGCTATTTGTTAAAACGACAAATGAGGATTGCTCATGATTTCCAGAGGCACTGAAACAAATGGTTTGGTTTTTAAAATTTGTTTTGCACCGTGTTACTTGACTAGGAAACCAAGTGCTGGAGGAAGGGTTTGTGGAGGATTTTTCAGAACAAATGGAAACTGCCATCCGGGCCATCCTGTGTGCCATCCAGAACCTAGTAGAAAGAAACAGTAAGAAAGCAGAGGAGAACACTGACCAAACAGGACCACAAGAAGAGGATGGTATGTCTGAAATCAGGGAAAAAATTAGTTTCAGACTTGATTCAGTTTTTATTTGATGATCTGTTTTTGTGGCTAAATATTTAAGGGCAAATGTTTGAAATGATTATTGGACGAATGGAGATAAAAAGAGGTTTATTTTCTGTCTTTCATCATACCGTTCTTTTCTGTGAATGAAAGAAGCAGCTGGTCTTGGGGGACTGCAGTCAGGACATCTGACAAGATGCTTAGAGGATGACCTGTGGGCCGATGTGAGCACTTTGCACGTGCAGAAGATAATTTCCGCTGTCTCTGAGCTGTTGGAGAGGCTGAAGTCGTATGGCGAGGATGGCACAGCAGCAAAGCACATGGTAACCAGTGGGTCCTTGCAGGCGTCATGCTGTCCATAGTGGGCCTAACAGAGGCGGAGGGAGTCTCCCCTCGCTCCCTCCGTTCTGCGTGCTGGTTGTTTCCAAAGAACAAAGTGCCTCCTTGATAGAAACACTAAGAATTTGATCTCTTTATACATGTAAACCTCATTGACAAACTTCAGAAAGCTTGGGGGCTTGCTGGCTAAGGGTTACAATCTTAAAATGCATAGGTGTAGCAATGCTAGCAATCCAGAATATCCAGTACCTTGGAATTCTTTCATATCCTAATCACAGACTTGTGGGCATTCGATGTTAACGGGGGATGTCGCCACTGTAATGAAGGCTTATAGGTCTTACTATGCAAACGACATTCCCTTCACGATAAGCCAGAAGAGGATGGGGCTGTCACCTCTGTAAGGCCAGAGAAGCAGCTTATTTTGTAGGGTTTGTATGTTATTCTGTAACATTGCCTCCGTTGTCAACTTTGATTCCCAGTGGAATGTTTATAAACGTATTTTTTTAAAAAAACAAACTACCTTATTGATTGAGACTTAAAGTAAGAATTTAAAGTGTAGTTTTGTCAAGATTTGTGTGAATAAGAAAGAAATTTCGGCAAGTATTTGTGTAAATAAAACATACTGTTGGTGACATTTAGTACGCTCACAGTGTCGCACATCCATTGTCAGTGTCACTGCCTAGTCCGGGAATATTTCTAGCACCCGGAGGAAACGCGGTGTGAGCAGGGCTTCTGTCTTTTTGCCCCAGCCATTCACCCAGGCCTGCTGCTTGTTGGTGCGCCTGGTGCCCGTGCTCTCCAGGTACTCAGACCTCGTCCTCTTCTTCCTGACCGTGTCTCTGGCAACTCACCGAAGCTCTGCAAAGCTGCTCACTGTGCTTGCCCAGATCTTCACGGAGCTGGCCCAGAAGGTAAGGACGGTTTATGGGGAGCACCCTGGGACCGCAGTTACCCAGGTAGTCCATACACATCAGTGCCGGGGTTGATGGGCCTGTTCACATCGCAGGAGGTGGTGTGCTCTCCCTGTGGATGTTTTACAGCTGTGTCGGGCCCCTTTTTACTAAGCCTGTTTCCACGAAAGTCTTAGAACCTGCAGGGCCTCCAGGCTCCAGAGTCTGTCTAAAGGCTGCTGCTTTCTGTTCACATCCTTCACTCCCTGCCTCTAGTTTGAAATCTTCTGATAACTCTGAGCTAAGCTTGTACGCTAAATGAATCCTTAAGGCTTTTAAGTTTTAAGTCATTTGTATTTACTCATGATGAGATGGTAATGGAGCTCTTAATATTAGGAGGGGCGTTTTTCTTTAATAGGGAAGTCATTCATTCATTCATTCTTTCAGCCACATAGCCAGTGTTGTGAAAAACACTGGAGTTGTAGAGATTGAAGCCCTACCCTTGAAATTCAGGAGCAGGAAACAGATCTAACAGGCCCAGCACAGTGTCCTAAATCCAGTCACAGGGGTGTCCAGTTTGGGACTTGGAGTGAGTTAGTCCCTTAACCTCAGTTTCCGCATTTCTAAAATGAAATTTGCATTTTTATGAGAATCACCTTCAATTGAGTATGCAATTTTTTATTTATTATATGTTCCTAGTACTTTAAGATCTTTTCTGAATCCAAGTATCTTACAGGTGAGTTTAGCTTGAGGAACGTAAGAATTTATAAACTGGAGGTGAAGTCTAGGCTTTTTGAAAACAGTCAGAGGAGTTCTTAGTTCTGAGTATCTGGAACACTGGAAAGAATCAAAAAAAAAAAAAACCTACAAGCCCAAGATAAACATGTACATTTGTTGAGCAGTGGATAAATGAATGGGTCTCAGATTTGCCCCCTCTATCTGATGGGCACCGAGCCAGTCTTATATCCCATCACTTCTTGGCGGAAACTACATGCAAAGGACAGTGGGAGTTCCCACTGCAGCCTAGTGGTAATGAACCCGACTAGTATCCATGAGGATGTGGGTTCGATCCCTGGCCTTGCTAGTTAAGTTAAAGACTTGGCATTGCTGTTAACTATGGCGTAGGTCACATATGTGGCTCGGATCTGGCATTGCTGTGGCTGTGGTGTAGGCCGGCAGTTGCAACTCCAATTTGACCCCTAGCCTAGGAACTTCCGTATGCGCTGCTGTGTGGCCCTTAAAAAAAAAAAAAGGCAGTGGCAGGAAGTTCCCTGGTGGCTCAACAGGTTAAGTATCTAGTGTTGTCACGGTTATGGCTTGGGTCGCTGCTAGGGCGTGGGTTTGATCCCTGGCCCTGAAACTTCCAAATGCTATGGGCACAGCCAGGAAAAAAAAAATGACAGTGGCAGGATGGAGGGTATTGAGGATGCCCTGAGATTTGGGGTTTGGGTCAGCTGTGTTTGTCCACTTGCACCATTGCTCTTGTTTGACAGGTTCTAAAGTGTCTTTGACCTTATCAGACCAGTGTGTGTTTGGGGTCAGGGGTTGTGGGCGTAGAGGTGGTGCTGATAAAAGCAAAGTGCTGGGAGCCCGGTGTCTGTTCCACCTGCAGCCACTGCAGTACTGTGCTGGCAGAAGGACATCTGACTTCTTTTATGGTTTATTCTACCTACATCGAAATGTATTTCTTGAAAATAGTGTATCTCACTGTTTCAACCAAAATGTATTTTTCTATCAGCTTTCTAAGAGTACATGTCCTGAGCATGAGTTCGCCTTTCTCTTCAGTTTTTAAGTGTCTGAATTGTATTCGTCTCCCTTCTGAGGAGTGCTGAGGGAATGTAAAAGAAGGTTGTATACAGTGCTGAGATGATAGAGCTAGGTTGTGCTTGAAGCACTCGATCCATAGAAAGCTGTTTCTGTGTAAGTCACAGTCATTGTTTGCTGATCTTGGATCTTGGTCTTGTTAGTTGATAGCTTATCTGTAGTATATTCTCAGCCTCAGATTGACAAATACCTTGATAGCTTGTTTTCTCTGATAAAACTTCTGATTGAGAGCCATTAGTTTCTTCTGCTGCTTTGTTTACTTTTTTTCTTTTCCACCATGTGATTTAGAAAATATAATAAAATCACAACATTATTGCTGAAATACATTTTTAAAAATACGCCCAGAGAGAGGAACACTCACAGATTATTTGAGAGCTATTTGCGAAGGTAGGAACAGGTTCAGGGGAGTAGGAAGGAAGGAAGGGAGATCAATGGTTATTTGAAACCTTAATCTTGATTTAGTAGGGTTTTGATTTGGGGGGGGAGTTTATTTTTGTGTGTTTTTAACTCAAAATGTTTCCCTAGCACATGATTTTTTTTTTTATTACTCAATGAATTTTATTACATTTATAGTTGTACATATCTATTCACTTTTGTCCCACACTGTAGTAGTTGATTCATGTTTTTGGGACATGAAACATAGTGTTTTAACTCTTCAGGAGTGTTGCTGTGTCTGATCTTGTTCTTAGCTCCACACCCCTTGCCATTCTGGATGCCAGGTGCCTTGGCAGCAAGCAGCCAAGTCAAGATACAGCACACTCCCTGAGAGTGACAGATTTACGTCAGAGAGCTGTTGGGGGGAAGGCATTCTTCTTTTTACGGCTGCACCCTTGGCACTTAGGGGTCAAATCAGAACTGCAGCAGCAGGCCTACTCCACAGCCACGGCAACACCGGATCCGAGCCACAGTTGCACAGCAACGTCAGATCCTTAATCTACTGAGTGAGGCCAGGGATCGAATCTGCAATCTTATAGGTATTATGTTGGGTTCTTAACCCACTGAGCCACAGCGGGAACTCCCAGAATATTCTTTCCCCTTTATCTATATCCTTATCTTTATTTTTAAATATTATGATTAATATGACTTTGAGGAGTATCACACAAAATTTTCTTTAGTTGTTAAAGTGAAAATGAAATCTCTTACTTGTAGCATCCTTCTTTTAGTTGCTGCACCTGCAGGGTTACCTGTCTTCTCTCTCTCCTCTCAGGCTTAGTGACTGAGGAAGCAGATAGAGGACAAAACCCCCTTGGGGTTTAGACACTGCGAGCTTCTGCCCCTGCTAAGTGTGATCCTGGTATATATACACCTCATTCAAATTTTTGTCTTGGCAGAATGACAGATTACCACATGCATGCCAGAGGCCTCCACAAAGTCAAACACTCATATATTAAATGGGATATCAAGCTTTGAAACTGCATAATAACTTTTTTCTTTGTTTTAATGACTGCACCTGTGGTGTATAGAAGTTCCCAGTGCACGAGGTGAATGGGAGCTGCAGCTGTGGCCTGTGCCACAGTCATGGCCACACTGGATCTGAGCTTCACTGTGACCTATGCCACAACTTGTAGTAATGCCAGATCCTTAACCCACTGAAAGATCGAGGCCACATATCACGCCTGCATCCTCACAGAGACAATGTCAGTCAGGTCTTTAATATGCTGAGCCACAACAGGAACTCCTGTAATAACTGTTGTCACCAAGGAAGAAAATGTCAAAAGTCTGCCATATTTCGACCAGATTTAACATACTTAACTAAGCTAGAAAAGAATTAATCAGTTATTTATGGTATTCTTTCTTGCGGCAGACTGGAAATCCCTTTTTTATTGCTTTTGTACCTAACTTTCACTGTGTTTATTTTTGAGGGATTTTGCCTGCCCAAAGAATTTATGGAAGATTCAGCAGGAGAGGGAGCAACGGAGTTCCATGACTATGAGGGAGGTGGGATTGGAGAAGGCGAGGGCATGAAGGATGTGAGTGACCAGATAGAAAATGAAGAACAGGTACGTTTTCACGTCCATGAAGTGTGTGTATAGTTTACAGAAGCTTGGACCCTTTTTAGTATTTAAACATCTAAATTTTTTTTTCTGTTACGTAATGGTTCTCAAACTATAATCTAGGCACCTTAAGAATACTGGAGCTTGGGGAGCAGCTATAAATGAAATGCTTAAAGACCACAGAAAGGAATTTTGCAGCCCAGTTATTTGTTGTAGCTGTAATTTGGGAGGGAAACGATATAAAATTTTGTATTTTAAATGGGAAGATGTTTGTTGATCATTTCCTAGGCTGTGTTTTTCGTAGCGGTTTGTTTAAAGTTAAAAAGCATAGCTATTTTAAGTGTTAACTGCATTAAACAATGATGTTACTGTTTGCTATAAATAGGTTTTATTGTTGTATGTCTTTGAGACATGTTGAATTTTAAAATTTATTCCCTTTTTGAGTGATTGATTTTTTTTTTTTTTTTTAAACATTACTACTTTTCGAACCCATAGCATATGGAAGTTCCCAGGCTAGGGGTCGAATCGGAGCTGCAGCTGCCAGCCTACACCACAGCCATAGCAATGTGGGATCCAAGACGAGTCTGCGACCTACACCACAGCTCATGGCAACACCGGCTCCTTAACCCTCAGAGCAACACCAGGGATTGAACCCACATCCTCTACTGATTGGGTTCGTTACTGCTGAGCCACAATGGGAACTCCTAAACATTATTATTACTTCTTAGTCATTTAGATTAATCAACTGTGACTTAAAGAAATAAAAGATATTGGAAATTCTTTTTATCACTTATATTCTAAATTTAAAGCAATTTATAAATTTCTATTTAAGGTATGATTGTATCTATTAAAACTAAAAGGATGAACCAATTCGAACTTCCACTTTTCCTTTGAAGGGAAAACTGGAAAGAAATAAAAATCCAAAAGGGTAACGAAGTTCCTATTGTGGCTTAGCAGGTTATGAACCCAATTAGGTTCGATTGCTGGCCTCGCTCAGTGAGTTAAGGATTCCGTGTTGTCTTGAGCTGTGGTATAGGTCACAGACACAGCTCAGATCTGACGTAGCTGTGGCTGTGGCATAGGCCAGCAGTTATAGCTCCAATTGGACCCTTAGCCTGGGAACCTCCATATGCTGCTGGTGTGATCCTAGAAAGCAAAAAAAAAAAAACCGAAAAACAACCAGAAACCTATAGGGCAGTGCTAACCCAAGCGTTTATGTGATAGAATTCAAATAAACACACACACCAATGTTATTTTGACCTTTCTGTATTTCTCTAATTTAATTAGCACATAGTACTTTAATGGAAAAAATAAAAAGTGAACCTAATACAAAAGTGCAAATCCAATGCAAAAAACAACTTTAAAAAGAAAAGCAGACATTTTTTTAACTTAAAAAAACAGTTTGTAAAGTGTGATCTTTTTTTGTTGAAAAAGGGTCTTAGGAGGCAGGTATTGATACACACTACCTATATTTCTAAGATTCTGTTGATTGACTTACAGATGAAGAAGTGCTGCAGAACGACACAGTGGTGATTTCTTTGCTAGTTTTGGAGGATGGTGGTGCTAGGGGAACTTACTGTATTTTGCTTAGAAATTTTTAAATTGAGATTTTATTGCTTTTGTATTTTGTTATTATCATTACTATTATTTTTGCTTTTTAGGGCCACACCATGGCATTATGGAAGTTCCCTGGCTAGAAGTCGAATCAGAGCTACAGCTGGCCTGTGCCACAGCCACAGCAATGCAGGATCTGAGCCGAGTCTGCAATCTACACCACAGTTCACGGCAACGCGGATCCTTAACCCACTGAGTGAGGCCAGGGATCGAACCCACATCCTCATGGTTCCTAGCTGGGCTCGTTACCGCTGAGCCATAATGGGAACCCTGCTTTTATATTTTAACAAAAGGACTTAAAAAATTCAGCCATGATGAACGGATAACAATCATAAGTCTTTTCCCATATATAAGGTAGATTATGTAGGAATATATAGTTTAAGGAACAATGAAGGAAGTTGTAGTGACTGGGGGGGCGATAAATTAGAAACTTGTGATTGACAGATACACACACTACCATATATAAAGCAGATAAACAAGGACCACTGTATAGCGTAGGGCACTATATTCAATGTCTTACAATAACCAATAATAGAAAAGAATCTGAAAAAGAATATTCTTTTTCAGGTTCTTCTATAGATTATTATATGTACACACATACACATATATACACATGTATTTATAACTGAATCACTTTGCTGTACACCTGAAAGTAATACAACATTGTAAATAATTTCAACAAAAAATAAAAAAGGGCATGGGGGGAAAAGTACTCCACTGTGAATGTAATGTCTATGAGAGAGCAAAGCGACAAAATAAATACTAAATTTATGGGCAATATAATAAGACTGGTGAGTTTTTTTGTCCTACAGAGAATGTATAGTCTTTTTAAAATATGTCTAGATTAAAAAAACAAACCACGTGAAGAAAACCTAAACAAAATTCTGTATTCTCTAACAAGTGCAATGAAACTGGATAGTAACTACAGAAATGTTAAAGCAAGCTACAAATTATGTGTATTTTCTCAGTTGATTCTTTTTTCTCTTTCCTCTTTCCAGAGATAATTTTATACTATTAACCTTGGCACTAATATATTTATATTAATTTAAAACTGAATAAACATTAGTAACTTGGAATGTTCACTTGTGTTTTCTGTAACGCTTTTCGATCTAGGCAGAAGATACATTTCAGAAGGGTCAAGAAAAAGATAAAGAAGATCCTGACTCAAAATCAGATATTAAGGGCGAGGACAATGCCATTGAGATGTCAGAAGATTTTGATGGGAAAATGCATGATGGGGAGCTTGAGGAGCAAGGTTTGAGATTGTCTGTCACTTCATTCTTATTTTTGAAAAATATTTTATCCAGGAAATTACACATTCCCAATAAGGAGCCTGTATTAACTCTTCTGGAGCAGGTTGGTTACTCTGCGTAACTGCAGGTGAAAACATCAGCATACGCATGTGCCGTTACCACCTGCACCAAGTCCAGAGTCTCTAATTTGTTTTGGAGATAAACAGACACTGCCAAATGTTCTGGCTGCCTCATGTGCTTGATGCAGTGACTGGGTCATGCCAGTCAGGGAAATCCGGAAGAGGAGGAGATAATCCCTCACAGAGCTCTGCTCTCAGCTCACATTACATTGTTTTGAGGTGTTTTTAAATAATTTTTTTTTCCTAATTACAAAATTAGGCATTTGTTATAGATGATTTTGAACAAAGATGCAGAACGAAGTAGATACCCTTTAGGCCCACCACACAAATCATTGAATCACAAGGTTTTATTTTAATTTTTTTTTTTTTTTTTTTTGGCTGTTTAGGGCTGCACCTGTGGCATATGGAGGTTCCCAGGCTAGGCGTCCAATCGGAGCTGCCCCGGCCACCCACAGCCACAGCAGCGCCAAATCTGAGCCATGTTTGCGACCTACACCATAGCTCTCGGCCACGTGAAATCTGTAACCCAGAGTGAGACCAGGGACTGAACCCGCAACTTCATGGTTCCTAGTCAGATTCATTTCCCCTGCGCCATGACGGAAACACCAAATCAGTTCTGGGTTATTTTTGTGTAACACACACACACACACACACACACACACCATAAACCGTTCTAATGTCTACATTTTTCATTTAACCTATGAACATTCCATGTCATTCAAAATTATTTGAGAATATGATTTTTTACAGCACATTATCATGTGTCGTGTTTGTACCATAATTCAACTATTGCCCTAAATTTCTGTCCAAAGCATAATTTGAAATGTAGTATCTTATTCTAAGATAATATCTTGCAGAAGTAACTGACCTCAGAGTAGAAGAGTGCATGCCTGACTAAGGGTTTTACCTTTGTCAGAGTAGACCTTGAGCAGAGACAAAGGCAAGAAAATTCTGATTAACTGAGCTAGACACATGATTTGAGATGTGGGATAAATCATTGATGTATGTTGGGGATGGGAAAGGAACCTTGGAAATCTCATAGTCCAGCTTCATTTCCCAGGTGAGAAACCAAAACCCAGTGAGGCTGCTGAGTTTGGTTTGGACATTCTCCCAGCACCAGAACTAGACACCCTGACAGCTGTTCCACTATGCTTCTTACTGTCTCAACACATCTCAGGCCTCCTTGTCCTCCAAACAGGCTGCAGAACACAATAGGACTACTTTAGGAGATCTAAAAGCATCTGCCTGTTGGATGGAAATGCTATAAAATTGAGTTGTGATGATTTTTGTACACCTTTAATTGTAATAAAATTCATTAGTTAATGGGGGAAAAAAAATAAAGCATTTGCCTGTAGGGTATTCTGTGGAAATGGAGTAAATTCCAGTAAGACCCTTGGCAGGCCCTTGCCTCTCCTACATACATAGGAACAGATCAGTTTGGGGATGCGTTGAACTAAGCTTGGCGCCCTCCCTTTCAGAAGAGGATGATGAGAAATCAGATGGTGAAGACAGAGACCTGGATAAACAGATGGGCGATCTGAATGGCGAGGAAGCCGACAAACTAGATGAGAGGCTTTGGGGTGATGACGATGATGATGAGGAAGATGAGGAAGAAGGTAGTACAACTGAAGAAACAGGACCAGGAATGGATGAGGTAATTAAAAGATTCCCCGTCACGTAGGCCCCGGGCTGAGAGGAGGCACTGCTCTTACCAGCTACCTCTCAGTGTTGTTCACTGCTCTTCCTTTTAGACTAGGTTTTTCTTCTCTTTCTTCCATCTCTGTTTTTCCCTTTTTTTTTCCTTTTCTGTCCAGGTTATTGCTTGTGTTTAGGGCCAAAAAAGTAGCCTGACTTGAGCCACCGCATGTGTTACGGGGGAGGAGGGAAGTTAAAGGACTCAGTGTAGGTGCTCTGATTCTGCTGCTGGCCAGCGAACCCCACACCCACTGCCAGCTAGCCTAGGGCACCCCCAGGGCTGGATGTGACACCACACAGCACAGCTCGACCCACCCACAGTCACACACCCGCTCTTACTGCTGCTGTCTGGGCAGACCCTCATGTTCCCTCCAAGACGGCATATGCCCTGTCAGCAGAATGTTTCAACTGGGTTGGTCCAACAGGCAGAAATCACACATACATGTCTAAGAGCTGCATTAGGTAATTAACTTGTGTGTGAAAACAGGTTTTTATTTATTTTAATAATGATTTTTATTGTTTCCATATAGCTGGTTTGCAGTGTTCTGTCAATTTTCTACTGCACAGCAAGGTGACCCACTCACACATACATGTATACATTCTTTTTTCTTCCATCATGCTCCATCATAAGTGACTAGACAATAGTTCCCAGCACTATACAGCAAAATCTCATTGCTTATCCATTTCAAAGACAATAGTTTGCATCTATTAACCCTGAATTTCCAGTCCATCCCACTCCCTTCCTTCCCCCTTGGCAACCACAAGTCTGTTCTCCGTGTCCATGATTTTCTTTTCTGTGGAAAGGTTCAGTTGTGCTGTATATTAGATTGCAGATGTAAGTGGTAGCATATGGTATTTGTCTTTCTCTTTCTGACTTACTTCACTTAGTATGAGAGTCTCCAGTTCCATCCATGTTGCTGCAAATGGTATTATTTTGTTCTTTTTTATGGTGTGTATATACCACATTTTCTTAATCCATTCATCTGTCGATAGACGTTTAGGTTGTTCCATGTCTTGGCTGTTGTGAATAGTGCTGCAGTGAACATGCAGGTGAATGTGTCTGAAAACAGGTTTTTAGATTGAGAGTGATGATTTTGTGTTTTTTCTTCCTTTGACATTTAGGAAGATTCTGAACTTGTTGCTAAAGATGACAACTTAGATGCTGGGAAGTCAAACAGAGATAAAAACCAGCAAGATAAGAAGGAAGAAAAAGAAGAAGCAGAAGCTGATGATGATGGACAAGGCCAAGACAAAATCAATGAACAAATAGATGAGGTAATGAGGATTCAAAAACGAGGACTGGAAACCAGTCGGTTCTCCTGACTCAAGGCCAGGGCCACTACAAGGCACAGCTCCTGGGGTGTCTCCAGACATTTCCCCCCACTTATCATTTGTTTTCCCATTGCCTCGTGAAGGAATGTGTAACAGAGCCTCTTAACTAGACTTAAAATACTACTGGGTTCGGAGGAGGTGGTCTTCATGCTGTTTGAACTCATGCTATAGGTTGTAGCTAAAACCTGTGTCCTTTTGAGTATTTCTTCCCACAAACTTCGGTGTCTTCTTTGAGACTGAGTAACACAGTACCTCATATCAGTGGAGAGTATGCACAGAAAATGAAATTCGAAATTCCAACCTGAAAATTCTAAAAACATTAGTAAAATTCTGATGTGTGCAGGTAATTCTAGGGAAAAGACGTTGTATTCCCTCAGCATAACTGCACTTGACCCTTGAACAGTGTGGGCGTTTGTGACACTGACCGCCAGGAATCAAACCCGCGTCCTATACTAGTCGGATTCATTACCGCTGAGCCATGACAGGAACTTCTAAATATTACTACTTTAGTCATTTAGTTTAATTGACTGTGACTTGAAGAAATAAAAGATAGTGGAATTTCTTTTTATCACTTATATTCTAAATTAAATCAATCTGTAAATTTCTACTTAAGGTATGGTTATACTTATTAAAAGGATAAACCAATTTCAACTTTCACTCTTTCTTTGACGGGAAAACTAGTAAAAAGAAATAAAAAGCCAAAAGGGTAGTGAGTTCCCGTTGTGGCTCAGTGGCTTACAAACCCTACTAGGATCCATGAGGGCATGGTTTTGATCCCTGGCCTTGCTCAGGATTTGGTATTGCTGTGAGCTGTGGCGAAGGTCGCAGACATGGCTTGGATCTGGCATCTCTGTGGCTGTGGTGTAGGTCAGTGGCTACAGCTCCGATTCGGCACCCATAGACCGGTAACTTCCTTATGCCATGGATATGGCCCTAAAAAGAACAACAACAAAAAAAACAAACCCAAAAGGGCAATGCTAGTACTTATGTGATAGAGTTCTAATAAAAACTCACCCACACACACACACTGTTGGTATTTTGGCCTTTCTGTATTTCTCAAATTTAAGTTTACAGTTGGCCCTCTGCACCCCCAGGTCCACCAGCCCTGGAACCGTATGGTACTGGGGCACATGTTTGTTGAAAAAAATCCGTATTTAAGTGCCCCCGAGTAGTTCAAACCTGTGTTGTTCAAGGGTCAACTGCGCTTAGAACTAATTATATGTGAATTCTGTTTTTAAACATTTGTTTTTTTCCTGTTCTCTCCATCGTCCAAAGAGAGACTATGATGAGAACGAGGTGGATCCTTACCATGGCAATCAAGAAAAGCTGCCCGAACCTGAAGCCTTGGACCTTCCGGATGACTTGAACCTAGACAGTGAAGACAAGAACAGTGATGAAGACACAGACCATGAAGAAGGAGGTGTGTCTTTCAAGACCTAAAGAGCCTGATGAAAGTCATTGAAAATGAACAGTAACCGATTTCTTTTCAGGCCAGGTCGTGATCACATCTGGTCAGCCTAGTTCCACTTGGAGAAAATGCTTTGTTTTTCTTCTGCCATGTTTCTCCTCTCAGTAGACCTACAGTTTGTAGCAAGTCTTTTGTCGCTCGTGTCATCCCGTCCTGTGTTTCAGTGTTGCTCTGCACGGGTGGTGCCGTCACCCACAGCTCCACATCCCTGCCTTGTGGGTCGTCGTAAACACTGCAGTCCAGGGGCAGCCAGGCCTCTCGTGGGGCCCAGTTAGGACTTTCCTGGCGGTTACTGATTGTTGTGCTTATGTGTGTTGAGTCTAAAGTAGATAATCATAATGGGGAGTGAAATTGAATAAGCCCAAGAGAAATCATATGGCACATTACCATCATCTAGTGCCTCAGTCACCCACCATTCAGTCCGAGTGGGATTCCCTTAGAGGGTGCCATCTCGCACTGGGAGCTTGTGTGTAGATGCCCTGTCATGGTGGGTGACCAGACAGACAGGTGGCACCAGCCTCACTCTGTTGTTGGTGCTGCTGCTTTTTTTTTTTTTTAACTGAAGTATAGTTGATTTACAACATTGTGTTAACTTCTGTTGGACAGCAAGTTTTTTATATTCATTTCCATTATGATTTATCCCCGGTTATTGAATATAATTCTCTGTGCTATACAGTAGGACCTTGTTGTTTATCTATCTATCCATCCTATATTTATTTATTTGGCCAAACCCATGGCATGTGGGAGTTCCTGGGCCAGGGACAAACCCGCATCCCAGCAGTAACCAGAGCCACAGTAGTGACAACCCCAGATCCCTAACCTCTTGAGCCACCCATCTTATATTTAATAGTTTGCATCTGCTAACCCCAAACTCCCAGTCCATCCTTTCCCTGCCCTCTACCCCCTTGGCAACCACAAGTCTGTTCTTGGTGTATGTGAGCCTGTTTGTTCCATAGGTAAGTTCATTTGTGCCGTGTTGTAGATTCCACATATGAGTGATATCATATGATACTTTCTCTTTGCGACTTCTTTTATTATGATCATCTCTAGTTCCATCCATGTTGCTGCAAATGGCATTATTTCATTTTTTTTTTTAAGAGTAGAATTCCATTGTATATACGTACCACATCTTCTTTATCCATTCATCTGATGGATGTCCAAATTTTGCCTGTTGTGACTAATGCTGCTATGAACATAGGTGTGTTCGCTCTGCTTCTTAACGAATCAGATGTGTTTAGAAAGCTATTAAAAACAACCTATTGGGATTAAAAACACAAAGTTATAAAAGAATAAATGAGGTACCATTTATGTGAAAATTTGATAGAAGAAATAGTACTTTATATTGCTTATGGATACATCAGAAAACACAGGAATAAAACAAAATAACTTTAGGTTACAACCTCTGAGGAAATAGGAAGGGTAAAGGCATCCAGAATCCAGATGGTTGTGTCCAGAACCACTTGTTTCTTAAAAACAGGTAGCAGAAGTTTGATGCCCTTGTGGCAAAATGTTAACACCTGTTAAATCTGGGAGGTGAGTGTATGGCTCTCAGAGATTTAAAATGCGTTCCTCACGTTTAAGGTATTTGGTAGTTAAAAATAAACTAGTGAACTTAGTATTTAAGGAGACCATCTGGTTAGGGATTTGAATAAGGATTTTCCTCATGCTTAGAACATTTTTTGCTCTATGAATCTCTAGTTTAATTTTTAAACATAGTATAAACTGAGGGTATATCATTACCTATTTTGGAATCTGACTTCAACCTTAAATTTAACATACCAAGCAAGCATAAAATTAAGAAAATTAAAATCCGTTGAGATTATAACAAGCCATTTGCCCTAGAAAAAATATCCAGGCTGATTTTATTTATTTTCATTTTTTTGGCCACCCTATGGCATATGGAAATTCTGAGGCTAGGGATCAGATTGGAGCCACAGCTGTGACCTGCACCACAGGTGTGACAAAGCCAGATCCTTAACCTACTGTGCCGGGCCAGGGATGGAACCTGCATCCTGGTGCTAAAGAGATAGCGCCAGTCTTGTTGCACCGAAGTGGGAACTCCTCCAGGCTCATTTTAAACTGTTGTGTAGATAAACTAAGAAGCAGGTTTTTTTTTGGGGGGGGTTAGGGCCATACCCTCAGCATATGGCAGTCCCCAGGCTAGGGGTCAAATTGGAGCTGTAGCTGCCAAACTACCCCACAGCCAGCACAACACTGGATCCAAGCCATATCTGCGACCTACACCACAGCTCATGGCAACTCTGGATCTCTGACCCACTGAGCAAGGGCAGGGATTGAACTTGCCTTCTCCTGGATACTAGTTGGATTCGTTTCCCCTGCGCCACAATGGGAACTCCATTTTTTCCCAAAATATTTGTTGTTGTATCTTTAGGATTTTTCAGTGGATCAATATTATTTAATGAAATGCACCATTTAGAGCAGATGTAGGTAGAATTTTCCTGTGAAGGGTCAGATACTATACAGGTCAGTCTTTGCAGGCCATAAGCTGCAGCAGAGGTCAGAGGTACTCTGTTCTGCTCTTGTAGTGTGAAAGCAGCCCTAGGCAATGCAGAATGGATGTGGTTGTGTTCCAGTGAAACTGCAGAAATACGTGGATGGCCAGATTTGGCCCAAGGGTCATGGTTTGCCAACCCCTGGTTTGAGAATAATAATAAAACACTTGTGTAACTCATCCCATTTTAAGAAATCACATTGTTCATTTTTTAAATTCTGTGTTCTTTTATTTCATCTGTCCAGAAGAGAATCCTTTGGAAATTAAAGAAAAACCGATAGATACTGAAGAAGCAGGTCGCGAAGCTGAGGAGATAAACGAAGAGACCGAGGCTGACCAGAGTGAAGTTCAGGGTCAGCAGGAGCCCGAGCAAGGCCCCAGCGAAGCTGACCAGGGGGAGGGAGAGGAAGAGACGGACGCGGGAGCTGACGACCAAGACGAGGATGCTGGCCAGTGTCATGAAGAGAACTCGGAGGAGGAGCAGCAGTCATCGGAGGACAAGGACACCCGTGAGGAAAGTACAGAGGGCAACGTCCCTGTTGACCAGGGCCTCCAGCCTCAGGTATCTTGATGTGTCTGACATGCCTTCTATTAAAAATAATAATAATGAGAAGAAGTTCCTTATTCCCACTGGAATCTCTCTTAGGATACTTTTCCATGAGCAGGTGCTGCTGCTGAGTGGCTTTAAGTTTCTGTTTAAGACCCGCTCTGGCTGACCGCCTCCCCGGGGCGGCTTGCTCCACAGCACCCACCTCTTCTTCCCCCAGAGCATTAAGTGCTGTGTTTGGATTCCCTGCAGGAGCAGGAAAAAGAGGAAGAAGGGCAGAACCCAGACATGGAGGAGCAGGTGCCAGAGGCTACGGAGAGGAAAGAGCACGACTCCTGCGGGCAGACGGGCTCGGAGAGTGTGCAGAGCACACAGGCCGTGGAGCTGGCCGGGGCCGCGCCTGAGACGGAGCAGGGGAAGGAGGTGAGGCGCCCTGGCTGCCTCTTAGGAGGCCCCTTCTCCCTGTCTGAAACCATGTCTGTTTACCAGTAGTTGGTTTATGTGTGATTTTTTTTTTGGTTATCGACATTTAAAATATCTCCCATTCTTTGAGGAAATAGTTATACACCTATTTTTATAGGTTTGCCTCCCAGAACAAACCCCAGAATACTTGCAACACAGTGTATCGAAGTGATTTACTTAGTGTAAAAAAATTATTAGAGTGTAGTTCTCTGTGTTTGAGTCAGGTTCACATTACTTTTCCGAAAGCTCCTAAGGAAAGCAAGGTTAGATTTAGAGTCATGCAGTGATGTGCCGCTAAGCGTTCTTCCCTTCTCCCTGCTCTTTCCTAATCCTCTAACCATTTTAACTCCAAAAACGAAGCACCTCGTCATTCCTTGATGTGGGGCGATGTGTCTGTGGCGGCCACAGTGGGGCGCTGGCATGCCTGGGAGGAGCACTGGAAGTCGGAGGGGGCCTGTTGCTCTGGCCAGCTCCCCTGGCCTCCTGGAGCCCCCATTTTCTCTGCAATAGTTACAGCAGTTTATACTCTCATAGCCCCTCCACCCCTTTACTGAGCACCCTGTAGATGCTGAGCATTTCCTTACTTCCTCAGGTTCTCACAGTGGCCCTGTAAGAGGGACTTTATTGTCCTTGGTGTTCTCCATTTCACATCGAAGTTAAATAAGCCCCAGTAATTCTTGGGGCACACAACTGGTTGTTGATGAAGCCCGGTTTCTAACTGAGGTCTGCCCTGCCTTCAGAGTAAGCCATCACCTCCTGTAGACAAGGAGCTAAGCAGCCTTGCAAAGCAAAGTCACCCAGGAGGGTAACTAACAGACTTGCGTCTAGAAGCTCCTGTTTCTGCCCACTAGCCAGGCCTTAGTCGGGGGCGAGTTCCAGAGCGGGCGGGTGTGGTCACTGTCATCCCCCAGGGTCTGGGAGGGGTTGATTCCAAGACCTCTACAGCTGCCAAAATCCGCGGCCCCAAGGCACTTACGTAAAGTGGAGCAGTGCGGTGGGCCCTCTGTCCACGGCTGGGAGGCCAGCCGCACGGGACCGTGAGAGACGATGGTGAGAAGAGTTGTGCCTGTACCGCCGCCTCCTCCCTCACGCTTCGTGGCTTGGATCTCACAGGAACACGGGAGTGGAGCTGCAGATGCGAACCAGGCGGAAGGCCATGAATCCAACTTCATCGCCCGGCTGGCCTCCCAGAAACACACCAAGAAAAACACACAGGTATTTACCACTCTTAACTAAACTTAGGTGAGGCCTGCATGTGATGCTTTCAATGTAGTTAAAAAAAAGGAAGCTCCCATCGTGGCACAGCGGAAACAAATCCGACTAGGACCATGAGGTTGTGGGTTCAATCCCTAGCCTCACTCAGCGTGTTAAGGATCTGGCATTGCATGAGCTGTGGTGTGAGTCGCAGATGTGGCTCGAAATCTGCATTGCTGTGGCTGTAGCATAGGCCGGCATCTGTAGCTCTGGTTGGACCCCAAGCCTGGGAACCTCCATATGCCGTGGGTGCAGCCCTAAAAAGCCAAAAAAAAAAAGGGGGGGGGGGAGTTCCCATCGTGGTCCAGTGGTTAACGAACCCGACTAGCATCCATGAGGATGTGGGTTTGATCCCTGGCCTCACTCAGTGGGTTAAGGAACTGGCTTTGCTGTGAGCTTTGGTGTAGGTCACAGATGTGTCTTGGATCCTGCATTGCTATGGCTGTGGTGTAGGCCAGAGGTTTCAGCTCCACTGGACCCCTAGCCCAGGAATCTCCATATGCCGCAGGTGTGGCCCTAAAAAGACCAAAAAAAAAAAAAAAAAAGCCAAATTCCAACTTTTGCTGTTTCCCCCCCATGGTGGCAGGTTGGGTGAACAGACCAGGACTGTGGGGCTTTGCTGTCTGGGACTTCTTCCTTGTGTGGGGAAACACACACACACACACACACAGACAGACACAGACAGACACACACACACAGAGA